>JACMZG010000008.1:49999379-50029171 GCA_018340805.1 Microvelia longipes | reverse complement strand
CTGGCAGCTAGATCTTTTTATCTGTAGCGCTTTCGAAAGAAACAGCTTTATTTTAGAAAATCTTAATTCTGTAGACTTGATTAACTTAAGTTAATTGATGCGAACATAGGAACATGGGCTAGTTTGTAGTTAGATATTTATGAAAAGATAAAAATTCTGCATATCACCTCATTGGAATTCGATAGGAACATAAAGCTTGTGCTCTTCAGAGAACATTTGCCTCTACTTAACTTAAAAGAATTGTGGCGTAAGTGTGGCGTCTAAAATTAGTTTTACCCCAAACAATAAAATTCACTAATCATAATTAATTTGTTGTGATTTATTAGCTAAATATGCTTCTTAAATGAATTTAGGATCCTCAAAGGAACATTGAGCCGGTTGGAAATGAATTTTAATTGTTAACGCTCTGATGTTATTTAAAGAGTACCACGCTGTTTAAGAATCATCATTTAAAGATGCTTAAAATAAGGAAATTGCCTCTTGTAAACTTTTGTACTTAGGTTTTTTCGCTCAGAAAGTATTAAAACTTAGTTTCCAGAAAGTTAAAAAACATTCAAAAATCAATTCTTCATGGTAAAATTAAGTCTAAGTTAACTTTTAGTGTAAGAGTATTCTAAAAGCCTAAATAGCAAAAAAAATATAATAAATATAAATTGTAATAGTCCACTAAAGTTATTAAAATACTTGATCAGGTCAAACTTGGCACATATATATTATACATGGAAAAATGATCGCAATAGTATTAGTTCAATTTTTATCCGAATGACATGTGTACGGTTTTAAAATATTATAAAACATCGGAAAATAATACAATTCAGTTGAAATGTAGTACAAGCATATACCATTATGTAATTAATAAATACACAAGTTCGTCTTAATCAACATGTAATCCATGAAGTTTGTTGGATCATAAAAGTTAAGGCAGCAATTGGAGTCGAGCATGCTGTATGGGGTGACCGCTGAGAATGAATCGGATGCATTTACTTTCTGAGGACAATGCGAAGTCCGAGTCCGAGAAGACCATGCAGCAGTATAATTTGCAAAATTTATAGTTTAGGACGAAAGCAAGCACTTCAAACAGGAGGAGGAGCGTACCGGAATCCGATGTGATGAGGAAACGTTCCCATGAGAGGTACTGCCGTATCCGGACTTTTAGCGAATTTCCTTTGAAATCCGCCTAATGGATAGGCGTCATGGGACATTGGACCTCGGAGCCACGACACAGACATCCGTTTCGAGGTCCCTAAATGACGAAAAAAAAAATTTTCCGTGAGACTTTATATATAATGATATATATATATAAATGTATAGGTATAAGTATTAAAGTATATATAGATATTATATTAGTTATAATATAAAAGAAATATATTATAGATATGATTCGTAGACACTTGTCTGTAAACACCTATCTTTCAACGGTTAATATTGTTTAACCAAACCTGGTACAGAAAATCACCTTCGGAGGACACAACCCTAGTGAAACCCGATGTTGGTGACGTCATTAACCCGTTTTGCTGAGTCAGCAGAATTTTCAAAAAATCGCAATTTGCAGGGCTAAATTTTTGCCGCAGAAAATGTCCCATATTTATGTTGTTTTGACAGACGCTGAATCGAATGAAACCGGTCCGAAGTCGATACGACCTCTAAGTGACCGTAAAAATCGAAAAAGCATTGTAGAGTTACCAAAACCAAAATTTAGGTCGATAAAAAATAAAAATTTCGAGTAGGGTTCCGTTAATTCTAATGTAATTTTGGGCGCTGAATCGAATGAAACGGTCCGAATCGATAGCGACCACTTTAAGTATACGCAAAAAGTCGAAAAAAACCACAAAAATATAGAAAACAAAATTAACGTCATTGAAAATTAAATTTCGAGTGTGGCCGTGTTCAATGTTTTTGGCCTCTGAGTTGTAATGCCAGTGGTCCGGAGTCAATACCGACCACTCAGACTCAGGTACCTGGGTTCACATCCGGAGGGTCGATAATATTTTATCGTTTTAAATTTCGACTTAATATAAGTTACAACTAAAAATATCTGGCGCGGTATCCGCATGTCGGGCCGAAATTCTTGGATGCGAGCCACTCCAACCCCAGATACCTGGGTTCAAATCCTGAGCTAGGACATAGATGATTTTTAACCGTTTTTTTAACCTAATAAACGTTACAACTCGAAAAGAATCTGCGGGTGGTCCGCATGTCGGGCGAATTTCCTTTGGAGGCGTGGTTTCCGTGCCTTTACATTATATAGGAGTTTGACAAGCTACTAAAATAAATCATTCCGGCGCGGTGGTCCGCGCGTCGGGCGGAAATTCATTTAGAAATGCGTGTTTCCGGCTCAAACAGCCCATATCTTGCTTATGCAAAACCAGGCCCATTTGCGTGGTTCTGGTCATGGCTGGTCCCCCCCAAGCACTGCTCGAAACTCATATTGGTCTGTATTTTCAAAGGAAATGCGCTAAAAACGTTAAAAAAAACGACTAAGCTTAAAAGATAAAGTAACTAAGCTTAAACAAAAGAAAAAAATAGTGCAAATAATATTGCGACTTCTAATTTTAGAGCATAGTGCTTTGTACAACCAGACTGGAATAATTTATGCGCATTTCTTGAAAATACAGACAAAATGAGTTGTCGAGCAGTGGCTTGGAAGAGCATGAACCAGAACCACGCAATGGGCATGGTCTTGCATAAACAAGATATGGGTTGTTTTAGCCGAAACACGCAAATTCTAAATGAAATAGTCGCCCGACAGGCGGAAGACCACCGCGCCGGAATTATTTATTTAGTAGTGTAATACTTATATATTATGTGTAAAAGGCACGGAACACGGGCAGTCCGAAAGGAAATCGGCCCAGTACATCGGACCACGCGCCAGAATTTTTTGATAATAATGCATGATTGTTCATATGTGGTCCATGTTTGGCAGCTTGGGTTGCCCTTATTTTGTAAATGAGATTTTAATTTACAGTTTTTTTCATAAGTCTTTACAAAGTACTTTTAACCCCTGCTATTATGAAAATACAGCCACAAAAAAAGTCCTTTATATTATAAACCTTTTAACATTTTGAAAGTAGGGTCGTTTAGATATCATCGGGAAAAAGCTGGTCTCGTAGATAATGCTTAGTTGTAAAAATATATATTATAATTATTGATTTAGGCTTTTATAAACGTCGCTTACAGGCTATAGAGGTGGGAAAAGGTATATAGATTAAATATTAGAGAAAAACTTGGCTACCCCTTTTACCTTTATAACATGCAGAACTTTTTCTACTATAATCCTTGATGATACTTATTACACACGTAAATCGCAGTGTGTAATCATGTAGCTTACAGTAACAATATTGCAAATGTAGCATGGTTGTAAAGTGATCGTTATCGCTTTGAAAATACATTATTCAATCGACACTTGTCCCTAGTAATGAAATTACCATTTACATGAGTTATTTATGTTTAGTTAATCGCTTTGTGTAGCAGATTCAATAGGTATGCTTCATATTATCAATCCTTTGTTATCAATTACACAACCCCTAGATGTAGGCAAATACCATAAGCAACTTGCTTTGCGAATGACATTTTATTCCTTTGCTTTGCAATATTCTTATTATATTTGACACGGTAAAATAATCCATTTCACAGCTGGATCATGTGGAACATAATAATATGAAACAATTTTAGTTTTGTAAGAATGTAATAAAGTAAATTGTATTTAAAATAATGTAATTAAATAATAATAATATTTATTTCCGTTATTAGTTTTTAAATTTTATTAAATTTGCATAATTCAAATAAAAGTGAGAGCCCTCAGTAAGTGATAAAAACACCTAGAGCGAGAGCTCTGTCTGGTTCTATAATTCTTTGAACATCTTTAAAGTTTTTTTATAATTCTTTAAACATTCTACATAGTCTAAACATTCTTTAACAAATCTACATAGTCCTTTGATGCAGCGGGGATTAATTGTACATTATGTTGCATGCATTTTAAATTAATTTTTTACCGAAGCGTGTATATTTACTGCACATATGTTGGTCTCATACATGGCTACCAAATCTTAAATTGATCTCAACATTTTTATTCGTTTTATGATTTTTCTAAATTTTAGCTGAGTCATTATTGCGATTTAATCACGGCATAAACAAATTATTTTACGAATAGCGCAATTACACCTATAGTCTGATTTTTGTACAAAGTTTCAACTCTCGAAAATTTACTAAATTTTAAAAATCCGCTGAATACAACAATCTTGTAACAACAGTTGTGATATTTTTTATCGCTGCATTTAGTGTTGTTGTAATACATGGAAACATGAAAGTTTCATTTCACTTTCATTTATCCCTTATAGAGGAAAATCTTGTACGCACCACGGGAGAAAACGTCATTACACTACTCTTTAATTAATTTTCTCGAGTACGCCTCGGAATCAAACATAATGACAAGGAGTATAGTATTACCATAACTATACTGCTTGATACTAGTTTCCACGACTACGCCTCAGGACCCTAACTTATACACGGTTAATCCTGTTTAAGGTGCAAGTGTGCCGATCTTATACCCCGGTTCAAAGATAATAGTTACACAAGACTTTTTTAAATTACTCTTTTTCCTCTTTCAGTGCGTAAATAACTATTGATTTATAAACCATTAAATAAATAAAAAATCCTACAATCCTTAGCTTTTTAAAATGCAAGTAAAGTTTCTGTGTTAGCAACATAAAATATTATCATCAAGAAAAAGATTTTATGGTCTTTTATACAATCTTTCCTTATTTATTTGCTGTGTCAGTAATTTCGTCCTAAATCTCTGCTTAATATTCTCTGTCCTTTCTCAGCGATTTTTTAAATCCTTAATATGGTACGGGTGGGTGTGATGAGTAAAATCCTGTGTGAACGTAGAAATCCCTAGCTTTCCCTTGCAACCAGGTCATGGACCTAAAAACCTTTTTTCCTTGCTTTCTATTAATACTTTAATCCTACTCCTTTGTTTTCTCGCTCCTTTCATTGAAAAAAAAATCATCTTGAAAATAAAATCAAAATTATCTAGATATAAATAAAAATTGAAAATTCGATTGTTTTCCAATAGGAACAGGACCGGACTGGCCTATCGGACAACCAGGAAAATACCTGGTACGCCCTCAGGCGTACCAGGTATTTTCTGGTACCTCTTTTATTTAAAAAAGGAGAGATAAAGGAATAAAAAAGATGAGGAAAACAAAGAAAATACAAGAGTAAATAATGAGTAATTTTTGCAGTACATTTATACTTATGACCTTCTGCCCTCACTATTAAGAGAAGTGCGCCTTTGATCACCATGTCAATGAGACCTATTGGCTAAGAATTAACTTGATAGATATTCACCTAGTCCAGAGAACGTTACCTTATGAAAACAAATAATTTAATCATGAAACCGAAAAAAATACGGGAGCCAATAATGACCTTAAAAAAGCATGATAAACAGGAAAGTTTACTATTTTTAGGAATAAAAATATATAAAAACATGTCGTAGAGGGATCACATTGATTATACACGTAAAAAATAGCAAAAATAATTTATGTATTTAGGGAATTTTATAAGTACTTATCTTTAGAGACTCTGGTAATGGTATACAGAGCACTAGTAAACAGTAAAATATCATATGGCCTATTGTTATGGGGCCATACGAATGTTAATAAAATGTTACATCAACAAAAAGTTATCCTAAGGATAATAACAAAATCAGGAAAACCCTTACAAAAATAAATTCAAAGAGCTCAAAATTATGACGGTGGTAAGGTATAAATTCTTTAACATGCTACCGGAAGAAACTAGGTATCTGCCGGCTGATATATTTAAAAAAGAAATAAAAACGATACTGACAAATTATGTATTCTATAATGTAAAAGATTCCATGAACTTTATTAATTTAATTGTATACCATCTCACTTTTTTGACTTATTTCTTTTTGCGATTAAAAGACTCGTGGTTATAACTAGCGAACGAAATATTTATCCTTATCTTATCTTATCATTAAACTATATTAAACTATTTAACAATTGTGATAACCTGAGTACAGTAATTTATATTACTGTAACTTAGCGATAAGCTAAGTTTCGTTTCGATTTGAATAACCTTTCGAGTTATTGTTTGCCATAAAAAAAAGTTATCTTGTAAATAGCACACATACAACACAAATATAATATAATAGAGATATATAGTATATAATATATATATATAATAGTATGAGTAATAGCTATAAATAATATGTGTGTTGTGTGTAGTGTGGTGTGTGTGTGTTGTGTGTGTGTGTGTAATTTTGAATCTGGTACTCATCAAAATTGATCCCTCCCACTCCCCCTCAGCTCGGTCATTCATACAACCTCATAAGCGTCATTTTCATTATTCATAATAATAAGCGCCAAATTTGCTAAAATATTTCTTATATTATAATTATTTATATTATTGCTAGATTTATTGTTATATTAATTGCATTATATTATTATTAGACGTTTATAATTTCAAAGTTAAAAATAATGGTTTATTATTGAATTGTCATAAATAGCTTATAAGTAGTTGGCGACGTCATATCAGAGGCAATATTTAGGATAAATATATAGTATAAAACATTGCAACTCAGACAATTTTCTTTGCATTATTAATTAAAATCATTGCTCATCCCAAATTTCATGTTTCTGCCATTACTAGTAGTGCCTTAGAAATGTGATAAGGAAGAACAAAATTAATCATTTTAAAGCGGATGTCTCATAAACTTATAATTGATTAAGACCTGTAATGTCAAAAAATAATATAGTGTCGACATAATTTTTCTTAAAAGCCAAATTGTAAGTTTCTAGGTTAATCTAGTTAAAATATCCAAGGGGATCCAAATCGCTTTAAGAAAAAATGGATGCCCAGTTTCATATCTTCAGTGGAACCTGGGATATGAAACTTTTAGCCTTAGAATAATACTGTATATAGAACTAGCACTACTGATAACACAAAAGGGGGTTCACTGGTGGTCTTAAGTCATGCTGCCACGTAACATTATACAATTTCTATATCAGGTTAGCAATACTTTCGGTTACGTGAATTATTATGTTCGCTCTTATTAATTAATGATTAATGATAAATAGCGTGCATTAAAATTTCAGTTGTAAATTGAGAGTTTTAACTTTTTTAATTAAAATATAATTAAAAGTAGTCCTCGTCAACTAAAGTGTAGATTCTGTATTCCCGGCGTATCCTTTTGTCAATCTAAGACCGGTTAATAAAGACTAAGCCGGCGTTTTAAGTTATTATATTTGTTCTTTACGATCTTTCTTCACAAATGGATATTTATGACACATATTTAAAATAATGTTTTATTGTAAGGGTGGTACCCCAACTTATGACCACCAGTCAACCGGCTTTTATGTGATCAGTAGAATTACATTGTGCTTACGGTCATGATTCTCCTTCTATATTATTATTCTTAGCTTGTACCTCATAAAGCAAGTCTTAGCTGAGGCACTGCCGTGCACCCGGATTCAACACTTTGAATCTAAAAATAAATGAGGTACCCAATTTTTTCGTCAACACTTTTTTTTCTTTTACTTTTAGAAAATGATTAAAACTATAACTTATTTATTATTTAAGGGGCATAAAAAATGGCATGTTTTAGGAAATGTAAAAAATGTTATTGAAGTTTACTCACCAAATTCATTTAAATTTACGAAAAGTGTTAAATGGTTTTATTTGAAAACAAAGGGAAATTTTGAGATCTATTTTCCAAGTTAAGAGGTTTATTATATAATTGCTTGTCTCAAAATATTGGAAATACCATGAATAGAAACTAAAGCGTGTGAGAAGTAAGAGAAAGTAATTTGTATTCATGAGAAATACTCGGCTCCTATAACTCTCTAAGTCCTAAAGGTATCTCATACCTACCAGCTTAGGCATGACTGCTAATCATTTCTAATTTGGTTTAAAATTTACTATGAATACCTTATCTCCAATTTTATCTTATTCAAAGAGGTTTGCACAATGTAAAGCAATATAATATTCAATGTTGACATATATTTTTATACCTAATTTACATATATGGTATTTGCATATTAAATATGCGTTTTGGTAAACATAAATTAAAGTAACATGCTGATTTCATCGTATAATTGATAAATATTTATCAAAATTTAGAAATGCCTATTTTACCGTTTCTCATTACGATAACTTTGACTTGATGGGTTTATATTTAGTATGAAAAAAACAGAGTCAGTAAAAAATAACTTCTTAGTCGGGCTCTAGTAGAAGCAGGTTTTATTTGTGGTTCAGCCACTAACAATACCTTACATTCACTAATAAGTTTGGACAATAAAAATTTAGTATGTTAGTAATTTGTAAAAAAAAACCTTACAAAAAGGGAGGAAAATAACTTCGTAAACAAATCAGGTTATTTTACCCGTGTTTTCTTGGCGACGTTTTTTTTACATTTCTTTTGAATAGTTTAATTTTATAATATCATTTTGATAATTAATTAAAAGTACTTTTAAAAACGATATAAACACAAGAAGAACCACAAACGAAGTGAACGATTGCCGGTATGGAGGTTATTTTCCTACAGTTGTTATAGGGGTAGGGTTTTTTTTCTTTTTTTAAGCAATGGGTTGGCAGCGGCTTTTCTGATTGGTCTATCCCCAAAATGCCATTGACCTTGGAGGTTTTTAAACTAAACGATGGACTCTAGGCTTGAAGTTACATATATATGGCTAAAAAAGTTAAAAGGTTGGTTTTGATAAAAAAAATCAAATTTTCCTAGTTGATCAAGCTGAAATTTAGCATGATCAAAATTGGCTAAAATACTTGTCTACTTTTATCGTAATTTCATTACGTTTTGAATTTAAAGTGATTAATTACAAATCATACTTTTCATTTCTCCTATTACCTTTTGTTAACATAGTTGATTAATGAGACGTCAAAAGAAAATCATTTTCTTACAGAGTCGAAGGTATCCTTACTCGAGTATCTTTAGAAGCCGCCGCAAAATATTTGTTTCAGAGTAACTCAAGCCAAATAAAAGAAAAGAAGAAGCGAGAAAGAAAAATAAGAAGATGAGCTTTGTGTGATATTAGATTTAACAAGTACCAACACAAGGCAGAGGAGTTTACATTATAAACGCGAGCCCTTTCAGTATTTTCTTCTCCTTGATTATACGTGCTTTATTATATTTCTTACATTAAGTATATTTTACTAATTAATTTGAACCCATCATATTATGTTACTAAACGAGAAGTTTAATTAAGCTTGTTTTTACTTTCTATTTTCCAAGCAATTTATTTTGGAAGAAGATTAATGATAGTAAAATATTGAAATGTAAACACACACACACATATATATATATCCATCGTCATGAATAAAAAGCTAAAGGATGATAGTGACTTATTAACTGTTAAATAAAAATTATTTATAATTTTTATTTATAATCTTTTAATTATTAAAAAATTATATAAAGAAAATAAATTATTAATAATTTGATAAAAAATTTATATAATCAATTATAATACCCTTAGCCAAACCGGTAAAAAGCCAACTGATCCAGTATCCCTATAGACCAATAGCGTTATCAAACACCTTAGTTAAAACTACTGGAAAAAATAGTAAATTCAAGACTGATGTGGGAATTAGAATCAAGGAACGTCTCTCTCCATACCAGAACGGATTCAGAACAAAACAGATCCACAATAGACAATCTTACTCAAATAACCAACTATATTCAAGACGGTTTTTTTAAATAAATGAAGAAACCGTAGCTATATCTTTGATTGTGAAACGGCGTACGACAAAAGCGTGAGGTACCTAATTTGCGACAACTTGAGAATTTAGGGTTCAGTAATTGCCAAATATTCATTAAAAAATTTTTATTTGAACGAAGATTTAAAGTAAAAGGGGTAATGTATTCTTTAATCGAAGATTCAAGAAAATGGGTTCCACAAGGTGCGTGTTAAATGTTACCGCTGGTTTGTTCATAGCAGTTAATGAGGTGAAAAAAATAATACCACAACCAATAAAGAAAAGTTTTTTGTTGACGAACATACAATATTTTTTAGGGCAAAAGACAGATCAGATCTGTACCCCAAATACAAGATTGTATCCATCAAATGAATAAGTGGGCCGAATCAAATGATTTAATTTTTCTCCTCAAAAACGGAGTGTGTTGTTTTTAGTAGAAAGAGACGTAAAAGAGGCCAAACAACTCCAAAAATAACCCTAACATTAAAAGGAATTTCAATTCCAATAGTGCCTAAGTTCAAATACCTTGGACTCATTTCTGACCAAAATTACAATGAAACCCCACATAGAAAAAAGTGAGAGCAAAATGTTTTAAGAGACATTAATATTATAAGAATGTCCGAGGCCTCAGATGGGAGCTGATAGACTGTCACTCACCCGAATATACCATCAAATTATTCTAAGTAAATTGACTACGGTTGCACCATTCATTTCCGCTAATAAACGGACATTAAAAAGACTCGAACCATATCCAAACCTCTGTATTCAGACTAGCAACTGGAGCGTTTAAAACCAGCCCAGTAGAAAGCATACTAAGTGGAAGCAAAACGAGCCTCCTCTTTCTCACAAAGAAGAGATTCTTTATCTGCTTACGTCAAAGATTTCGTATACAATCAACACTCAATGAACAAAACAAAAAAATACTTCACAAAACCTAGATATAGTAACCAATACAAAAGGAAAGCAAGAATCCCCAAACCATCAGGAATACGTTTTAACGACATGTCAAAAACCACACTTAACTCATCTTGCTCCACTGCTATCACACCTCAACAACTAGACATTCCACCCTTTGTTGTTAAAGAGACCAATATCCACTATTAGGACAGAACCAACCAAAAGATAAGACAATTACAGAGCAGTACCGACAAGAACATCGCCATTGTGGAGAGAAAATCGTGAGCAGTACATACTACCCGGACGGTTCTAAATATGACATTGGAAGTGGTGTGCCATTTACACCAACGACAACGCATAAGCAGTTGTTAAATGTAGAGGCTAAGCTCGTATGCAGTTTAGAGCAGAAGCTATCTTTCAGGGGCAATAAAACACGCAATCGGAATGGAAGGAGCAAAAATTTTAATTTTTTCGGAACTCAAAAAGCGCTTTAACAATCCCAGATAAACTGTACAGCAAAAAAAATCCTCTAATTAACTTATAAAAATAAATGCAC
Source organism: Microvelia longipes (assembly GCA_018340805.1). NCBI lineage: Eukaryota > Metazoa > Arthropoda > Insecta > Hemiptera > Veliidae > Microvelia > Microvelia longipes. The sequence continues at coordinate 50,017,986 of JACMZG010000008.1, read as the reverse complement.
ATAAAGCTGGACTAATAATTAAGTTCTGCTGATCCCTAGCCATGTAGGAATCAAGGAAAACGAAAAAGCTGCCCCACTGCAACAACGCCATAACTAACCGGTGTTCCAACGAGATTCATTGGTCACTGCGAAGGACCTTGAAGGAAATATCAAAGCAAGCACTTACAAAGACAATGCAGACAATGACTGGACAAACAGTAATAAACGACAAATTAAAATATTTAACCAATACTATGCCACTGGCAGACAAGTTTCAAGGAACAAATAGACACAAGATAATTATGCGACCGCCGTACCGTATTGGGCACATCTAGACTGGCGCATGGATACTCATAACAAAAGACTCAAAGTTCTCACTGGTCCTAAGTCATATTTTATGCGGACTGGCCACCAGTTAAAACCACTCCCTGTGAAGCAAATTTCCCCTATCCAGCTAAGAGGCCCTGAAATTCTTCAGGCGACGAACAAAACGTGCAATACACTGCGATACCTCCAACAAGCTGACCTATATAAGACCTTTAAACTAAAATTATTACTTTATACTAACTCATCTAACTATCCCTTATTATTGTTGTTCCTACAAAACATGCTATATTACTTAACCTAAATATTAATTATATAACCAAAAATTATCAAGATAAATGTTCTTAGACCTTATTTAATTAAACTACCAAGGAGGAACATAACCCGGCAGTTGGACCTCCAAAAAAAAAAATTAAGGATCCAATATTAAATTAACATATCAATGAAGGAAGTATAATAGTTATTTAGATTCCAAGGGAGTAATGATTCTATAATTTCTCTGAAAAAATAGTTGGTTCATAAGGCGAAAGCCAAGAGAACCGTAGCATTTAACACTGTTTTATGACCATTAACTCCCAAATCGAATCCGAGGAAGATAATTGCGAGGGAAATAGCATTTTACACCCAAGGTACATTCAAGACGTTTATCTCCAGACGTTGACATTCAATTATTGTTATATTCTTATTTTATACGTTTTTTTTTATTTTATTGTAATTTTTGTTTTAGGTCGGAACCCTCTTACCTTATCTTATCTAATTAATTTTACGTATGCTGTTCCCAAAAAATCATTTTATCTATATTTTCCATAACAAGTTCTTCTGACCTGATATTAACCTGATTCTATCTCATACTTATTGCGCTGCTTGCTTATATAATTTGCACCAATACTAAGTAAGTTCTAGTGCCTTAGTGTCTGTGGTATGAAGACAACGCATGCTGAGTGCATCCTTTAAATCCATATGGATTACTATCTGATACAACTTCATAAAAGTTATAGATTTTTCAGAAAAATAATTTTCCGAATTTAGGTTTTTTTTTTGTTATTTTAACTGATTATTTTGGGGTTTAGCTAACTTTTGAAGAAAAAATGAGCTTATGAGGTTGATGTAATGGAATGGGACTGGGGTGAGGGTGAAATATATATATATAATAATATATAATATATATAATATATATTATATATATATATATTATAATATATATAATATGTAATATATATATGTATATATATATATATAATATGTATGGGTATATATATATATATATATAATATAATAATATATATTATATATATATATATATACACATACAATATATATAATATATATTCTATGTATATATAATATATAATATATATATATATATAATATATATACATATATAATAATATATATATATATATAATAATAAATATAATATATTAATATAAATATATAATATGGTACTAAATTTAGGTATCCGGAAAAAAAGACACGGAAAAAAAGTAAAGAGAATAAAATTACGAGAGGACAAATAAGCCATGAAAAAATTATTTAGAATAAGTACCGTAAACTTGTAATGCTAATAATTTACTGGATATATGGATTATATCTAAAAATTGGGTACGGGTACCTTGGAATTTTTCCTCGTCACATTGGACTCGCATCGCTCGTGCTCAGAATATACAATTCGCCAAATTTATAGTTTCGCGAATTGCATATTCTGAAGACGAGCGAAGCGAGTCAGACGTAGGGAAAATGAGCGTAGCGAATCCGATTTGACTGGGAAAAGTTCCGAGTACCCCGTAACTGATTCTTAGATTTAATCTACAATATCCAGTAATTTTCCCGTATTTTTTTCTCTGCATATTGTCCCCGTGTATTTTTTCTGTTGTACTTTTTTCGTGTACTTTTTTTCTGTGTGTTTTTTCCTAGATTCCTAAATTTTGATTTTTTTTATCTTAATATATATTGTCTTAAATAGGTAATAGAATAAATGTTTTGTCATTTACACGTATCATACACAATCCGTGGATATACATATGTATATATATATATATATATATATTATATATATATATATATATATATAATATATATATTATATAAGTTATGAACGCCTTATAAGTGCCTACCAATTCCTAACGAATTTCAATAAAAATTATAATTTTTACGGCAGTTGTCCTTACACGTACACACTAACCGACAAATTCTCCGTCCCAAACTATTTAAAATAAGAACTCACGTTCGTTCAAGAAAAATTGAATGCCAGCAACAATCCAGCATTTGCTTTTGTTTTCGGTATGTGGTTTATAGTCGGAACAGTGATACTCATTTTGATATTTTTTCTGGATTTTTAAAAGAAATAAATAACAAGTAAAAGCTTTACTGTTCTACTATAAATATATTACCGGAAACCAGAGCTAGAACTTGAAATTAAGCAAGAAATTACACATATGAAAACAAATCGTTCGGCTTGCAGACCTTCGTGCCATAATTATTTTAAAATTATATTTTAAAGATACTACCGAGTTTTGCAAAACATGAGTAGTGGACGTAATATATTACACACTAGTTATATACACAATAGTGGGGGACACAATAGTGTCCCTCGCACAATTATATCGTATTTTGTAATTATTAACTTACATAGTGCACATATTACGATAAATATTATCGCCGGTACCGAAATTTGAAACTGTTAACCCTGGCTTTTTTGAGTACTTTAAATAGTCGTATCTACTTTGATCCGGTGTATAGTTCAGCGCCCCATAAATATCAAAAACGATACCTTACTCGAATTATATTGTTTAACTACTGTAAATTAGGTTTTACGCTTATATACCACGCAAACTGGACGAAGTTTCTTTAATATGCGAGCTTTTTTGCTCAACATTTCATTTCTTGTTAAGCTTTTTCAGTATAAGCTTTATAAACTGAGCAATAGCGTTTCAACGTTGAGCACAATGTAATTTTGCCGGGGTTTCTAAAAATTATGCACTAAAAGTTAGTATAAACAAAGTTTTAAATGAGTGTGAATTATGCTGTGAAGTAACGATTTTAGAATGAAGCATATAGTTTTGTGTAACCTATGGGATAAATGTGCGCATTTTCTCTAAAAAAATCGGGAAAAATGTAATAACACTTTGTGATGCTACTGCTTAAATTTTTAAAGCAAATACAGCATATATATTTTTCCAAGCTTGGATTGTTGAACAAAAAAGCACGCATCTTAAAGGAATTTCTCCTAGGTTTTGGGCTTCGGTGCCAGTATTATTTAATATTACGTAGATATTAATTAATTTAAAAAAAATCTTTATGTTTAAAAATACTAATTAATTCATAATACGAGTTAATTCAAAAAATCATAAATTCTGATTTCATAAATGATTTGCTTTTAAGTTTTCCCTTCAAAGTTTTACAAAGCAAGCTCGCGTAACAACTAAATTGGTAACATTTTAGTAAAAAATAATGACGCAATTTTTAAAAGCTTTTACGAAAATGCCTTTAAAACAAAAAAAACATCATTCATTTTTTGTTATAGTTAAACTCTTTTTACAGATATAAGGATTAAATTAAAATAAAACCAACAAGATAGTTAGCAAATTAGATGATTTTTGAAACAAGCCTTGTATCAAACAAATAAATAACACATTTTAATTTTTCGTTTATAAAAAGAAGTTATACCTTTAAAATTCAATTTTTAAAGAAATTCCAAATAACCTAATGGTGGTCATATTTAAATTACTTATACATTATGTTATACTGTGTTGCAGGTGGGAGTGAGGAAAGTGAAGAGGAGTGTGGGGAGGGGGCCGAGGAGGGGGCATCTGGTGAGCACATGTCAACAAGTGTCAGCGGACAAAATAATCAACAGACTGCACAACAATCTCAGCAATCTCAGGACGATGAAAAGCTGAGACAAATGGTTAACATCACTAATTCTCCACTTCTTCAACAAGCGTAATATATCATTCAATTTTATTATTCAGCTAAGCTTCTAAGGTCTGATCAAGTTTATTTGATCAATAAAAAATATGATGGAAAGTGGGCTACACCTAACGTTTCAATTCTTTACATCTACTATATGTAATTTGCGCTAAAAAACTAAATTTAAAAAGTGCAAAGAAGAAAGTTAAAGGTTCGTCGTCCAACAAACCGTGTTTATACTTAATTTATTAAGAATGATTAGATCATCCTGAATCTTTTTCCATGTTTGACCAATAATACTTGAATTTCCAGTTTTCCTGTACTAATTAGGTGGGTTGACACTTTAGAGGCGTCAATAATTTAATCCTAAAAACTGTGTAAAAGAATAATGTTTTTGTAAATTTGATTGCTCTTTTCGAAATTTTTTGCTATATCACCATATTCCAGTAAATTTTAAGTTCAAAGCCATTAAAAAACTATTAATTTTACGAAAATCTATTGTATTTTTGTCTAAAAGAGTAGTGAAGAGTGAGGAATAATAGTTATTTATGCACCAAGAGAGTAAAGAATGCTATTATTTCCCTGAGCAGTTTGTTGGTTCCTAAGGCGTAAGCCGAGGGAACCAAAGTATTCAAATCCCGAGGCGAAGTCGAGGGATTTATGTGTTTAATTCCCGAGGCAAAGCCGAGGGAATTATAACTATTAACTGCCGACGCGAAGCCGAGGGAGGTAATTGCGAGGAGAAAAAAGCATTTTACTCCCAAGGTGCATACAAGATTTTTTCTCCAGACATTGATTTTATTTGAACATGTTCGTTGTTTTGAAATTTTATTCTTATTTTTTTGTGTCGGACCCCCTTATAAATTTAGGGCGGCTGCCACCAAAAAAAATTTTTTTTTTTGCTCCAAACAACTTCTAGCTGTTTGGAAGCTCCAAACAGCTTCCATAAAAGATTATAATATTGTATGTTCTTATTTAGCTTTTCAAAATTACCAAAGTGGTGTAAAAAAATTACTATGTTTGGGTAAACTTCCTCAAAAATAATAGTAAAGTAACCTCTCTAAAAGCTACTTATTTGGGGTTAGGAATCAATTTTGAAGTCAATATTTTACCTTATTAATTAAGATTTAGGCCCGTATTCCAAGTAATTTACCTTAGCTATTGCCGGAGGCAATAGCTAAGGTAAAAGGTAATAGCAAATTATTGCTACTAAATTTGTATGTTAACTATAATTATTATTTATGCGTTTCTGCGTTTTGTATTTTATTTGTATTTGTATATGGTAATTGAAATATTAAGTAAGTTATTATTAAAAAAGTTTGCTATTAATCAATCAAATAATAAATTATTTGTAATTAATTAATTTAATAAATAATAACAAATAATTTAATAGTCCTAACATCTATTTAAAAATTGTAAATTAAATTAAGTAACTAAAAATAATAACAATAAATATAATAAGAGTACTTTAATTAGTATTATGCGTATGTATGTGCGTGTATGTAAATATGTGTATGTATGTACGCGTATGTGTGAGTATATATGTATATGTGTGTATATGTATGTATATTTATATATGTATATATGTGTATGTATGTATGTGTGTGTATGTATATGTATGTATATATACGTATATGTATGTATATATAAGCGTAAAAATGTGTTTTGAGTGTATGGTATGTTTAAAAATTAATATTGCATGTTATTTATTATAAATTACTAATTTAAATAATTAAGATAACTTTTGCATGATGCTATTTTAAATTAATAAAATGTTAACCTAAAATAACAATTACTAATAAATGGAAGTAGCAACTTCTAAACCTTTTGTAAGGTGACCACGGGTAACCCCGATTTGTGGTTTTAACTTGTAATTTTGTAACTCGTAAGAATTGTAACTTATTGTAATGATCCACAATAAATGGTTTATTTATTTATTTATTGCCGGAGGCATCCTTAAGGAGTCCTTAAGGCATCAGTGTTATGCAAACATCAGACCCTCGTTACCCAAATTTATTGTGGTTTTTTCGAAGGAAATGCGTTAAAACCTATCAGTTTTAACGTATATATTCATTTTTTTTAGATCCGAAAAAAATAGAAATAAGGAATAAATGAAAAAATTGTTTAAAATAATAGTATTAAATGAATCAGAGGTTAATAAAATAAATTAACGTAGCTGATATCAAGCATTAATTAAGTGAGTTTTAATATAGAGCTAATATTAATATAGCTAAATATGGCTAATATTAATGTTCATAGTTTTGTAAAAGCAATGCGATATCTGCGCTTATCCTTTGAATAATCAAAAAATGTCTTAATGCTATCGTTAATTTTTAAAGTAAAAGTTGATTACAAAGTTTCCTTAAATAATGGATTGAGTACAACGTAATTTAAATTTGAAAACCGATGTAAATCTACAGTAGATTTATATTTTTCTTTCCAATACTACGGTTTCTTTTCTAAAACAACCCCTCTCATTCATAAACGGGAAATTATTCGTTAATCACAAAGTTGGACAATCAGGGTTTAAAATTTTTGTTTCCACTTTTAGCTTTTTAAAAATTCCTACCTTCATAATTGAGTTACTCAGGTTGAATAAGTTAAGAGCTTTCTAGCTAAAGGGGTAAATTTAAAGAAATGCAGCAATGTATTTTTTGTTATATCTAGCTCTTTAGCATTTAGCTGGACGAAAATAGAGAGAGTATCTAAAAATAAAATAAATTAGGATTCGTTACTTGGCAAGACTGGTAAAGTATAGGATAGACACAACTTGGCTAAAGCAATGAGATCACCCCACGTCCAACCCTATTTAATTCCACTATAAACTTGACTTTTCTTTCATACATTTAAAATCTCAGTAAATTGTTCAAGTTCTCTGCAGCTTAAAATTTTGTTATTTGATACTGCGCGTTACAGATAGCTAAATTACTTAAATTTAACATTTTAGTTAGATGGTCAAACTCAAAGAAGAGTCCTTCTACAAAAATATTTATTGACAAAAAGCTTTCAACCTAACTAAGTCAATGTAGTACAACAAAGTAATATATTAATAAACTGCGTAGGCTTCCGCGGTTATTGTCATGAAGATTTAGGTCTTCCGGTGGTGACCGCGTCAATGTAGATAAAGAATCCGACGTTTGGCTTCCACTGTGGGAAGCATCTTCAAGAATGTAGGACATCATGGATAGAAACACAATGTTCTACAAAACTGAACTCAAACTGATTTTTAAAAAAATCAGTGTCCCAGCAATAAATATATATGTTCGTCAATATTTTACAAACTTTAAGTAGAATAGCCATGGAATTTCCATGGCTAATTCATTCTATTTTTAACGAATGTTTTAAATTTTTGATGAGTTAGCCAAATAAGTTGTCGTAGACTTGACTAATCTTTCTAAAACCACTTATGTGGTAAAAAGAACTCCCCGCTAAGTCTTTGGTAAAAAAAATAGGGAAATCTACTTTTCTGTCCCGCCAATTCATGTTTGTATTAGGTGGAGACGGTAATTGGCGTTTCAAAGTGAAGTTGCCAGGTTGGCAATAGTTAAGGGCCCTATTTACATTGAGAGGCAATCATCAGCTTCTTCTTCTTGGCGGCAATCCAGCGGTGTGAACGAGTTGTATAGTATCTTTTGCTGTATTTTGAGATATCAAACAATTCAGGTGTTCGTGGGGATTAATCATAACTGAATTTAGCAGTTAGCATTAAACTACTGCATAATTGCAGTAGTTTTACTCAACTGCATAGATTCAGGAGTATACAAAAGAAATAAATGAATAAATAAAACGATAAGGGTACGATATAATCAAGCACTATAACTTATTTACCCTTGCCAACACTACCTTTAAAGTTGAATCACTTTTCTGGCCAGAAGTGAGCTGGAGAAGAAGCTGATGATTGCCTCTCAAAGTAAATAGGGCCCTCAACTATTGCCAACCTAGCAACTTCACTTTAAAAACGCCAATGACTGTCTCCACCCAATATGGATACAACTTGGCGGGACAGAAAAGTTGAGTTCCCTACTTTTTTGGACCAAAGACTTGGCGATATTATATATATATATATATATATATATATATATATATATTATATATATATATATATTAATATATATATATATATATATATATATATACTGCGCACCATTATTTGCACTAGTTTAAAGCTTAGTTAGTAATTATCTTTAATGGCGTTAGCGCATTTTCTGTGAAGCATAAACCGGAACTCTAAGCAAGAAGTTTTGATCTATGTGGAAGCAAGAAAGTTTTATTTATTGTAGCACGGAAACACGCATTCTAAAGGGAATTCGCCTGGAATGCGGAGTACCATGCCAGAATTATTCTGTATTAATGTAAATAAAACTTTACAAATTATCTTCCTGGCTTTGAGTACTAGTATCAAAGCCAACTAAGGACCATTTTCATTCAAGTTATAGGCTCAAAAATTATCAGTAACAACTCCCCATTTGAAATATCTTGTTTACGGGTCGTATTTTAGATTTTTCGATAATTGACACCGTTTTATGGACGTTAGTCACTTCAAGTGGTCTTATCGGTTCCGGATCGGTTTCATTCCTTCAGTGCCCCAAAAAATATAAACTAGGACTTTTTTCGCGGCTGACTTTTAATATAATTAATTAATAAAATTAATTAATTTTATTATTAAATTTTTAATTATAAAATTATAATTTATTTATAATTAAATTATAATTTAAAACTACAAGAATTAAAATAATATTATTATTTAATACGCAAAGGAGGCCAACAGTCTTCCTCCTCTTAAATTTTTTAACTTTCATGAATTAAATTTAAGTAACGTGGGAGTAGGTTTCTTGTGCAAAGAGGACAAGAAATATCCATAAATAAAGGCATTATGGTGACAATGTAGAGGAAGACTTTTGGTCCACTTTGTATGAATGCTTTATTTTTATTAATTTCAAAAACAATATGTTAAATATTATTTGTCATTGTTACAGAGAACTTTCCAACAGCCAACATGACTTCTTTAAAATGCTTGATGAAAAAAAATAAACAACGTGAGTACTTCGTATTCTAATTTATTATTTAATTATGTTTCAAAATTGTAGCGTTATAAATAATAGTAATAGTTTAAAGGATGGTTCATGTGTTTGTCATGGATCGTATCAACAGAAATAAATTTTATAGCAATGGGAGGAGGCACAACTTTTTTGAACCTCGGTATTTTGCCCCCTTATTTAGGGCTTTAGTTTTTTAATAATAATAATAAATCGTTTATTTATATATAAATACCTGTTTACAAAGGTTAAATTACAAATTATAAATAAATAAAATAATATATATTGACCATTTGTGTCGCATAAGCTCAAGGCTTGTGCGCGACACGATAAGTTTAAGGCCCAGTTAGGTTTACTAACTGCCTTATGATTTTAAAAGATTATTAACTTATATACTTTTATATAACTCTTAGCCTATATGCCACCGAAGCAAATTTTTGACACTTTATATTGAGTACTACAGCAAGAATTATTGTTACAAGTATTAGGTTTAGCATAGTTCCGTTGACTTGAGAGACTGGTAAGAGAAACAATCCAGTGATTGCACTCTGACGCCGAAGCAAGTAAAACAAATACTTTCCTAAATTTTCCAATTCATTTTACCCTCATCCAAATAACATTCCCTGTAACTCTAATATTGTAAACATAGAAATTAACAAAAAAACCCTATGAAAATTATATAGAAGTATAAGAATTTATTTTCTGTTTTATAAAAGTGAGGTCTCTTTCACTGTGACTTTTATTTATTAATAAAACCACACAGCAATTACTGTTGTAAAAGCAAACACATCCCTAAAGTTTAAAAGGCTTTTGTCACTGTAATGAAGACCTTACTGACGTTTGTTTAACAAAACAAATTATGAAGGGACTCACTTCTTTTAATTATTATCGTGCAACTCCGCTTAATTTCATCACTAGAGCATTAAGGGGTCCTGCGACAATACATTTTTTCAGACCCCTCGATCCCCCCTTTCTCTCATGAAAAATATAATTTAAATGAACAATAGTTTGCAATATAATCACGAGGAATAGAAATATAGTAAAAGGTTTTAAAATAGGTAAAAAAGGTGTTTAGATATAAATAAACTATTTATTTATTATTATTATAATAGGAAAGAGTTTCTAAGAATCTAGCAGATAAGCAACGTTTTGGAGCCTTTTCGTCCCTTAAAATAGGTCGGCTCTATTTCTTTTAATTTTATATTGAAATATTTTACCTTATCTAGACAACAGAGCCATGATTTTAGAATGACTACTCATGCTCATTATTTTGAAAACTAAATACAACATGTGCCTCCTCCCGTAAAACTAAAATATTTATACTCTTTGAAAAGATTGAGCCACCTTTAAAAACTCATTATGGACTTAAATACATTGCACTGGTTCAAGAGGTAGTACGATTTTTTGAGGATCCATTAACTAAGTGATAAAGGATATTAAACATTAATGGGACCACAACCTAAAGCATGAAAGAAGACACAATTCTTACTAGGTCCCTGTAATTTGATGATGTGAGAATATTCAATATTCTAAACTAAAGGGACCATATGTATATGTAAAACAAGAGGTCTACGCGATCGAAACACTCAGGCGCGATCCGCGCCTCACTGCGGTACCCGCACTGGGGCCCGCTTCGCGGCCACATGGTTGATGTTCTGTATTAGTTCATCATATTACTAGTAAGCATGAAAAAAAAAATCGCTTATATCGAGGCAGTATGTAACTTAAGTTACATACTGCCTCGATATAAGCGATTCAAATTTTCGAATGATTAGTCAAAAAACGTGGTCTGTTTACATTATGTTATATATGTCAATCAATGACACCAGAATTAAAACTGTTAATGAAATGTAACATCGTATTTTTGTTATTAACAACCAAAAATAGTAGTACACGAATAAAACATTTCAGCCCGATCTAAACTCTTTAAGATGATGTTTTATTTTTTTAAATGTCTATGAGGGCTATTATTGTGGGTTAATGACGTCACCCATATTTGGTTCTGGACATTAACAAGGTTGATTTTTATACAAAGTTTTATTTCGATCTGAGAAAGCATCGAAAGTTATCTTGTCCCATAGAAACGTCTAAGAAACAGAATTACATACATTACAGATATATATTATATTATATATATAATATATATATATTATTATATATATATTATATATAATATATTATATATTTATTCTTGATCACGTGGGTCCCTTCCAAAAGAAAACCCACCCACCCCTACTCCCCAACATGACCTAATAAGAAGGATAGTTAGTTAAAATAGACAATATTCAGCTCTAATTAGAGCCTACGTAAAAGTCAAAGTTGGTACAACTCTGACTGGGTCCTGGGTCCCATAGCATGGTTACATATTTAAAAGAGTATGTATAGGACTTGTATGAGGCTCCATTTAGAAATGATCGAGAAAGTAAACTCCATTAAGGAACAATAATGAGTTATTTTTTTTAGATTCTTGCAGTCTCTACTTTTTGGGCCCCCGCAATACAAGTATACATATTCGTTCACATGCAGAGTTTGGGGTTCAACCCACTTGGTGGTTCAATCCCAACTGTTCACATGGCCAGGGGAGTTAAACACAGGGTTGACCCCTCTGCCAAACCCCGCATGTGAACAAAGTAATAGTTACGCCTCTGCTGATATTATTGTCTAAAGATTAAGATTTTCTGCATTTTAAAATAGACAATTAGTAATTGAATTAAAGCTGAGCCAAATTACTTATGATCCAATGAATACTGATTAATTACATTTCTGGCTATATATTTCCCATGCTTTCATATATTTAGTTGGGATGAAATAGATAAGAGGTTTTTAAAAGCTCAAACCAAATATTTCTTATTACTTCATAAAGAAGTTTGTTCTTTCTTTTTAAGGGACCTGATTACAAGCCAAATTGTGAATTTGAACTTACTCTAGAAGATAGTCGACTGTGCCGACTTTTAGAAGAATGGCAATTAGCAAAACAAAAAGCAGCTTGGGGTTGTCAGCCAAGGCAACAGGCTGCTGTTCAGCAGCCCGTTAGAAAACAACTGCAGCGATACCATTCTCTGCAAAGTAACGGAGATATCCGACACAAGCAACACTTCTATCCTCCTCAGTTAGCTCAGTATCCGCAGCAACAGTTTCCAGTGCCCCCTCAACAGCATCAGTACCCATCTGTAGCTTCTCAACAATTCGCTCCTCAACAATACCCTCAACCTCCTCAGTACGGACCTCAACAGTACCCGCACTATCCCCAACAGTATCCACCAGTACCTGTGGGTCAGACAGGCCAATATCCACCATTCCTTCAGCTATCCAATTCGGTAGTTCTCTTCGATCGCTCAAGAGGCGGGTTTACATATATGAACTTGGGCATGACACCCACCCCCGGATTTCAGCTGGGAAACCAGCTGGTATTAAATGCTTCCTATTATGAACAATCCAGATGGACCAACCTAATTATTTAATTCCACTAATTATTTCTCAGAATTGCTTTTCATATTTTTTCTTTTTTAATATTTTCTTTAAGGATGTAATGCTAATATTAAATGCCTTGTACCCCATTATTTGCTCCACCCCCTCAAAGAGAATGCTCCCCATTAATAAATTAGATAGTTCCCTTTAAGTCCTCGCACCTAGTCCATTCAAATTTTTAGATTCAAAGCTAAATAAAATAAGTTTATCAAGCCCTGTAGTAACTATGAATAAAACGGACCTAAATCAACCTAATGGAAGCTACTTGCATCAAACAAATATAAGCTTGTTTGAAAGTGCTGCTTATTTTAGCTGTCTGAACAGAAAACAGCTGCCCTCATTTGTATCATTAATTCTTGTCAGGTTAAACATGATTTATTTAATTTTATTTTCTCTTTTCATTGTCTAGGTTTAATTTTATTTTAAAAATTATTAATATTCATCTTTATATTTCTGGTATTATTTAACAATTTAGGAAAAAGCCGTTTTTTAAAGAGCAAATGCTGTTGATATGAAATCAACAGACCCAATTTGAATATTTGCTTTAGCTTTGCTATATTCTTTCCTTAGATCCAAATGAAGATTTTTTAAACAAATAATGATTCCATCAAAAAATTTATATTACATTTGATTAGATGTATGTTTCAAAACCTACCAAGCTACCGTATTGGTAATCAATATGATAATTTGGTGTGAGAAATGTCTTTATCATTGCATCATGGCATGAATCTTGGGTGGAAAATAGTTTGTCATACAATTATATTATATATATAATATATATATATATATATATTATATAATATATATAGTATTATATATTATAATATATTATATATATATAATATATATATATATATATATATATTATATATAATATATATATATATATATAATATATATATATATATATATATTATATATATATATATATATATATATATAATATATACAGGTGTTTCATTTAAAGTGTCCACCAAAGAAGGAGGTGATAGTACTTCTCAAAGGGAACAAAAAATGTTCTATTATAAAAACCCCGATCTCTAACCGTTTTCCCACAAAGTCAAATTTAATATTGTAAAAAAATATCTAACCTCACATTCATAAAATTGTTAATAGCGTTGAAACTATTTCAAGCCTAGAAAGGGAAATTGGTTCTGTTAGAAAGCCTGAGGTAGTAAATTTCCTAAAGGAAAATCTACTAAAACTGTGTTCAAATATTTTGGAAACTACTAGCCCAAAAATATGGCATGATAAATGATATTTTTTGAAAAAATTGAATTTTATGGAATTTTTGTGGTAGGGCATTAAGGAAGTAAGAGATGAGCAAAAGTTTAGCCAAGAACGGAAAAAACTTCTCTTAATGATTACGCTTAAGAAAAATCCAAATATTTTTATACATTAATGGTTAAAAATAAGCTAATGCTGATAGAAGTTGCAAAAACTGATAATTTTTGTCGATTATCGTATAAAAGTGAAAACAATGTTATATTTAACAAAATATTTTTTTTTTATCGAAGTGAACTAATTATACCTATTTAGACTCTAGGGGGTAAAATAAACATATTTTATTCCTTGACATTTTTCTCTAAACCGCTCTCAAAACCCCCCCCTTTTAGAGATTTTAAATTATTTAATGTACCATTGTAATTAAACATTGTAGAGATATGCAAAGATGCCAGAAAATAGCAGTTTTTCCAACTTCTAGGAAGAAAGGCTTAAAATTGACTATTGAGTGTTGGATGAAGTTTTGGGTTTTCCTTTAAAGGGCAATCATAAGAGAAGTTTTTTCGGTTCTTGGCTTAAACTTTTTGCTCATTCTCTTAACTTCTTCTAATGCCCCTACCACAAAAATTCCATAAATTCAATTGTTTCCAAAAAAATCATTTTTCATGGCATATTTTTGGGCATTTTAGTTCCAAAATATTGACAAATTGGAAATTTTATGAAATTTTACTCAGCTTTTCTAACGAGACCAATTTTCACCTTTCGTAGCTTGATCGAGTCCCGAGATCCGCGTTGTCACGTTCATTCGGCTCTCTGTTCTTTTAGAAAATTCAATAGTTTTGCATTATAGTTTCACTTGGAACTTTCACAGGATTTCTTTTTATTTTTCATTTTTTATGTAAATAGTTATTCATAATTGACGTAAGTACTTAATTATTTTAATTATTTTCAACAATTAAGTGAGCTATTAAAAGCGAACCAAAATCCAGGCCCTGATCAAAGGGTCGCCTGGTCGGACCCAAGCTAATTCATTTCCCCCACGCGTTAAATGTAAACATAGTTTACCTAAATGTGATGGACAATACAACATGAGAAAGAGGAAGCGACGTCCGAAAACGCCTGATTCTCAAGAGTCCCAACAGGGGGCATCATCATCCAAGGTACCGAGATCTCGGAGCCTTGAACCCCTTAACAACACCGGGACCAAGTTACTGGCTATGCAAGCATCCCACACGGCCTGCCTCAGCTGCATTCAATTTCTAATGCTAGCCAAGAAAGGCGTACTAAAAACCTAAATTGCTCATCTGATCAAGTCGACAACCGCAAGCCTATGTCTGTTAATTCAGATAATTTAAGCAATACTAATGCACTAGACGTTCCTGTAAAAACCTTGGCTCACTCTATAATGAGAAATCAAAGGCCGCTAGGAATACTATTACCACCTCGGCGTTCACCACACCAAATCCGTTCGATGCCTTGCCTCAGAGCGATGAGATGGAAGAAGGCAACTCTACTGCGACTTCCAAGCCACCTTCCTATCTATGAAAAAAATCATCACAGACTTAGCCCATCATCAATGGTATATCATCTGTCCTAGGGAAAGACAATTTTATTTGCAAAACGCGGAGCTCGGATACGATGATTCAGACAAAAAAACATCTGATCATTTATAGAGCTGTTAGTCCATCACTTATCAAGTCTTAATATGCAGTACGCATTACCTATCAGAGAAAGAGAATAAATACTTTAGAGAGTAGTCATACGGTACTTGCATGCATCCCTCCCAATATCGGTAATAAGGAACATGACTATCAGCGTCACGGCTTTGAAGCTAAAAACGTAACAAACGTCACTCATCGTATAACAAAAGATAAACTCCCACTGTTTTTTGTTGACTTAGAACCAAATCCAGCAAACAAAAAATGGTTTTTTAAACCTAACAGGAACTCTTTTTATTCGAAATTAAAGTTGAGGAACCATATAAAAAAACATGAAGTCCTGTACAATGCAAACGCTGTCAGAGCTACGGACATTACACATAATTTATTGTAACAACCCTTATCGGTGTTGTAAATTGTTCTGGTTTCCCACCCCAACATCAGAGTGCAACAAAACAGATCGCAGCACTCCAGCAACTTGCGTTCTTTGCGGTGGTTCCCATCCAGCAAACTATAGAGGATGCGAAATACACAAAAAACTCCAACAAACTCTGAGAAGTAACAGAACTAACAAGCCAACTGAACCCAGACCTCCAACCCTGCCAAATCCGCGCATCACTTCAACAACTTTACATCAGACCACATCAACTCTGAATCAAGCACCAGCCAATCAAGAAAATCAGTCGCGTGATATAAATGAGCAACCAATTATACTCGGGTAGGAGTTAATTATGCGGCTGCTGCTAGCTCAAACCCATCCAAATTATAAAAACAATTCAAAGGTTCTAAGTACCTAAACTCCGCATTCAATTCCCCCACCTACCACATCCTCCAGTGACCTCATACTTACTCTTCAAAATGCTTTCCAATCCTTCCTTACCGAACTCAAATCCCTCCTTCAACCCTTGTTCACCGCTCTTCAAACCTTAACTTCCATTGTTTCTTTCCTCCCTAACACGCCATCAAAATGACCTCAACGACTCAATCCCTCGCCATACTCCTTTGGAACTCCAACGGTGCTACCCAACACGTTCAGAGAACTAGCAGACCAGTTTTTAAACAATAGAAGAATTGACATTGCTCTTTTGACAGAAACTCACTTTACTTCACGTTCACACTTTTTTATTAGAAATTACAAGACTTATAGAACCGACCATCCTAATGATTCCGCCCAGGGGGGCAGTGCTATCCTAATTAGAAACTCTATTGCTCACCATCTTTTACCATCCAATCCTACCGAATCGATCCAATCAACAGCTATTTTCCTCAATACCTCTCCTTTTAATTTTACCAATCGCTTCTGTTACTGTCCTTCCAAGTAACAGTAAGACAAAATGATTTTGCTCAATTATTTTCAGTCCTTGGTCAAAGTTATTGCTGGTTGGAGATTTACAATGCTAAACACCCTCAATGGGGATGTCGAGCAAGTAATCCTCGTGGCTCTGTTCTTTTACCTGTCATCCAATCATCTCCTTATCAAATCCATGCACCTACAGACTATACATATTGGCCCACCGACCCATCCAAACTTCCAGATCTGCTAGATTATTTTATAACCACTCCCATAAACAACCTGCATCCTTCTGCCATAACTCTTAATGACCTCTCATCAGACCATTCCCCTGTTTTATTTGTATTAGATCTTCATCCTAATCCTCCTCCTCCTCGCGAGACGCTCTTTAACGGAATAGTAGACTGGAACAAGTTTGACAACTTATAGACGACAGACTAGACTTGAAAGAAACTTAAAAAAGACTGCTGACGATATAGACGCAGCTGTTCAATTTTTGACAGAAACTATACAACAGAGCATATGGGACTCAACAAAGCCTAGTAATAATACTTATCATCAACATGACCCGCAACTACCTATGAACATTAGAAACCTTATTAGGGAAAAACGTCGCGCTAGGGCAAGGTGGAAACAAACTAGACTTCCCTCTGACAAACTCACCTTTAACAGACTAACTAGACAACTTACTACAGCTCTACAAACGTACAAATCAAACTTATTTACTAACTATACAAAGACTTTAACCACAGAAAATAAATCACTTTGGCAAGCTACCCGTAAAATCCTTCAACATAAGACTATTCCTTCTCCGCTTAAAAAACCTGATAACTCCTGGGCAAAAAGTGATCCTGAAAAGGCTGAGCTTTTTGCCCAACACCTTTCAAACACCTTTGTTCCTAACCCTGATGTTAATGATTTAATCACACCCAGTTGTCAACGAAGATCTGAATACTACCTCTCCAGCTCTCTCCTCCCCCTCCCGCGTTTCACCCATCTGATGTTTCCTATACCATAAAAAAACTGCCACCTAATAAAGCTCCTGGCTACGATTTAGTAACCTCCTCTATCCTTAAACAACTTCCTAAGAAAGGCATCCTCTATCTCACGATTATTTACAATTCCAGTCCTTAGAACAACTCACTTTCCTACCCTTGGAAATTTGGCAAAGTCATTATGATTCCTAAACCCTCTAAACCTGCTCATTTACCTTCATCCTATCGCCCTATAAGCCTCCTCCCTGTAATGGGAAAGATCCTAGAAAAACTGATCCTCCGACGCATTTACCCAATCCTTGACTCCTTAAAAACTCTTCCCACACACCAATTCGGTTTTCGATCTATTCACTCTACCATCCAACAATGCCATAGAATAGGTTGATGAAATTTCCACCGCTCTTCTGAGTATCTAAGAAGGATTGCTCAGCGGTCTTCCTAGATGAAGCACAAGCTTTTGATAGTGGTATTGGCAGTGGCTTACTTTGGAAGGCTCAAGAGAATCCTTCCTTTTACATATTACCTAATCCTGCAAATCCTACCTCGAAAATCGATTTTCCTTTGTGTCCTACAATTCTTCTACGTCTTCCATCTTTCCTGTAAAAGCCGGATACCACAAGGTAGTATTCTCGGTCCTATCCTGTTACTGTATTTACACTTTCCCGACATTCCAGAAACATCCATCACCCTCATTGCATCGTTTGCTGACGATAAATGCATTTT
>JACMZG010000008.1:49919271-49998167 GCA_018340805.1 Microvelia longipes | reverse complement strand
TGTATATAAATTCAATAAAATAAAATTGAATTTTTTTTAAATTTTTTGGAAGTTAATTATGAAAAAATAAATGTTTAAAAATACAAAACAAATATTAAAAAAATATAAAATAAAGATTAAAAACTCAAAGTAATTTACTATATTAAAATATATTCTTTAATATTATAAAAAGTCAAAGTTACAAACTTAAATATTATTATGTATCTTTTATATTCTGAAAGAGAGATTATAATAAATAAAAGATTATTACAACATAAGATCTGCAAGCCAAGATGTAATGGTCTCAATATCTAGTTAATGAGGTTTAGAATATGTTTCCTAAACTGAGAAATCTTATTTGGATATTTATAACAAACTTGCAATGTCGGAGGATAGATAGATCTACTCTTGACTGCCTTGGTGTAAGAATGTTTAAAAAGTCTAGTATCATGTTTATGTTTAATTGGTTTTAAAATGTATATGGTTTCAAAATCATATGGTTAAATTAAAATTTGTTAAACATACCATACATGTCATTGGATAAAAAGTGAACTAATGCTGATAATGAGATAAAACTTATCTCATTTGATGATCTTATACATGAATAATGTTTGCAGTTAATGACATCACAAAAAATATTTTCCCGAAAGCCCTACTTGACCAAAAGATGTATTTTTGTACTTATTTTCAGCTGTCTAGCATAAACACACTACGATAGTAACTGTCTCACTTGTACATTCAGACAATTGATTAAACCCACTCAGGAGGGATAAAAAACACCTAAAATAGATAATTCAGGTGAATTCCCAGCTTAGGAATATTAGTGCAAATTACTTTTCCTATATACCTACAATATAAATGAGGAAAAGTAAAAATTAAAGCAAGCCTGGGTAAGTTGTGGTGTAACATGTAAAAATGTTCTAAAATCAACTTTGTTTAATAAGCAATGTTGCACAATGCTCAAAGACTTTTCAGATAAAATTCAAAATTTTATTTAAATCTCATGATAGTAGATTTCCTTTTATTGTTCATTATTATTATTTATTTCATGATAAAGCACTCCTTAAACTCACAAACCTGCAAACTCTGAAATCCACACAACCCTTTGTACACTATATTGGTTTTCACAACAAGCATGTTATGTTAACACACTTTAGTAATTAACATAAATGTTACACACTAGATATACTGGAAACGTACCCTTCTTTTATCAAATTTGAATCCACTTTTATACTGTTTATTAACTGTTTTATTCTTTAATTTTAACATTTTAACAAATTTTAATATCACATTAATTACCATTGCAGATGTATTATATTATTTTATTTGTATATTATTTTAATTACAGTTTTGATTACAATAAGGTGAATTCTCTCGAGGATTGCTTTCTCTCACACACTTTTACAATGTAGTGTTGACTTGTTAATCAATAACTCATGATTTCTCTTTGAAAAAAATCCTTTAAAAAAGTATTAGTCATTAAAAAAAATAGTGAAGAACAAGTAGGTATGACCAAATAGGTATATAAATACATCTTAAAATATATTTCAAATAAAATGTAAATATGGGTATGATATAAATATTTATTAAAATATAAGTTATAAGTATATAAATACAAGAGAATTAAGTATATTGCCTAAGCAAACCCTGACGCAAAAACTTGACTGTCGAGCCGAGAGGTTCAACCTTTTAGATTGACTTCTTTTGGCTCTCAGGGGGTTTGCTGATTCAGATTGGGGAATTTCTCCTTTTTTTCTTTCTTTTTTTTGGCTTGACACGAAAAAAGACACCAAAGCCACCTGAAATGGCTGACCACCTAATTCTTTATCAGGCAGCCAAAATATTTAATCTAAAAAACCTTATTGGGGATCATTGGTCTCATTCATTGTTTCTCACTCTTGGACTAACAAGACAATTAATTAAACCGACTAACTGAAATTCATAAAGGGAGGCTTATTTAATCTTTTTCAGCTTGCATCTGTCCATCTATGATTCATGTTTTTTGCTGAAAAATATTATTATGCTCTAAATTTTGAATCGCACATTTACAACATTAGGACGTACATTCTTATTGTATGGGAGTAGTAATAACATAAAAACTAATGTCCGTAAAATAAATTATCCTACCTTTCCTCTTTTACATTAGTTCTTTTCTCTTTTACAAGGCATTGTGCACCAACTTCTTACAATAAGATATTTGAATTTGTGTAGGTTTATATATCTAGCATTACACAACCTGCTAAATATGCATATTTTTTTAAATAACTATTCTGACTTAGATAGTTACAAATTAATAGTGAGAGGGGTAAGTGACTTGCCACTGATGTTTTGAGAAACTCACTAGGATCTTTGGTATTTTCAAAGAAAATGTGATGAAAGAGAATGTACAACATTTTAACAATTTATTAACTAAATTAATTACAAAGTCAAAGCCAGAACCTAAAATTATATCTCTTGTCATTTATCATAGTTTTTGTAGCAGAGCTGAAAAGAATTTAAGTTCTTTAACATTGGGTTATTATTCTTGCGAGGTATTTAAATAGACGCTAATATAATTATAATGTTTTATCTGTTTTTTCACAGTTGGGCTTGATATGCAGTGAAAATTTACTCACAGGAAGGAGTGGACACAGCCAAAGACATGGACATCAGTCATCTGAGGAATACATGCTTGATTACTCTCAGGGTCCTGTCGACTTATTCTGTTCTGATCCAAAGTATTATATGATCGAATTCTAATTCAGTAAACTATTTATGTTACAAATCATTTGTTTATTTATCCTTTTTTACTAGGTTACCAGATGTTTATTTCTTTTAAGGTTGTCTGTTTTTGTCTTACATTTATATCTCCTTGATTAGGCTATATTATAATATATTTTAATAAATATAATATAATATAAATATATTATAATATATAATATATTTGATTAGCTATAGTATAATAAATTTAAAAGTAATAAATTTCACAAAAATATCATTTGTGGATTCAAATTTAGTTTTATTGTATTAAAGTTTCTGCAAAAAATAAATTAACAAAGATAAGAAGTAATGTCTTCATGAAATAGTTATTGAATATACACTAATTGATTTTAAGTAATTTGTATCTGATAATAATGTTAAAATTAAATATGGACTAGTTAAATATTTTTTCCTTTGTAATACAGGTTAAACAAATAAGAAATAATATTACATACTTGAACATTTACATTTTATTATGAAGAATACTATTAACTTAAACATAAAAGAAATCTAACCCTTTGCCAAGTAGTTGACTTTGTTCCTGTGACCTTGCCTCTCCAACCATATGCCAAGTACTTGACTTTTTTTAGGTGTGACCTTGACGTTGCTTTTTATTAGTTAAATGAAACATATAATAAAAACTTCATATTTTATGCCTTTGAATACAGAAATATTTTTTATTAAAACAAATAATCAAACTAAAAATAAAATTAAAGGTCGCTATTGTAATAATAAATTACTTAGGCAATTCAAATCATTTGAAATTCCTTTGATCCAACTAAAAGCAGTGAATTTACTTTATCAAGAAAATTGTATTTACAAAATGGTTAATAATTTTTAAATGAAAAATGTATGCCAATGCAGCTGCTGAATGATAAAGGGAGTATTCATTAACTAATAATTTACTCTGCCTCTATACCATGGCATCCTTTTTCTGTAAGATCTTTAAAAACTGACAGCTAAAATTAGAGCTTTATGCCAATATCCAATTTTTTTGAATAATTAATTATTTTTACTATAATTGGACAGCAGCTATACAAAATAACCTAAGTACATAATAATTATGTACATGTATGTAAAATATTTTTCTATAAAACATTTATGTTTCTATCAAGTATATAAAAAAAAAATTCTTCAAGCTGGGTATGTAATGAATAATTCTTGTTGTTAATGCCTAAGAAAATTTGCAATTATGAAATGTGCAATTGAATTGTCAGTTAATATAAATATCAATTTAGATTTTAAAATCTTTTACATAAACATTAGGTCTGGAAGGCTCTGAAGAGTTAAGATTTATCATTCTAATAGTATGGACTTCAACTCTTCACTCTCTCTGTCAGAAGACTAACTGTGTGGAAAAACCAATGATAGAAAACTTGAAAATAAATTAGCTTACTACTTTACGAAGAATTATGTTAGTGTTTGACTGTCACTATGCTTTCAATAAAACTAGTTTGTATTGAATTATTGTTTATTTATGAATTCAGCAATTGTTTAGTCCCTTCTTTAAATATTTCCTCAGGACTCAAAATCCTATATTTCTGTAACTCTGTTTCAGAACCTTTCCATTAAAAAAAATCTGAACAGTAAAAAGTAAATAAAATATTTAGCTCATTACTATCTTTGCTTTATCAAAATTATAACTATGTCTATTTCAAGGAGAATTTATCGTAATACTAATTGAACTGACTGTCCTTAATATTGAGATTGGACTTTACAATGGTGCCAAAATCCTGTAAGAGAAAGGATTCTATTAGACCACCATGGTCCAATGACCAAAGCCATAATTTCCCTTACAGGTTTTTCTTTGCCCTTGATTAAAGCAAACTCTTAATATTAGGACTTCAGTAATAATGTAAATAAAGCTTAAATTATAGCATGTAAATATGTTCATACATAAGTTTGTAAATATTTAATTTTATCATTTTAATTACATGACCAAAGATAGTTAATTCTTCTAAAATTATAGTGTATCCAAGACCTGAGTTTTTTTAGTTTTAATGTACTAAATATGTTTTTGGGGCATAAAAACATATAAACTACCTCATGGGTGAAATTAAATTGCATAATTTTTTAAGCCAGTTTGCAATTTGAGTTGGTTAAGAAGAAAACTGGTTTATCTCATAAGAATGTTTATGGGCTGTTTGTCACAAAAGTTCTATTTTGTCATTTTGATACGCACACTATGAAATCGAAGGCATTAATAGATTTTATTTGTAATTTTTGTAAAACTAAATCATAACTTTTACAGTAAGTACCATTATAAATTGCTGTCTTGATTTCCTTAATGACATATGAATAATTTGTTGCAGGTTATTTAAATTTTTTTATTAATTCAATATTATTCATGTGATATCTATATTTTCTTCATAGATAGAAGTAGAAGATATTTATTACCAAGAATACGTCAACTTCTATCTTTTTCTTAAGTAAATTTAAAATAAGCAATGATTTAAATATGGATACAATTTTTTTCATAAAAAGTTGATCATTTGCCAATTTGGCAATGAATCATGGTCAATCTATTAAACTTATTTGGAAATATGGGTCAAATAAATACAAGTACAGATTTCTAATTCAACCTCAGATAAGGATTTCTGCTTGCTACACAACTCAATTCATTTGCAATAATTTTATTTCATGTAGATAACAACTTTTTTCCAAATTAATGATGAGTAAAATAGGAAAAATTGGTTATTAAAGCACTGTACATAAAAAAACTTGTGTACTTCTAATATATGGTTTGTGCTACCAAAAATCAGCAATTGTGAATCCTAATGAAGTGAAGTGCAACATTCATAATAGTTTTAAACTTTTAGGGCAACAAACTGCAAATTTGGACATAACTTATCAATATTATGTTCTATTATATTGATTTTTTTCAGCAGCTCCATTTTTTGACTTGTATAAAGTGTTATTTCAAGTTTAGAGTATAATACGGGGTCTTTGTCTGTGATAAACAAACGTAATTAGAGCACCCCGTAGTACTACTAGAGCATGCTATGGCACTTTACTGGTCATAAATAGTAAAATACACGATATAAATGATATTGATTGAAAATTAAAGAAGTTATCATGCAATACTCTTAGTTTTATAAACTCTATAATTGCCCTGAAAATTTATTAATAAGTTTTATAATTTAGTAGTTACCAACTATATCTTGAAACTATTGGTCATCAGAAACATATATAACAATAATAAAATAAAAATTATTATATTTATATAAAAAGCGCAATTTCCCTTGAAAGTTCGCTAAAATAATTATAACTAAGGGTGATGGTATTCTAGAACAAAGGTAATCTATAACTTCAGTGATAAAGGTAATCTACATTCAGAAACAAATTAACACAACCCTTGTTTTTGGCAAATGAGTATTGCATAGAATACCACCCTCATTCACAGTTATAATATATTATAAGTAAGTAAATTAACATAAACATTTTTTTATATAAAAAAATATAACCTATTATAATAATATTAATAATAACTGTATTTTTATACTCTTCTCCAAGAATAAACCAATTAATTTGAACTAAAAACAAAATATAATTGAAGATCATAAAGAAAAGAAGTCTAATTGCTAGCCAATATAATAAACACTGATCAGCATAAAATAATTTAAATTTTATAAGCATTTTATTTATCTCCATTTTACTTTTCCTAACAAACAAAGCACTACTGTACTGAAAAGTATTGTTAACAACCTAAAACTCAAGGTTTCATTATAATTATTTATTTCAGGGACTTTTATGACATATTTAGTGATTTTCATCATGTTTTCTGTGTGTCTGTTCAAGAGATTATATATATATATATATATATATATATATTATATATATATATATATATATATATATATATACATATATATATATATATATATATATATATATATATATATAATAATATATATATATATATAATATATATATAATATAAATATATATACATAAATATAGACACACAAAAGTAAAGAAAAGAAAGTGAGTGTAAAGTTATAACGTGAATTGCCATGATACCGCACCCAATTTTTTTGCTTCTAATAAATAACATTAACAGGAAATATTAAACAAATATTTTTTAATTTTTCTTATAAAAATTTTTGGTGTGACACTTAAAAGTGTATGTGAGTGAAACTTTGTTGACATTTGTCAAAATTATTACATTTCATCACCAAAAATTAAAATATATTTTCATGAAGAATTACAACTAATAAAACTAAGTAGCTAAAAGTATGACCAAAAGTATGTTCCGTACTTTTAATTGAATTTGGCAGCTATCTGTTGTATTACTTGGCTAAACTTTAATGAACATGCAGTTATAACACCCTAGACATTGGGTCATCTAAGTGTTCTGAGGTCGAGCGTAGCTGTACTGAAGTAACACCTCTTTTAGCTTTGGGTAATAATGGCATTCTGAGGACGAGTACTGCAAGTGAAGTCCTAATACCCTAAACTTTGAATCACTACTTTATTCTGAGGTTGACCATAGTGTGACGGAAGTGATGAAACCTTAAGATTTGAATAATCATGAGAGTTTGTTGATATATTTGAAGTTTAATGGTTATATTAAAGAGTCATATACGCAAATTATTATCACTAGCCAAATTTTGTCTAATTATTTATAATAATTTTATGCTGATCAGATATACATATTAAAGAGATTTGTAAGATTAAAGAGTTTTGTAAGAAACTGAGGCTCTAAAATATCTCCCTCACAGCACATGCTATGCCTCTAGCAAAGATTATGTAGTATACCTGTATGTATATAGGTAGAATACCTATATGTATATAGGTAGGATACCTATTTGTATATACTATACCTATTATGTGGTATACTAGATAATCTTTGGCCTCTAGTGAAGGATATCCTCTAGATAATTTAAAAGTGTAGGCTTATATGAATTGTAATTTTTATTAAATAAAGATAATTTTTGTAAAATCTTAATTTAAACTTTCAATTACAGTTCAAATTCTTCTGTTGCTCATTAACAATGGCCTGTGGACCCCTACTTTAAGGGGCAATTTCTCTTTAACGATTCTCTAAAAAGAAAGTGATAGAAGTTGGATCCTCAAGTATTGCGTTATTTATCGCAAAATTGTTTGCTACTGACTGAGCAAAGTAGAATAAAATTTTATATACTATTTTATCAATTAAAATGTGTAATTATTATGTTTGGAAAAATGTTATTTTTTAAATGTGTCAAGTTACAGTATAGTCTTTACATTTCTAGAGTTTAGATCTATTATTGTTCTGTTACAAATCATTTAGTTGTTGTTAAAAGATAAGAAAATAAAAATTTGTTGATCACCTAAGATACATGATTGTAATTATTAAATAATGTGTACATTGAAATTCTTGTAAAATTTATTTACTTTAAATAAATGCTGTTTCTTTTTTCTTTGTTTTTCTCTTTCTCTCTCTAGTAACCATTTTAATTCTTATGTCATAGTTTTTATATTTAAATATTAAATATATATTCCCAATTCAACAAAACAATTGATGAAGTATAAAATCTTTATATACATATCAGATTGATCAAAATATCAGATTGATATTTAGAGCGCATGTAGCCATGTGTAAAACTTACATGTTTGCCAAGTTTCATCCCATTATCAACATTAGTTCAAATTTTATCAAATGACTTGTGTAAGTTTTTTAAAAAATGAACAAAATCAGAAAATAATCCAATTAAGTTGAAATTTGGTTTTAAGTGTATGCCTTTACGCAATAAATAAGTACACTGAGTTTCGTTTTAATATTCATGATATATCCATGATTTTTGAGGTATCATAAAAGTTAAGCAGCATCAAGTGTGGTCAGTGCCTGGATGGTTGACCAATGGAAATGAAACAAATCTATTTACTATCTGAGGACAAGCGAAGGGAGTCCAAAGACGTTTTGCAGTATAAATGTAACGACTTGTATTCTCTGAGGACAAGCCTAGCGAGTCCGAAGCTGGGAGGATGAGTGTGGCGAATCCGATGTAATGAGGAAAAGTTCCGAGATACTCCGTACCAGATTTTTGTTTAAATGTTGGTGGAGTCATTTTTGTGGGTTATTGATGTCACACATATTTCATAAACGATACGAGAAAGCTTTTGAAAGTTATCATGCCCCATTCGGGGCTGTAGCTAGTCAAAACTTGTAGGGAGGCGTAACTAATCCCAGAGGGGGCGATATTCTCACATTTATAAGGGACTTCCTCTGAAAACTACTTTTCAGGGGCCCCCTGGCCCCATTCCAAAGAAACGTCTAGGAACAAAAATCTCGTACGTATATTCATACAACACATACCCACACACAACAAATATCTATATATATATATATATATATATATATATATATATATATATATATATATATATATATATATATATATATATATATATATATATATATATATATATATATATATATATATATATTCTTGATCAGGGAGGCCCCCCCCCTTCTAAAAATTTAACTCTCAGCAGTCCCTCCCACCTTCATGACCCCAACTTATAAGCTTAAAAATGACTTATGGTTATTGAGTAACTGCACAAGTTATAAAACATTAACCAAAACCTTAAGAAAGAAATGGATTGTTAGCATAGAAACACGCATTCCAAAGGAAATTCGCTCGACATGCATACCACCACGCCAGAAGTATTTTTTCATGCTGTGAGTGGGCGCAACACTCTTCTGCACCATTTGAAAAAAGAACGTATTACAAATGTAGTTTCCCTCCCTCAAAAGATAGCACACGGTCTACCAGGTCAAAAAGTCAGCAATGTCATCCCAGAGGACCTCCGAATGACCAGTAAAATTTCACAAACTTTAAAATATTTTTTAGGCAAGCGCTTTTTTTTGACCTGGTTCCTGGACTGTTAGCTAAACTTCCTCTATCCTCCTATATTTAACAAATCTGCTATCTCCTCTGTCTCAACTGTTCCTAATCAACCATAAAGTCATTTATGGTTTTGTTTAGCCATAGGATTTTTCTTAAGGTGAAGGGTGTTTGCGAGGTGTAACCAGAGAGGAGAGAGTATTGTTGATTAGAGACTGAATAATTGACTGACCAGCCCCCCCCCCCCCTCTGGAGCACTAACCAGGTACCTCAGTTCTAGCCACGACTGACCCACTAGACGGACAGTGACCCAAACCAAGAATTGTAACAGGCCCAAAAAACAGGCCAACAAATGTGTCTCATTAATGTCTTCTTATATTTTTTTTATGTTCAATGTTCTTAGTAGTTTTATTTGGTTTCTGAAATTACATTTGTTCTCTATAATATTTTTATTTTTAATAATACTATAATTACAATTAATTTTATTAATCTTTATTGTTGATTTATTTTGACATTTTAAACTTTTTATGTTTTTTCTTTTATGTTACTCTCTTTGAATTTTATTTGTAAACTCTCTTGAATTATTTCTAAACTAATACTTAAAATACATAAGAATTAATCCTTTTACTTATTTTATTGTTTTAATTTATTTTATTTTTTATTTATTTATTTTATTTTTTAATAACTTTACCTGCTTTGTTAGTTACACTTCATTTTTTATTAAGACTGTGTCTTACAATTTTTTTTTAAGTATTTAGACTGAGTTGGCAGAAAATATATTTTCTTGTTATTACCCCCACCCTGTACATGAGGGAATGTTCATTTTTTAGAATTAAAAAGGAAGAGAGATGGAATGGTGAGAAAGTAGGAAGGCAAGGGGACTGGTTAAGGAAAGTTAGAGATAAGGAGATAGAAGGAAAGAGAAATAAAATAAGGCTATACCTTAAGACGACTCTTGCAGGGTCAACCTTCAGGGATGCCACCCCATGCTCAGACCGCCTGACGCAAATAGGCGCCGGATTTCCCAAGAGACGCTCCCTATAGGTTTACCCAAGCTTGCCGAGCATACAGAACTTAAGCACTGTCGGCTGTATCATAGAGCCAAACAGACACGAACACGAGATTAACTAAAGTGGGCCGGAAACGGTTCTTTCTGACGGAAAGTCAGGCCCTGTAGCATCTACTCAGACCAGACCCGGTACTCTTCATAATGCAGGTACCGCATTATGCTAATTAAACTTTTTTAGGGGTGCAATACTTACTTAACTTATTACATTTTTGCGAGTGATATTTGTTTTTCTCCATTCAAGTAATAATAGTAATTTAACTACTTTAACCTAAAATTTTTGAATATAATTAAAGCATGATAAGTTCAAGTTATATTCAAGGCATTACACTGTCATCGGAATGTTCCTTAAAATCTAAATAAAAACAAGTGATTTACCTTTACTATAGTTTCTCTTTTTCTTTAACTAAATTATTGAAACAATTATTTCACGGAATTTAATACAAAATCATTAAATTAGCACATACATATTAAAGCACGAAAACTCGATAAAAAGTAAAACTCACCTAATGTTATCAGTGTTGCCAATATAATTAAATAAAAAACCTAAATCCTAAAAGGGTCATGCTCAGATGGGTCATAGAGATATATTACTAGAGAGGCCCTATAGGTTACATTTTGAAACATCGAAAAAGTAACCTGACCGCCTCGCTGATAAATACAATCAAATAATAAGTACAAACTGTCAGTAACTTATACAGTAGAGCGTTAAACATACAAATCAAAATACAAACAATGTGCGGAAAGCCGAAAACAATTGATTTTTTTTTCAATCTTATCAGTTCTCACTCTTGGTTGAGGTTTCAATGAGGTTACACAGAGCCCCTAAGAGCCTAAAAAAGATGTTTCAGGCGTCTCAATGTAATAAGGTAGGCTATGCCCCCTCTGGTATATATCTCTATGCCCATATATCTCTTCGTCTTTATAAGTATAGGAGTATCCCTACTTGGT
This sequence comes from Microvelia longipes, assembly GCA_018340805.1. Lineage (NCBI taxonomy): Eukaryota > Metazoa > Arthropoda > Insecta > Hemiptera > Veliidae > Microvelia > Microvelia longipes. The sequence continues at coordinate 49,986,602 of JACMZG010000008.1, read as the reverse complement.
TTATATATTAGTTTAACCCAGGGGCAAAGAGACTAATACTAGTATCTTTGCCAGAGGATTAGTTATAATCCGTTTAGGTTTTATTATCTTTAGTTCCTTGGGTGTTTCCTCATGTTTCTCCTTATTTCAAATGGGTACATTTGAAATTTTAATGTAAAGCTGTGAATAGAAACCACGCAACTAATAGATTAAGTTTGCAACACTGATATTCCTCTTCTTCTTACTTAATGTGAAACAATCTTCTTAATCTTCTTTTAACCTTTCATCGCCAACTGCGCGTGTTTAGGGTAGTTCTGTGAAAGTTTTACAATATTTTTAGTTTAAGTTTCGTGTATTTATAATTTCAATATGAAAGCTAAGGGAGAAGTAAGTAATTCAATATTATTTTTGAGTTCATTCTGATGTAATTTATTTGTATTTTACCTGTGTAAAATGTCGCCTCCCTGACCCATTCCAACACGTGCATACTTTTGCCCTGCAATGCCGTGTATTTTGAAGATGGCTTTTTTTATTTTTTGGTACTTTTCCGAAATATTTAATTCTAAAAAACTGTAAAATTACTCTATTTGAGGTGTTAATTTGTTATGGAACATGTCCGTGTGTAACAAGCTTAATACGAACACAGCCTCTATATAACAAGGTCCTCATTTTTATACTCATACCGTCTGATGGATATTACGTTCTACACGATAAATATATCTCATTACTATGTGATGAGGTGCTATAATGGTTTGGGTTCCTTTGGTAATAATGGCTGCACTGCTATGCCCAACTTAAAATTTTTCGTGTAGCCTTACTTACCCAAGACCGTATTAAAATGGTTTGGTAGAGTTCAGGCTATTTGGGGCCCCACCTACAATCTAAAGGTTATGGTTTTACACAAAACCCAAGAGGCTGATAAAATGAGGACTTATGTAGAAAAATAGTGATAAGGTCTGGAAGTGTTACAGTTTCCATGAGGTGCCATACTACTTCTGCCATATTTACTTCTACTAGAGCCTCATAAGTAGGTGAGGAGAGACTTTCTACCCCTTTACCACCCCTACCGGAGCACAAATTTATAATGCACCCTACAAAAGGCGGATATTTTTCAGTGACGTTACATTAAATCACTTTACCCAACACAGATAATTAAAGAATATTGTATAGATAATAATTAAAACTTATTATAAATTCATTTTACTTAATATAAGATAAAATGGCTGAAAAATTATGTATTATTCATATATAATAATTCTAAAACATTAAAAAAATAATGTTATCAATGCACTGTTATGGTACCAAGCTACTGAGGGAATCAAAAGAGCTGTTGTTTCATCCTTCAAATTATCAGTCTTTTTTGCAGAAAACTAAAGGTCTTAGTAGTTTCTTTACTCCTTTATACAATTTGGCTAAAGGTTTATCTCTACCTTAGCGGTAATAACATTAAAAATGTGTAATAAATATTATAAATAATATATATAAACTTATAAATAAGTTTATATTAACTTTGGCCCATAAATCTGTGAAGGAAGGCATCCTGTTTATTTAAACTTACCTCACACATTCACCAAGAGTATACCTTGCCTCAAATATTCCCTGTTAGTCAAATAAAAGCAGAATTATTAAGTTCAAAGGTAATAAATATGTAGCTTTTATGAGAAATCTAGAATTATTTCACAAATTAACTTTCAGTCAAAGATTAATACTATATTGTTATGGTATCACTTAAATGTTATTTAGGAATGGATGTTATTAGCTGTATAGTTAGACAGATAAGTCATCCTAGCAGTTTCAAATATTCCTGTTGTTTTCTGTTCACTTACGGCTTGTCTTTTAATTCAACTAAAGCTCCACAGTGGGAGGAATTGTGTTAAAAAGTGGATTGCATCTCTCCTTTATTAATTCCACAGATGATTTTTGCAGTGATATCTCTAGGGGTTAATTCAGTTAAGGCTCTTTCCATACGACGTTGGCAAGAACTTTTTAACTAGTTTAACTCTTCTCTCCCATGCAATGGTTCTGTAGTGGCAACAGTAATGAAACCTTCTCATCTACCTCACTACACACCCTGCCTTTCAGCAGGGATTGCCTTCTATACTCCTTCCTTTTTACCTACCACAGACTCACCTAATTCCATCCAACTGGTGGATTCTCTGATGAATTATAAGACAAGCCATTATTATGTTATGTATATGTTTCAGTTAAAAGAATTTGAAGTAATTGGGCGCAAGCTTCCCTCAGAAAAGGAGCCCACAACTCCTCTTTACAAAATGAGAATCTTTGCCCCTGATTATATTGTTGCAAAATCAAGATTCTGGTACTTCTTAAGGCAACTAAAAAAGTTCAAGAAAAGTAGCGGAGAAATAGTTTCCTTAAAACAGGTCAGTGATTTATTCTTGCAATATATAATACAATTATACATTGCAACAAATATTTTTACTCAGAAAGCCTGAAAATAGTTTTGGGCTTTCTTCTGGGGTTTTTGCTATTAGTTGGTCTTTACAATGGCGTTAAAACCCATGTGAGGAAAACAATTCTGTTGCTAGAAATCTAGAGCAGCTCCATTTTGGAAAGCTTAATACATTTTTTTGGCTGGGTGGGGAAAATTATATTTTAGTACTTCAATATTGGACACTCCATTTTATATCCATTTTCTTAATTAAAAATAATTTCAATGTGAAAATATTGTTATTGAAACATTTAAGAATAATTTTGGAAACATATTTGGACTAAAAATTCTCTCAAGGAAGAAATAGAGTAGGGAAATAAATCTTGTTCTACCACTAGTTCCTTCAAATGCCCTTCATATCAATGTATCAAAACTTTGTTACTAAAAATATATTTATATTTTTCAATACTTTCACATAATGATTTTGAAAATATTGGTATTAGTTTGAACATTTTTTTTCTTTCAGGTCCCTGAGAAATCACCACTTAAAATCAAGAACTTTGGTATTTGGTTGAGGTATGATTCAAGATCAGGCACGCATAACATGTACAGGGAATACAGGGATTTGACTGTTGGTGGAGCTGTAACTCAATGCTACAGGGATATGGGAGCCAGACACAGAGCTAGGGCTCACAGTATTCAGGTAATATCCTTGATATTTTTATTTAGGCATATCTGTTTACTCATTGAATGATGTAAAGTAATTGCCAAGATAACTTATTATTTATTAGTTCTTGTAGATACGTGTTACTGTTCGTAAAAAAATTAATAGCATAATCCTTCTTAATGCTCAGTATTTTTGCCAAGTCCTTCTAGAAAGGCAGACCATTATTTGATTTTTATTTATCAGCTACCAAGATTAAAAAAAAGAAAGTTGTTTGGGTCCAATGAGGCTCTTGAATACTAAGCAGTTGGCTAAATACTGTCTTTGTTTCTTTTAGTCCATCATATAGATTGTTTTCTATTATTCAATCCCAACATCATTGTAATACCTGCTAATGTCTTATTTACTTAATTTGTATGTCTTGTTCACAGATCATCAAGGTCGAGGCTATCAAGGCAGCCAACTGTCGTCGCCCAGCTGTAAAACAATTCCATAACTCTCGCATCAGGTTCCCACTTCCCAAGAGAGTTCAACAGAAAAACAAAATGCCCAAGTTCTCCGTCAGAAAACCAAGGACATATTTCCTTTAAATGTTTTATGATTTTAATAAATGTTTATTATTTTTTAAAAATCTAATCTGTTGTCTTTTTGTTTACCTCATAACTTTAAACCCATTTTCCAATTTAAATTACCTCTATTTAATTTAATTTTGACCTCTGTGGTGTCAAAAAGGTAAGTATATTAACTGACGACTTCTCGACCACAAAGAGGGCTTGGTGAATTATTATTTCAGTAAAATGTCCCAGTCAAAGCCTTGGTGCTATTCAGGATTATCCCTTAATTAGGAGTGATTTCTGCTAAGTTAAATTGCCAAAACCTACTGTAACAATTAATTATTGATATAATCTTAGAGCACATCCATGGGTGTTGACCTTAAATAAAACCGAAAGTAATGATGGGCTAGCAAAGTGAGGTGGCTCATGTCATAAAAATGTAATCTACATGTAGGAACATAAGTATCTATCTAAACTGTGCAAGCATTTGCATAACCTACTTCGAGTCAGTGAATAAAATTAATTATCTGAATTTTCCAAAGAATTGTTTTTACTAATTAACATCAGATAGCTTTTTAATATGAAAACTATTAAGTTTATTAAATTTTATTTAATATTATTTTTTTACTTTTTCTCATTTATACCGTAGGTATGTAGGAAAAGTATTGTTTGCAAAAAAATCCGAAACCGGAATTATCCATTTCAGGTGTTTTTAAGGCCTCCGGAGTGGTTTTCTTAAAGTTGTCTGTTATCATAGCGCCCAGTGTATTTATGCTAGGAAGTTGAAATTTCATACAAAAATCAATCTATTGCTGCAGTTGTACTATTCAGAAAATATTTTCATTAACCCACAATAATGACTCGGCAAAAATTTTGAAAAATAAAACGCAGAAAAATTATGCGGTCAGATTGAGGTTTGGCACGCATGTGACTATGTGTATAAGACTAACATATATAATAATAATAATTCTTATTCTCACCATTATAATGTCTGTACATTATCTTTTAAACTAACTAAATTAAACCAAATCATATCTTTGATAAAAGATATTCGTCAACAGAATAAAAGGCTTTTCCTAGAAGAAAATTTAAATATATTTTAATATGCCAAGTTCCATCTCATAGTTCATTTTTTAATGAATGACTTCTGTAGGTTTTTTAAAAAATTGGAAAGTGGTCAGATAGAGTTGAAATTTGGTACAAGTGTATACCATTACCTAATAAGTAAGTAAACCAGTTCCGAAGTTTGATAAAAAAATGTTGATTTGTTCAAAATATCCGTTTACAAGAATTTGATACATACATACACTTACATGCATTGTAGAGGCCCCCAAAAATATATTGCAGGAGGGCCCCACTCCTGTAGCTACACCTCAGTCCAGATTTTTCTTGGAAACTAACTAAGATATTTAGATGTGGTCTTACAGATGGTTTTAGGAAAAAACACTTTTCAGGAAAAATATGATTTGGGGTTTCACCCACGGGCTTAGGCTAACTTCTGTGTTTTCAGAATTAGGAAGTTTTCCTTATTCTTTATTGCCTTTTAAGACATGATTATGACCAGCATGGCTGAAACGTCAAATTAATTCTTTAATTACAACCCTGTTACACTACAGTGAAAAACACTATTGAGGCTATGTCAGGCCTTGTCTTATATATGTCTCATAGTTAGATCAAGAACCTTATTTTTATACATGCTCCTTATGCAATTATATGTATGAAATCGAGTTGAAACTTCACAAAATTTCAGTTGTTAGATAGGGTATGCATTTGGCCCTAGGTATGATGATAAACAACTGACCTAATTTCAGGTCCCATTTTGATGTTGATGGTTCAATTATTAATTAAAAATTTCTATCTTATTTTTAACAAAATGTTAATTCCTAAAAATAAATAGCATTATTTTAAATCTTACTTAACTTTCAGAAAATCAAAACTTTTTAAAAGATTAATTACATTTAATAATACATTACATTTTAAGAAATAATAAATAGAAAATATTATTATAAACAATCATCATGTTTAGCAGACGAAAAACACCAAAATTAATTTAATAACCTGCAACATAATAACCTTAACTCATTTTTTTCCTCCCGGGGTGTTTCCATTATATTTAAATGTACCGTAACTCCCTAGGAGGTTGAGTATTACCAAGCAAATTCCCCGTGCTGTTTTTAAATATTTTGTTGACAGTGTTGGTAAAATGACATTTTGCAGCTTAAAACAGTTCAGTAATGATTCATTTTGCAGCCATAAGTAGTTAAAATAATATCTTAAATTTAGTAAAGATAAGGAATCTGCACAAAAAAATAACTAAATAAATTTTTACAGTACTTTATTACAATTAAAAAGATTATTTAAATGTAAATTGGACAGAACAAGTATGAAAGACTGGAAGTAGTCAAATACAAAAAATGACAGAGATGTACAAAAATAACATGGTTCATACATAAATGAAATAACTTAGTATGAATATGAATCTTAAAATTAATATGGAACCTAAAGTACAATAAAACTACCTATCCATTAAATCACATTAACCTTAGATCTAAAATATAGTTTATTATATAACACAAGTAATTTACTTCAAAAACCATCAGATAGTTGCTGTAAACATCTCAGAGATATACAATATAATCAAGATCAGAGATTAAAATAAATGGAGCATCCTATCTCCCCTTCTAATCTCATCTTCTAGTCTCATAAAAGCGTGTTTCATGAGTAATTTGCTAATTACAAGTAAATAAATGAAGTATATTATCATACTTATTATTGTTTATTGAAAAAAACAACTCAAATCCTAGGTACCAGTCACATAAGCACATCCATCTACATAGATGATGTCATCAGGAACGGACTTTGTAAGGATAAATTCTTAAAGTAACAGTAGGTGGGTGGGACTTATATAATTTTCTCAACAAGATTTATAAATTTGAAAAACCAGAAAAAATAGACAAGAATGACAAATAATTCAGTCATGGTGTCCCCAACTCACAGAATTATTTTCAGATGACAATTAAGATTTTTAAACATTAAAATTATTTTGAGTACAAAAAAGTTTCAAATTAAAACTATTTGGTAGGTCTAAGGTTATTGTGACAAATAATAAAAATAACTACAGTAATTAAAAAAATATCAATTATTGCTTAATAAAAGATATCACTAAAATTATAAAACATATTCAAGGAAATGAAGTGTTATGTGCTTTTTAGAAACTTAGTATTTACTAGACATACATGAACTCAAATATAAAATGTTACAATATGAAAATTTTCAAGTTATCTTTCTTAATTAATGATATAGATGTCTTAAAATACTAAAAATCAAAACCTGGTAACAGTACATTTAAGTAATACAGAGAATTACACGTTATAAGTTGAAAACATTAAGGTTTTTAATTAAAACCCTTAGAAGAAGAGTAATATAAAATAGTTAACATTAAAAAAGTTATGTGTCTTCATCTTCAATCTTGGGAGCTAAGTAGTAACGGATATGTCCTATTTCCCCGATTTTATATTCAACAACTAAAGGAACATCAGCAGACATAGACAACTGGACCTAAAAACAATTTGAAAAGAAATTAAACATTTCTGCAAAAAGATTCAAGGTCTTATTTGGGTAACATTACTGCCTCTATATTAAACTCTATAAACGTCCAAATATAAACTTATTTATTTAGTTAGTTGCCTTCAAAAGAAGCCAGACATCTTTAGTGTTAGGAACAAAATAAAAAGAAACCTAATTTGAACATAATTTAGATTAAATTTTAATTCAACCTAATTTAAATAATTGAACACAATTCAAATTGACAGTTAAAACTTCAGAAAGTAAATCAAACAGCATAAGCCACTCATACCTTGAACTATTATAAAACGAATACTGGAAATGTGTATTCAGTAATAAAATGTCAACAATATCTGGCCATCATTCAATAACACAGTGGTATTATATCAAATGCTCATTAAAATAAAATCAAATTTTATTTACCTTCATTTGAGGATCTGTCAACTTATCAAAAAATAAAAATAAATGCACTCTTAGGTACCAGGATAAGGTTAGCAAAACATCACAAATTGTCCCTAAAAGAAGGGGCGGAGTATTTATTAATTAATAAAAGCCCCCTCACACAGCTCTGCCTCATTGGATTGAAGTGTAATACAAAAGGTCCAAATATATAATAAAATATATCATTATGTCGAGCCATAAATGATGACGAATTTCAAATGATGGAACAGTTCCCATATGCAGCATTGCAATTTTATAGTAACATTTCCTAGGCGTCACTCACACAATTATATTGTGTCAAACATTCATGTCATGCAAAACTCACTAGTATCAAATGATACTAGTTATTACAATATTATAATTATTCCTATCAATTGTATTTTTAAAAATAATAATGTGTTAAAATAATAATAATATGTACTCTGTTGTTATTTACTCTTATAATAAAAACAATAAAAGGATTTTTTGAATTGATTTTGTTTATCTGAGTTCTTCCATAAGTTTTGACTTTTTAGTTTTGCAACTATTTATAAAAAAAAAGAATGCAGATTAAATGTTTGTACAAAAGGCATTGTTCAGGATACACAGCTGTACTAAATTGATGGCAAGGGGCTGACCCCCCTCACACAAAAGATTTTATCAAGCATAATAGATTTAAATCAATCAAGAATTTAATTTAATCAAGTTCTTCATTCACACAAGTATACAAATTCATACTAGTTTTAACACTACAAATTTCATTCCAATAAAGATTTAGTGAATTGAAAATACCTGTTGTGATAATGGAGTAGCTTTAGTGAAAGAATTCAGGTATCGACAAGCAAATGTAAGTGAAACAGGTTCTTGCATTTCAATAGATACAGCATCTTCTTCCTTATCAACATTAGCAGTCTGGGCAAGCTTAATATTGGCTAAAAAATAAAAAAAAATTGTAACATGCAGCCAATTTACAACCAACATTTCACAACAAAAAACAATCAAATGTTTCCTCGCCACTTAGGGTTTCACCCAGTAGAATAAAGATATATAGAATATAGATGTCTAAATGGAATACACCGGAGTACAATATTTTTTAGATTAGCTTATTACACTTTACTTTGTACAGTAAATTAGTTTTATTCCAATTCGTAACCATGCTACTTAACTTTTATAATCTATTGCTGTATTAAAAAACAATACTTAGTATACTTATTTGTTTCGTAAAGGGATACACTTGTATCAAATTTTAACTCAATTGGATTATTTTTAGATTTTTTTGAAAAACATATACAAGTCATTCGATAAAAGTTGATAAATAATAATTAGTTGTTAACTAATGTTAATAATGAAGTGGCACTTCTGTTGGCCCTATACATGACTACATGAGTGCTAAATTTAACTTCAAATTTTAGAGCAGTCAAGTCATTTGAATAAAAAATGAACTAACGCTGATACATTGGTTGGTCTCATATACTAAATGCCTGCCAAATCAATCAAAATATATTACTGAATTTTATAAATTTTTGCTGAGTCCTTAATGTCGTTTAATGACATATTAAAAAATATTTTCTAAATAGCACAACTGCTAACAACTAAAGATTGATTTTGATACTAAGTTTCAATTCTCCATACAGTGGGATCTACGCTGATAACATATAAGTTATCAACAACAACAAAAATATAACAACAACATATAACGATAATAACACATAAGCTAAAATCATAATCAAATCAAAATAAAACACAAATGTAGCGGTTATATATTAATTTAATATAATAAATATTGTGGGGCCATAGATGTATCAATACAAGAGGTACATTGGTATTTATTTATGAATGACCCAACAAACAACTTTCCAGCATTGTTACTTAATTATAAATTTCTTATTTTAAACACTAATTATAACTAGGTCTTACATTTTTATAAATCCAAAATTGCTGAATATTATTTAATTTTCCTTAAATACAAAATGAATATTGATGATAAACATTTAAATTTCTTTAATTTTAATGAATAAAATTCATTTTAATGATATACATTAAATACATATCCTAACCTATAAAGCTAATTTTTTCATTGAAAATTCGCTATCTGCTTTACCCCATTCTTTTTAATAATATTTTATCTTCAAGACTACATAATACTATATAATATATGATGCAAAAAATAAAAATAATCTTATAAAAAAATAAAAGATGTTTAAAAAATCAGAACCCAAAGGAGAATCAATTTATAAAAACGAATTAATTTAGCAAGAAAGTAATCTTTTATTAAATTTACCTGCACCAATATCACCAGCAGCAGAAAATTTAACACCTTCCTTGGAACATGAAATCACTACTGAATCACCAAATTGACTTAAATCTTTACATATCCTAGAAAATTCTCCAGAAGGCATTTTGATTATACAAGAATAATCAGTTTCCTGTAAAAATAAATTAACACTTGATAATTCCAACCAAACTATTGTCTTAATTCTCAGACAATGCAACCTTCATGAAAAACTAATGTAGCCTTTTTTCAAGCAAACACTGTTTATAATTTTAAATAACCATAACAAAATACTGCTCTACAAACAAAGCATTTCTCACATAGGTCTTTGATGGTGTTTTAAATGATATGCTTGAGTAATTATGTACTTACTTGAATATTTGCTAAGTAAAAGGGTGTTAATAATAATAAAATAATCCAAAAAATATATATAGTGTATCTCTATACATGTCTGACATAATCAAGTTCAAGTTGGAATAGGATAAACACAAATGTCTAGTAAATAAATACCAGCAGTTTATACATACAACACAATCAAATCAAATGTGTAAATTTATTCAAATGCTGGTGTCAAGTTATTGCAATCTGAAATTGACAAAGGAAGAGATTCTATCAAGAAGAATCCCCATTTTTTAAAACAAAATTTGTCCTAGTTCTCGGCAACACTGAATGGTCAGGTAATACTATAACTTCCTATAATTTACACAATATAATTGTGCGAGAGATACAATATATTGTGTCAACTATTCATGTTTTGCAAAACTCGGTAGTATCAAATGATATTCCTATAATTTGTCAACTCTTTTGTTTGTAAAATCATACCTTTATGCCTATGACCTCTACAACATCCCTTAACACGATGCAAAGTGGGAAGGTAGAAGTGATTGCCACCTTTCTATTGGTTAATCTATTATCTCAGTGAGTCAGTAGAATGAGAGGCCCTGAAGGAGCCACAGCAAGTAAATCAGACCCACTTTAGGCGGCTGCTACGATGTGTGACCTGCCATTGTGTCTAAAATGAATATTTATTTAATAAATTGGTTCCTATTGTAAAATTTTGTATAACGATGAAATAATGCATTAAAAAACACCAGTAAATATAAATCCAATAATCCATGTAAGTCTAAAAATAACTTAGAAAACTTAAAAATCTTTACATTACACATAAAAACGGATTTTTACATCTTTAGAGGATTCAACATTATTTAAAGGTATTTTGTCTTGAGAAGAGTAGTTATTGGTAGTTAAATTACTTACAGGTATTCCAAGATGTTCTTGGTCTAAATTCATTAATTTCATTTCATAATCAGAAACCTTTTCTTGATTTTGAGATTCGAAAACAAACATAACATTGTCAGGATTGTCTTGAGCTTTTATAGTTAATACATCATCATTACCAGCACATTTCATGATTTTTGTCATACTGAAAAAAATAGTAAAGCAACTTAAAAAAATTGGGCAAAACGTACCACAAAAATAATTTAACCTTACAGGATTTGCTATGCTCATCTTTATCACATCAGACTCTCTCCACTGGTACTGAGAATATAATAATCAACTAATTTATATAGCAGTATGTCTCCGCACTTGCTTTGCTCTTCCTCAGACAGTATAAAACAAGAGGTTTCCAATCTTTCCGTGGTGTCGGTGCAGCTTCTCAGCCATATGGCTGTTGTCTCAAAGCAGTTTGTCTAATTAGTAATTTAGTATGTGGCATCCTAACACAATATTAGCAAATAATCAAATGTATTAGTCAAAAACCATGATTTGGTTAAACAAAGATTAATGTAACAAAAAATTATACAACTACAACAACAAAATTTGATGAAGTAATAATTAATAATTATAATAATCATAGAGATATTATTACTAGAGGGGCCGGGCCCTATAGGTTAAATTTTGAAACATCTAAAAAGTAACCTAACCACCTTAGCTAATAAATATAATCAAATGATCAGTACAAAATTACAAGAACTTAATATGTTAAAAAACTAAGAAAATTAAACATACATATTAAAACACAAACAATGTACGGGAAGGCAAAATCAATTGATTTATTATAACCTTAACTCACTCTTGAAGGAGGTTTCAATGCGGTTACAGAGTGTCCCAAAAGGATGTTTCAGGTCTCTTAATGTTTTAAAATAGGCTATGCCCCTATTTTACATGTCATTCTTATCCTAAAGATAATTCTTATCTCTAGGATAAGAATGACATGTGCTTTTCCCCGCCGACCCTAGATCTCAACCCAATCATACAACTTAAACATTGTTTGTTTGCCCTGTTTGTATATTAGTACATTTTATACACATGTACTAATATGCATGCATAACACATTTATGAAGTTTAAAAGTTATGATCAGCATTAGTTCCGGTTTTATCGATAACATATAACATAATACAGGGGGGGAGTGATGTGTAGGTGGGGGTAAGTCAGTTTATTATACACACCCGTGACACTTCTTATTTAACTCTTCTATTCAAAACACACTATTTTTATCATTTCTTTTACTAAAGAACTTTTTAATATTGTTATTTTATAGCATTCTTGCATACTCAATCTGAATTATATTATTATTTGTTCAATTTCTACCTGGAACTATAACTAATTAATAATAATTATTTGCAATACATGTGTTGATGTAGAAGAATATGAGAAAGTCTGATATCAAATTTTTAGCTAATCTCAAAATTTTTATAGTAGTCAACTTCATACCAATTTCTAAAGGAAATTTATTCACCGACAATAAATGAAAGACATTTATCTTTCTGGCAGGACAGATAATTATAGGATTCGTTAATTCCTTTGTATGAGCATAAGAATTATATGCTAATAAAAAGCTTATAACTCTGTTGAGAAATTTCTTGAGGATCTACTGTAATGTATTTTTTTTCTTTTCATTTCTTATATTTTTTTTTAGTCTCAGGTTTGACATCATTAGACATTTTTTGATAAATTTGTAACAATGCTAAGGATTATTATTATTATTTTTATAATTTATTAAAGCACACCCACAGGGGGGTTGTACTATGGTTATCCTTTGACATCACCCAAGTACCTATAGGTATTTTTTTCTTTCTAAGGTAGGACACTTTCTGTTACTATTAAAACAGCTGTTTTTTAAATGTCGAAAGATATAGCGCAGCGAGTAAAGTAATATGACGAACTGATATAGGAGAACAGCAATGTTGCCATGAAGCAGCTCCCAGCGTTGGTGCTGCGTAGCGGCCAATGGCCTCTTGTTTTTTTTTATTTAGTAAAAGGGTAGTGTCACAACATTGTCATCCGTTGACACTTACTTACAGTGTATCGTTAAGTTTAAAAATCCCCAAGGTCATAAGCATTTTGGGGATCGACCAATCAGAGAAGCCGCTGCCAACCCCTCTCTTGAAAGAGAAAAAGAAATTCCCTACTCCCATAACCCCTGTAGGGAAATAACCTCCTTCCCAGCATTCGTTCACTTCGTTTGTGGTTCTTCTTGTGTTTATTATTTCCCTTCACAATTCATTTTTTTCCACATTTGCATACTTCCTAAATAATAAAACTACACAAAAGAAATGTAGAAACATCGCCAAGAAAACACGGGTAACATAACCTGATTTGTTTACAAAGTTTTTTCCCCCCTGCCTTTTTGTAGGTTTTTTTTTTAGAATCGGTGGTGCCTAAACTGAGCTGTCAAGATTTTTAAAGTTGTCGATACACTGTAATACTAAATTGATGTATAAATTAATACAGTAAGGGTGGGGGCGCAGGAAACAGTGTTCCAACTCCCCCCGAATAAGCTGTTTTAAATGGGCCTGCTTAAAGTTCACCATTTTTTTACTAGAGGCAGATCAGTTCACCTTGTACAGCATATATAAAACAATTATTTCTTCATTTTCAAGATTAAAATTATTTAAATGGATCTTTAACAATGTTAAAAATTGTATTAATTATTATAAATGTCAAATTTATATAAAATAAAAATATAAATGTGTTATTTTTAACTAGACCTGATATCATGATAACCATGAGGTGCAGAAATGGAAAATTTGCGTGTTTATTGTGTTTCAATTTGTCCTTATAAAAGCAAAAAATGCTAAACTTATCCTATTTTCCAAACAAATAATCTTATAAACAACTAAAATTGTTCATATGTAAATTAAAAATTGCCTCATATTGTAGTTAATAATTCTCATATTGTCTTTCGTTGTCTCTATCTTCTTTCAAAACATAGACATTTCAATTTAAAACTGATAACAATATTGATAACGGCTGTACAAAGAGAAAACTAGCACTCAGTAGCTAATACAACAAGGCCCTACTTTTTATAGGACCACCTCAAACCAGGGAGTTGGACCACTGTGTCCTGCTGTGAACAGCGTATTTGTTTAGTCGATCGAGTGAGAATACGTGATAACTGATCCTGTCAAAAATCGCGTCTTTTATAGAGAAGGTTCACTTTTAGTTATAAGGTAGTTTAAAGCAAAAAATATATTTAATTAAATTGTGACATAAAAGTTCGACGAGAAGGTTATCCGTTAAATACGATCGTCTCTAAAGGTACAAACAGCGTATCAGGGGATCCATTTAGATGCCATCTCCCTAGTTCTAGCGTGTGCTTGGATCCGAACCATGATCGGGTCCCCTCCGCATGCTTCATACAGCTAATATTACCGTATTGAGAGATCGTATCCCATTCGATACGCAGATCTAGAAGTGTGTGTGAACGTACTAAATAAAATAGATGGTACACATCTTGAAACTAAAGATTACTCAGCATAACAGACCCCTTCTTCCATTCCCAATGAGTAGCAATCAATAGATAAAGACAGCATAGGTTAAAGCAATAAGCTGAATGGCATGGTTGGACCACCATGCAGAATAGTAAGCTTCTACATACCTTCCTAGATTCATTCCCATGGAAAGGTTTCTGTCGCATCTGTACTTGTCAAAACCATCGCTTCGAAGATTTAGAGAGACTAAACTAACGTGAGAGTTGTCCATGGCCTGTAGTTGGATTCCTGAATCCGAGCAGTCGAAAGTAGCTTCATCCAGCAATTCCTTGATGGCTTCTAATACTTTCTTTAAAATAGAACTTTGAACTAATCGTGCTTCAAACATTTTAAAAAAAATAATACAATAAACTATTAAATTAAAATATGAACCAAGAAGTAAGCAGCGTAAAATAACTATTAACTATGAGAACGGTACCCGAAAGCCAAAAACAGAATGGCCGATGGCGCGAGGCAGATGGCAAATTACGCGGGCTTTGGAGGGAAATGTTTCTTTTCTTCTTCTACTTCTTTTTGTTCTTAACTACTTACACGGTTAATATGGCGAACAACTAGTATTTCGTTGTTTAAGCCTCTGCTTCTTTAAAGCAAGAACATAGAGGAGTCAAACAATGAATATTCAAGGCCAACAAATATGAACAGTGGCGGTAGCAGGCTTACAATGCACCCGCCTTCCAAAATACAAAATGCGCTCGTTTTATATGTATATATATTATATATATATATATATATATATATATATATATATATATATATATATATATATATATATATATATATATATATATATATATATATATATATATATATATATATATATATATATATATATATATATATATATATATATATATATATATATATATATATATATATATATATATATATATATATATATATATATATATATATATATATATATATATATATATATAAGTTAACTATCAAGTTTAACAAATTAAGTTTTTAAAAAATGATTTATTCAATTAACACAAATAATATAATCACAATAGAAACTAATAATAATAACTTTTACTTCGTAGAGAAGGAGCTAAACGTAACTTATAGAATTAGACTGAAGGTGGCCGCTTCCTGTCTAGGCTTTTATACTACTTTATATTGATGAGTCAGCTTATGCTTATATCCACAGTATTTGGGTGGATAACTCCTCCATCCTTAGAATGAAGCATCCCCGGGTAGGATAAGTCTTGTAGGCGGAGTTCCTTTCTGCAGGTTGTGGAGTTGGTTGAAGTTGGTTGAACAGGTTGAAGATTTTCCTTCGATGGATGATAATGATTATTACCAGGATGATCAGGATGACGTAGAGAAGTCCTGTCAAAATGCTGGTGTTGGGGCATTAAATTACCTTAATTTTCGTTTAATATTGTTATTCGGTTTTTATAATTTTATTTACAGGTTTTTTTATTTTTTTTAATGTTTTTATTTATTATCCAGTTGAATTTAATTAAGAAAAACTCTAACTAAAGACTTATCTCTGACCAAGGGTCAACCTTATCTTTCAACTAAACTCCCCCTGACTGGGATTGTTTACCTTTTGTGTCAGTGTACTTCTTTCACCTGGACTATACAGGTTAACTATTATAAGGCCTTCTTTTTGCACTCTAAATTATGTAATTTTAATTTACATTTCTAAATTTTAAGTGTTAACACTCAGCTTTTTAAGTGCTTTAAATTTACTTATTGATGCATCATTAAATGTGCATATTATTGTGAATTGTGTTTGTGAACCATTTCATTCATCACATTCATTCTTCATACATTCACTCATGGACATTCATTCATGGACTTTCTTAAGCACTAGCTTACCAGCCAGACTGGCACTTTATTACACTGATCAACACGGATTGACTTGGATGGATAAGGCTACACTTTAACTGATTATGGATGGACTTTTTGTTTTGGCTTTCTGGATTTGGCTACTCTCTTCAGATAAGACTTTTACTTTATTTTCTTTTTTTTGTAAAAGGTACCTTTTTTCAGAAATTAAATATTATTATAATTTATATTTACAAACAATAAACTCTCATTTTTGATGAATCTAAAACTAGCACCACTGACTTTGTGTCTGATTTTCTTAAATTTACAGTCCTACCTTGCTCTAAAACATTTTGGTCCGAAGTTCGAGCTCGGATATGATTCATCAATTTTTTTCCATTACTTTTGGTTTACTAAAACACTATTTAGTTGAAATTAAAATCTTGTTCAAATAAAGGAAGTTTTCTTGAATGACCTATACTTTACAATTATAATTTTATTTGGTTATCTGAGTAGTAATTATTATTTATTTTTTAATTAAAAATCATAATTATTTGAAAATTAATTAAAATAATTATAATGACAAGTATAGTTTATGAATTATATTTTGAAAAATAATTTTAATGAACTTTTTTGTTTGATATATTTTCTTTTGAAAATAACTTTAGTTTTAAAATTAATATTTAAAAATATATCAATAAAGAATATTAATTTTTGAAAATATATTTTATAAAATTAATAAAATAGAGTCAGATAAAGTAAAATTGATTCATTTAATTTTTTTAATACTTCTGATTGTTCAAATTTATTTTATTTTTGAAAAAAAATTATGTTTTATTTTTCTTAAATTTATATAAATGATGATATAGATTTGTGATTTGGGTTTACATTTAAAAATAGGTATAATTTTAGTTTTTTTCAGAACTAATATATTTTTTGAAAATAAAATTAGTTTTAATTTAATTTATAAATAATAACTTGAATTATTTTTATTAAAATTAATAGAATAACCATTGATTTATATTTGATTTATCTTAAAAATTTAAATTTATATTTTTATGATTGGTCAAAAAGATGGTATACTGATTATAAATTTATTTATTTTTGTTTTATAAATAATAATTAATTAATTTATGAATTATGGTAAATATTATTTTGGTTTCATTTTTTAATAAATTACAAATTTATTTTAATTTTCGAATTATTTACAGATTTGATTGTTTAATAAATCAATCATTTATAAATTTATTTTATTTAATTAGTAACAGAAGTAAATGTTGAGTTTTACTGCAGTCATATTATTTCTTTTCTTTGAAAGACATTCAATTTAAATTTAATTTGTAATAAAGTATCAATTATTTAAGACACTACTTTTTAAGATATGAAACTATTTTGAAATTTAAAATTCTATTTTTAAAATAATTAGTCTCTCATACTGCCTACCGGGGATTTTTTAGAATATCTTTTATTAAGAAAAATCTATAATTATTTTTGACTTCCTGACCCTCCTTATTACTAACAAGATCTATACCTTAATACTTCCTCTTACGGTCCTTAAACTTTTACCTGCATATACTAAGAATTTGATTAAACAATTTATTTATGCCTCTAACCCTCCTTATATCATTACAAATATTTTTTACTTTCCTTTGTTCAGCTTTGCATCTGAAATCCTAAAAGTTTATTTTATTTTTTATAGGATTTGTTTCTTTCAGGTTTAATATTTTATTTTTTCAGGGGTTTAAGATTTTTATTTTCAGTTTTTAAACTTTATTTATATTTATATTTTAGAATGCCTACTGAACCAGATGGTGTACCCCCTCCAGGAGGAGGAGGTGGAGGTGCTGAGTCAACTTTAGCTGGTAACGCAGGGGTGCAGTTAGAGGGGGGGCGAGGAGGAGGCAGAACAGGAGGAGTAGGACATCCACCACAACCTCCACTATTAAACTCACCTGGACCTGGAGATATACCTTCTCGGCAAGATCAACCTCCAGAGACAGAGGATGGAGAGACTGGTCCTAACCGCGAAGATAGGTTAAGAATCATTTATTTAAGAAACAGGTTAATTGATTGTTATGAAAAATTGAA
Organism: Microvelia longipes; assembly: GCA_018340805.1. Taxonomy (NCBI): domain Eukaryota; kingdom Metazoa; phylum Arthropoda; class Insecta; order Hemiptera; family Veliidae; genus Microvelia; species Microvelia longipes. Next base: position 49,968,117 of record JACMZG010000008.1, on the reverse strand, counting down.
ACTTACTTATGAAAAGTCATTACTTAACTTAGATGATAATAATAATTTTTATTTGTTTGACGCTATGTTTGAGGAAGCACCGGGACATCGTATGGTGTTTGATGAGTCACACGAGGAACTCATGCAACTTTGTTTATCTTGTAGTATTCTTTATCCAGATAACAAAGATAGAAATTTAATTTTATACTTTGAAAATTATTATTATAGATCCAAAGCGGCTCATAATAAACAATTAAGTATTAGAAGAATAGAAGCTCAAAATGAACAAACCGCTTTTAATCAGTCGTTAAATAATACATTTATTAAAAGATCTCAGCTTCCAAAATTAAAATTAAAAGTTTTTAATGGTGAGGCTTCCGAGTGGGCTCAATTCAAAGAAAGATTTGTTTCTATGGTGCATCGAGATGAAGTGCTTAATGATCTGGAAAAGATTTCAATATTTAGATCAATACCTTGGTAAAGATCCTTCTTCAGTTATTAAAAACATTCCCATACTAGGTGCTAATTATAGACTGGCTTGGAAATCCTTATGTGAGCGCTATGATAATAAAAGAATACTTGCTAATCTTTATTTGCAAAAACTTTTTGATTTTAAACCTCTCCAAGGAAAACAAAACTTAAAAATTTACGTTCTTTTTTAAATGTAGTTGCTGATAGTATTGAAGCGTTCAAACTTCTTAATTTAAGAGATGAACTAGGATTTATTTTGTTTACTCTGGCAATTCGTTGCATTGATAAGACTACTAGGGAAACATTTGAAGTCGAGCACATAGACACTGAGTTTCCTAACTATAAACAACTTGTTGAGTTTGTTCAACAGAGGTGTAGGATTTTAGAACTTGCTGAATCCAGTTCTCTTACTAGTAGTAGTAAACCTGAGTCATCTCGACCATCTAATACTAGGACAAAACAAACATTCTTTGCTAGTAATAACTCATCTAATACTAGTGAACTTTCTTGCTTCCAGTGCAAGCAATCTCACTATTTAAATCAGTGCATAAAATTTAGAAATCTCACTCCAAGACAGCGTCTAACTTCCTTGAAAGATTTTCCTGGTTGTATTTACCATCTAACTACATCTCACTCAACACGTGATTGTAAAACAAAAATCCGATGTAAACGGTGTAATAAATTTCATAAACACTGTTACACGTAAATGATGTCCAAGGCAGAGTTTTCATCAAAAATAGCTCTGGTAGAAATCAGTCTCAAACTGACTCGACTGATACAAACTCAAATACCTCTAATGTAAGTACATGTATTTCTTCAGTGCAGACTGAAACTCAGAAAACTTCACAATCATGTCAAACATTAACCTGCAACTACTATTACTCGATCTAAGAAAGTAATACTTGGTACTGCAATTGTTCACATGCAGAGAGCTGATAATAGCTTTGTGCCTATTCGTGTTTTGCTTGACTCGGGCTCAGAATGCTCTCTTATTACAGAATCCTGTGTACATCTTTTAGGTATTTCTTTTACACCATCACAGTCTTCTATTGTTGGTGTTGGTCAACAGCTTTGTCTACCAAAGGAAAAATTGGTTGTACTATCAAACCACAGGATAGAAACAAACCCGTCTTTTTACAGAGGCTCTTGTTGTTTCAGGTGATATTACGAGTCATCTACCTTCCTCTCCTATACCTCAGGATATTTTAAATAAATTTAGTTCTTTCAGGTTAGCAGATTCAACATTTGGAGAACCTGGGGACATAGACTTCTTGCTTGGAGCTGATTTGTATTCAAAAGTTATCAAAGGAGCTCCATTCTTTTTAGACGGTGATGATATGGCTTTAAATAAAACAGTTTTTGGCTATGTCATTACAGGTACTTATAATAAACCTTCAACTTCAGCTCATGTAGCCATGCCTGTGACTTTGCTCACAACTCAACCTAAACCTACTTCTCTGGATAATTTAGTTAAAAAATTTTGGCTAATAGAAGAGCCAATTAATACTACATTAGAAAATCCAGAAGAACGACTATGTGAGGAGCACTTCCAACAAACACACTTCAGACGTGATGATGGTCGTTATGTAGTCGCTCTTCCTTTTAAAGACAAAAGACCATTTTTCGGTTCTACTAAAAACTTAGCCTTAAAACGATTCTTATCTTTAGAAAATAAGTTAAATAAAAATCCTACTCTTAAGGCTGAGTATAGTAAATTTATTAATGAATATATAAGTCTAGGGCACATGGTTATAACTGAAGTACCTGGTGAATTTATTATACCACATCACTGTGTGTTTAAAGAAGACAGTTGTAGGATATTTAAGACAAAAATCTCTACGCCCTATGGTTAGAGGGAGAGAGAGAGGTAGAGATAAAGAGTTTGAGATATAAAGGCAATATTAATAATTGAGATAGAGTGTAATTATAGCAATCCGTGGCTTACTTGATTTGAAAGAAGACGTGACGTGAAGTTGACCAGGCCTGGTGAAGCTGAAGGTATCCAAAATTGACCGGAAGCACGGTGTACACAGCACAACAGAGCACAGATTGATATTTAGTTTACGCGACCACAACAGCACTGATTTCGGCACACGGAAAGTTAAGAAATGAAAATAAGAATAGTTTATAATAAAATAGTGAGATATAATAATATGATAACACTCGGAGAGGAAGAGGTAAAGAGAACGAACTAAACGGGATCGAGGTTGGTAAAATACAAGATGGCGAGGAAAAGTGTGTGGAAAAAGAGCGGGAAAGGTTAGGAAAATGCGGGAAAACACGAAGTTACATAATTAAACATAAGAGCGCAGCAGCATACGGGGATACAGTGCACTCTATCGAATATATAAGGAAAAAAAGATCAAATACTTAACAAACCCCCCACCGAAACCTATGGTTTCAGAAGAGTTGCAAAAGAAAAGAGACTTGCAAAGCTAAGTAAACAAAATCAACAGCATCCAGCTGAAATAAAGTTCGAAGAAGAAAAATAAAAGTAAAGAATCTCTTAGAAATAAATCGACAAAACCTTCAAAAGTCGAAAAAAGAAGAAAGAAAAACGAAATGAAAATAAACCACTAATAAGAGAGAACAAAGAAAAGAAAATTACTTCGAAGGGAGCGGTGCCAGCTTGACCACTGGGCGCAAATATTCTCCCTCAGCTGTCCTGATTGTAACCACACGGACAACATTATCCTTGCCGGGGTGAACTTTTATTATTTTTCCTTTACTCCAGCAGAGGGGAGGGGCTTTGTTGTCTCGAAGAAGGACAAGATCCCCTTCCTTCACATTAGTTTCATTCTTCGTCCACTTTTGACGTTGAGTGAGAGTTGAGAGGTATTCATTCCGCCATCGTTTCCAAAAGGATTGAGTGATCTGACGTAAAAGTTGCCATTGAGATAACCGGTTTGTAGATATGTCAGTATGATCTAACTCAGGCACAGCAGTAAGTTCGCATCCTATTAAAAAGTGTCCAGGAGTGAGGACTTCTATCTCTGAAGGGTCAGAGGAGAGAGGGCAAAGAGGACGAGAGTTTAACACCGCCTCACCTTATCAAAGATGGTGGTCAGCTGTTCATAGGTAAGACGATGTTCTCCAACCACTCTCCGTAAAAGGTGTTTAGCAGATTTTATACCTGCTTCCCAAATTCCTCCGAAATGAGGAGCAGCAGGAGGATTAAAATTCCACGTGATGGACTGGTTGGCTAAATAGTTACTTATAGCATCACCGGTAGCAGGTCGAGCAAAAACTCTTGTACTTCTGAGGGGTACCGATGTGCTCCAACGTAGTTAGTGCCACAATCACTATATACCACTGAGCACTTTCCCCTGCGACTGGTAAACCTATCAAAAGCAGCGAGGAAAGCTTCAGTGGACAGGTCAGACACTATTTCTAAGTGCACCGCCTTCGTAGAGAAACAAATAAACAGGCACAGGTAGGCTTTATAGACCGGAGCTTTCTTACGCATGCTCTCTTTTACTGTAAATGGACCACCGAAGTCGGTCCCAACCACAGTAACGGACGAGATTCGTTAACGCGAGCAAGAGGTAAGTCACTCATATGGGGTTGAATCACTTGAGTGCGCATCTTAGCACATGGTAAGCACTTAGATAGACGGGATCGAATAGCTTGTCTGGCCGAGAGAATCCAGAACTTGCGTTGAATGGCCGACTGAAGTGCACGAGGTCCAGAATGAAGAAGTCTGAGGTGTTCATGATCTATAAGACGGTGAGTAAACACACTTTTCTTAGGCAGCAAGATCGGATGTTTGGCATTATCGGTGAGGTTAGAGTGAGTCAGCCTGCCCCCACCCTAAGGACACCGGAACTGTCAAGAAAAGGGGAGAGAGAGCGAAGCTTACGGGAGCAGTCCTTGCCTTTACTCAGATTAGATATGTCAGATGCAAAGTGTTTTTGTTGAACAATCTTACTTAAGCACTGCACAGACTGTTCTAATTCATTAGCACTGAGCGGACCCTGCTTAGATGGTAAAGACGTAGATAAATTATTACGAGCACGCAAAAGCCATGCAGTAATGCGAATAATTCGTTGAAAGGAAGAATATCTAGAAAAGATAAAACATTCTTCAGGGTCATTTTCTTCCACCACGAAAACAGAAGCTGACGAGGGCTTCATCTCTGGTAGGTCAGAAATGACGTGTTCAGGGCTGCTTAAAGGCCAGTTTTCAACTGACAGACTTAACCATGGAGGTCCTGAAAACCAAAGAGGATGTGAAGAAATTTGCTGTGGCATTAGTCCTCGACTGGCGCAGTCCGCAGGATTGTCCCGGGTTCCCACATGATACCAAAGACTTGGATTTAAAATAGATGTAATTTCGATTACTCTATTAGCAACAAATTGTTTTAAGAGGTGTGGAGGCGTTTTTAGCCAGGCTAGAACTACAGAAGAGTCAGTAAACGCCATTATTCGAGCAAGATTGCACCTAGAGCTGAAGAGAGGAGACACACTTTAAAGAGGTTAGAAAGAAGAAGAGCGCCACACAACTCCAAACGAGGCACTGAGAGGGTTTTAAGAGGAGCCACACGAGATTTGGCTAATATTATGTGAGTAAAAGAAGAAGCATCACAATTTTTCACGTGAAGGTAGATTACTGCTGCGTATCCTCGTTCACTAGCATCAGAAAAGCCCAAAAGATAGTGGTCAGCACGGCTTTCACCTAAGATCAAACGAGGGATGTGAACAGCTGAAAGAGCAGAGAAATTGCTAATGAAGGTATTCCAGATTTGTTGTAGATGGTCAGGGATGGTTTCATCCCACCCTACTCCTGCTAACCATAATTGTTGAATAAGAAATTTAGCAACTATAACAACTGGAGAGAGCCAGCCCATCGGGTCATACAATTTAGAGATGTCCGACAAAATTTCCCGTTTTGTAGTTCGGGAGTTAAGGGCAGTGATTTTGTAGCTAAAATCATCAGTCGCTGGATTCCACTGCAGTCCAAGAACTTTGATTCGACAATCGTCTTCTACTGCGTCGAAAGAAAGAGGTGCTAAAACTTGATCTGAAGGAAGAGAGGAAGTTAAAGCTGGGTGGTTAGAAATCCACTTGTGAAGCTCGAAACCAGCTTTCGAAAAGACTGAGATTAAATCAGACTGTAGCTTTAAGGCTTTGTTTACATTTGATTCACCACTTATCACATCATCCAAATACATCTCTTCTTCAATAACTTGAGTCACGCGAGGTAGAGAATGAGTTTCATCAGCTGCAAGCTGCAGGAGAGTCCTACATGCTAGATAAGAGGATGACCGAAGACCCCAAGTTACAACTGTAAGTTCATACACCGACACTTCATCTTCAGGAGAGTAACGCCAAAGTATTCTTTGAAATTTAGTTTGATCTGGAAGAACTTTAATCTGCCGATACATCTTAGTGATATCAGCAGTAAAGGCAACCACATGAAATCTGAACTTTAAGATTATATGGACTATGTCCTGCTGAAGCTTAGGACCTGTATGAAGGATCGAATTCAGAGACAGGCCTGAATTAGAAGAGGCTGATCCGTTGAATACTACTCTTGTTTTAGTTGTTGGACTTGAGGGATTAAACACGGCATGATGCGGAATGAAGTATGAAGCAGTTAAGGAACTAACATTTATTTTCCGCATATGACCAGAATCTTCATAGTCGCGCATAGCTGAATGGTAGGATTCCTTGAGAGCGGGGTATTTATTAAGTTTTTTTCTGTACTTAAAAGACATCGCATAGAATAACCGAAGTTACCACCGAGTAGGTGATAATTATCCTTAAGAAGAATAGGAACTACGTACCGTCCGTCTTTATCACGATAATGAGAACTAAAGATTTGTTCACATAATTCAGATTCCGGATCCACGATCTTTTGAGAGGGAGGTTGTTCTATTTCCCAAAATCTTTTGAGATTATCATCGAGTTGAACTTCTGACACAAAGGCAGAGAGACGCATCGGAGAGGAGATTGATACCATAATTATCCATCGAATAAGCTAGGTAAAGCACTGGGTAAACCATCACCACCGGGTTTAGGATGACCTTTACAAATAAGAGGAAATAATTCTGCACCGATAATTCCATCTAGAGGCGCAGCTTCATCGAAGTGAGGGTCAGCAAGAGGAAGATGAGAGAAATTATTTTTTACATTTTCCGGAAGAGAAGTACCTGGAAGTAGACCAGATAAATTATCCATAATAACCACTTGAGTAGTAAGTAGAGGAGCAAGTAAAAGACGAGGTTTTATTACAACTGTAGCAATATCCTTCCGTTGGGTAACATCAGTTTGCCCTAACCCTGTTACAACAATATCAGTCTTTTTACATGGTAACTGTAATTTCGAGAAGAATTTCTTAGTGAGAAATGAGCACTGTGAACCAGAGTCAACCAGTACTCGAGCATTAATAAAGGAACCTGAATAATCCTGTACGTGTACTACAGCAGTCCCCAAAAGAACAGTAGATGGCGATGTAGCAGACTGTAGAGACACAGAACCAAAGTGATTAGACGATGAAGAGGAAGAGTTAATGTCTAAGTTACGCTGAGGTGCCGGAGAAGAAGATTCATCCACGTGTAAGAGAGTATGATGCAAATTGTTATTACAATGAATACAAGACGCTTTGGAGGAACAGATAGAGGCAGTGTGGTTACCGAGGCATCGTATACACCGGTTAAGAGAAGATATTTTATGCTTGCGTTGAGATACTGACAGCGATCTAAACTGTGGGCAAACATAAATACTATGACCCGCAGTACAACAAGGGCATACTTGAGTATTAGGTTTATTAGTCTTAGTAGAGGCAGCGGTAGCTACATATGAGCTTTTGTTGAAACACGCCGTCGATTTCCGATCGGTATTTCGCTTCAGAGTTCCTTTTCGTTCCCAAGAACCACGATTATCAGCAGAAGAGCGAGGAGAGGTAGTAGAGGTCCGTGAAGTACTGCTAACAGGAGAAGTTAGATTAGAAGCTTCCAGTATTTTACACTGACCACCAAGAAAAGACAATAATTTTTTAAACGTAGGTAAGGTATCAGCGTTGTTTTCAGACTTTTTGAACTGAGATTCAAAAGTTTTTCTCGTAACTGGATCTAAATTTCTGAAAGTTAAATGAAATAAAATAAAGTCAGAGAGGTCTTTAACTTGAAGAGCTTCTAAAGCGCGGTACTGCTCACAAAGATTCTCGTAGAAAGATCTAAGTTTATCATAAGATTCGTTTTTGAGAGGTTCCATGGTTAATAGTCGTTCTACATAATTAGAAGCTAGCTTACGCTTGGATTTATACCTGTCAAGAAGAATATCTAATGCAACTTGGTAGTTGCCATCAGTAGCGGGAAGATGCTTAACCAGGTTCAGAGGTTCACCAATGAGTGTGCTTTGAAGATAAAGCAATTTTTGAACAGCAGGGATAGTAGTAGATTTATCTACCACACTACAAAATAAATTATACCAGGGAATAAACTTATCTAAACTGCCATCAAAAGTTTGTAACTCAATTTTAGGAAGTTTGACTGAATCAGAGTTACTATTATTGGAGCGTTGGTTGCTATCTGCATCGTTAGAGGTGTTATCCGCCTTCAGTTCATCGAGGGTAGCGAGACAACTGTAATATAAATCATCAAATGATGAGATGGCTTGATGATTTATCTCTCTGTCGGGATCTAAATCAAGTTGTAGCTCATTAATAGTTTCCTCTAGTATGGAAAACTCATTACGAGTTTCTTCTAAATCACGACAACGGGTGACAAATATCTTAGCATTCTTAGGATCATCAGTTTTCCCTATTAATGCGTAGGCTTGTTGAACTCGCTGAAACAGTGTAGCTCTCCTAGAGGTGTAATTTTATTTTGACTCTATCGCGGTTATTTCGTGAGCGGGACGGGAAGGTGTATCCGTAGATGGCGGCGGCATATTGTCTGCTTGCTATAATAAGTAAAGAAAAGAGGGGGTAAATTACACAAAAAATAAGAAAAAAAGGAAAAATATTCAAGCGACCACTCAAATGAAAGGGCTTGATGAGACAAGAAAATTAAACTTAATTTGAAAAATATCGAACCACCCTGTGAAAAGATACAACGATTTGAAAAAATCGTTTTCTTTTGCAATAAATTGTAAATTAATAATTTTAAACCGAAAGAATTTATATTTGTTTACAATTTCGTATAAAGAAACCGTATAAAGAATAAAGGTAAATAAATTAAAGAAATGTATAAAACTTCTATTGTTTTGACATAAACTGATAAAGATAAGATTACAATGACCCAGGTGAGATCGACGAATTTCTAGAAATGCGTCAAATATTATTTTTAATTTAAATTTCGCGGGTAAATTTGATAAGAAAGTTTTATATTCAGTTACTTTTTGTGGCAACACTGCGACGCAGTTTTTACGTAACTTCAATGCACCAATAAAATTAGGAGTACGTAACACTACGAGAAAAATAACGAATGACATAAAACGTTTTTTATATAATTTATTATTCGAAAATAAATATATTGCTCAGATAACAATAAAATAAAGACGTAATATACTTTATAAGATAAATAATGAGAGAAACTGATATAGTTTAACCGATAGAAGATACAAAGAGGAATAGAATAACGAGTAAAATAATTTATTTTTAAGGATAGAGATAGAGATGACTGTATCACTAACAGCGCCAAATTAATTTTAATGCGGCAATAGAAGGACCAAAAATAAGGGTATGTAGGATATTTAAGACAAAAATCTCTACGCCCTATGGTTAGAGGGAGAGAGAGAGGTAGAGATAAAGAGTTTGAGATATAAAGGCAATATTAATAATTGAGATAGAGTGTAATTATAGCAATCCGTGGCTTACTTGATTTGAAAGAAGACGTGACGTGAAGTTGACCAGGCCTGGTGAAGCTGAAGGTATCCAAAATTGACCGGAAGCACGGTGTACACAGCACAACAGAGCACAGATTGATATTTAGTTTACGCGACCACAACAGCACTGATTTCGGCACACGGAAAGTTAAGAAATGAAAATAAGAATAGTTTATAATAAAATAGTGAGATATAATAATATGATAACACTCGGAGAGGAAGAGGTAAAGAGAACGAACTAAACGGGATCGAGGTTGGTAAAATACAAGATGGCGAGGAAAAGTGTGTGGAAAAAGAGCGGGAAAGGTTAGGAAAATGCGGGAAAACACGAAGTTACATAATTAAACATAAGAGCGCAGCAGCATACGGGGATACAGTGCACTCTATCGAATATATAAGGAAAAATAAAGATCAAATACTTAACAACAGTTCTACTACAAAACTACGTGTAGTATTTGATGGTTCGATGAAAACACCATTTGGTTCTTTAAACGACACACCATGACTGGTGAAAAACTTCAACCTGAAGTACTGACATCATATTAAAATTTCGTCAACATGCAGTTGTCTTTACAGCGGATATGGAAAAAATGTATCGGCAAATTGAAGTTACTGAAGAAGATCGAGTATATCAACACATTCTTTGGGCGTGCTGATCCTAAAGAAGAAATCAAGGAGTACGAACTTGTACTGTTACCTATGGTTTGGTACCTTCACCTATCAAGCCATTAGAGTAACTAGACAGCTTGCTAAGGATGAAGGCGGCCCCTATCCAGAGGCAGCTAGAGTATTATGTGAAGACACGTACTTAGACGATGTGGCTAGTGGAACAGTGTCGGTAAAGGAGGCTCAGTCACTTCAACGCGATATTCAAACTATTTTATCTAAAGGAGGATTTAGGTTGCGAAAATGGTCTAGCAACTGTGTGGAACTTCTCCAAGATATACCACCTGAAGATAGAGAAACAGTTTGGTCAGTTTTGGTTCCTCAGATGATTCATTCATTAAAACCTTGGAATGCACTGGGACCCACAGTCTGATTCTTTTGGTTATTGCATTAAAGACCTAACTCAGGGGACAACTAAACGAGCTGTACTTAGCACCATCGCTCGCATTTTTGACCCTTTAGGGTACTTGTCTCCCGTAATATTTCAGGCTAAATTTATTTTACAACTTCTTTGGAAAGCTGGACTAGACTGGGACCAAACTATTCCAGATTGTATTCTTACACTTTGGTCTGAGTTTGTCACACAACTACCATGCCTCAGTGAACTTCAGATTCCTCGACATATACCTATTTTAGAATGTTATCTCTGTTGTAGGGTTCTGCGATGCTTCGGAACGAGGCTATGCAGGAGCAGTTTATCTCGAGTCACCACATCTCAGCTAGAAAACTAACTCTTTTCTGTTGAAGGCAAAAACGAAGTTGGCACCTGTCAAAACTATGACGGTTCCTAGGCTCGAGCTATGCGGTGCATTACTACTATCTAAAATCTATGAATCATTACACCTTTTTCTGTCAAAATTTGATATAGCTGAAACTTTTTTCTTTACTGATTCTATGATAGTTTTAGGTTGGTTAAAAACGCCTCCTTTTAAACTTCAAATTTTTTGTAGCAAACCGCATTATCCAGATTAAGGATAAAACTCCTAATGTTACTTGGATGCATATCAGCTCACAGGACAATCCTGTAGACTGTGCTTCACGTGGCGTCCAACCACGTGACTTTCTAAATTATAATCTTTGGTGGGACGGACCACTCTGGTTACAAGCACCTTCAACCGAGTGGCCCAACCATACTTTAACTAATCTCAGTGAGATTGAATTACCTGATCTTAAACATAATGATATGGTCTTGGTGTCAACCAAACAAGACGACTATTTGATAAAACGAATGGAAGAATTCCCTTCATACTTTAAAATTCTTAAAATCATGGTCTATGTTTTAAGATTTGCTCTCAGAATTAGGAAACGAAATGTTGTTCGTACAAAATACCTCATTGAACCAGGGGAAATTAACCTTGCTGAACTTAGATGGATCAAGATAGTTCAACAGTTTTATTTTAAGGATGAAATTAAACTCATTTCCTCCAACAAGCTATCTAAAACACTTGTTAGGTTAAATCCTTTTATAGATGGAGATGGGTTGTTGAGGGTGGGCGGTCGCCTAAGAAATGCAGACTTAGCCTTTGATACTAAGCATCCTTTGCTTTTACCGACATACTGTCACTTCACTAAACTTCTTATCGATTACCATCATGTAGAATTACTCCATGCTGGACTTCATCTTTTATCATCTCATTTACGACAACGATTCTGGATCATTTCTGAAAGACGCATAATAAAATCTAGATTGTTTCAGTGTGACATCTGTTACAGACTGAAAGCTAATAATACCTTTCCACCTCTAATGGGTGATCTCCCATCTTCTAGGTTTGCTGAAGGAAAGGCTTTTTATAACGTCGGGGTTGACTACGCTGGACCGATATTCATAAGAGATTCTCTTCGGCGAAAACCAGTTATTGTCAAAGCATATTTTGTATTTTTGTTTGTTTTACAACAAAAGCCCTTCATTTGGAGGCTGTCTCCGTCTTTCGACAGAAGCCTTCATAGCCACCTTAGACAGGTTTATAGCCCGCAGAGGTTTACCTGCTCAAATGTTCTCAGATTGCGGAACAAATTTTGTAGGTGCTGCAAGAATCATCAGGGAAATTGAGGATTGGCTAAAGCTTGATGAAACCAAGAAAGCCATTGGTGACTACTCTTTAAACAAAAGGTTTAAATGGACCTTCAACCCACCTTCTGCTCCCCATTTTGGCGGATTATGGGAAGCAGGGGTGAAATCCGTCAAATATCATCTTAATCGAGTTATAGGGGAAACACCTCTTACCTTCGAGGAGTTGAGCACTCTTCTTGCAAAGGTCGAAGCTGCTCTCAACTCTCGACCATTATATCCTACATCTTCTCTTCCTGATGATTTCAACTACCTTACGCCAGGTCACTTCCTGATCGGATGTGCACCTTTAGCTCGACCAGAAAAGGACATTTTAAGTGTTGCTGACAATCGACTACATAGGTGGGAAATAATTCAAAAAATGTTTCAGCACTTCTGGCATGTATGGAGAAAGGATTACTTACACCATCTTCAACAGCGGGAAAAGTGGCACTACACTGCTTACACTCCTAATGTTGGTGATTTAGTTATTCTTAGGCAGGACAATGTTCATCCTTTGAAATGGCCAACTGCTAAGATCATTAAGGTACATCCAGGGCCAGACTCAGTAGTGCGAGTGGTGACCATCAAAACAGCCACTTCCACTTTTTTGAGGCCACTTAGAAATATAGTACCTTTATATCCTAGACCTACTAACGATCCCAACCTCTTTTCCTCTCCTAAAAAATTATCTTAATTTTTGGTGGGCGGTATGTTGGGGCATTAAATTACCTTAATTTTCGTTTAATATTGTTATTCGGTTTTTTTATAATTTTATTTACAGGTTTATCTTTATTTTTTAATGTTTATTTATCTAGTTGAATTTAATTAAGAAAAAACTCTAACTAAAGTCTTATCTCTGACCAAGGTCAACCTAACCTCTTTCAAACTAAACTCCCCCTGACTGGGATTGTTTACCTTTTGTGTCAGTGTACTTCTTTCACCTGGACTATACAGGTTAACTATTATAAGGCCTTCTTTTTGCACTCTAAATTATGTAATTTTAATTACATTTTAAATTTTAAGTGTTAACACTCAGCTTTTTAAGTGCTTTAAATTTACTTATTATGCATCATTAAATGTGCATATTATTGTGAATTGTGTTTGTGAACCATTTCATTCATCACATTCATTTCTTCATACATTCACTCATGGACATTCATTCATGGACTTTCTTAAGCACCAGCTTACCAGCCAGACTGGCACTTTTTACACTGATCAACACGGATTGACTTGGATGGATAAGGCTACACTTAACTGATTATGGATGGACTTTTGTTTTGGCTTTTCTGGATTTGGCTACTCTCTTCAGATAAGACTTTTACTTTATTTTTTTTTTTGTAAAAGGTACCCTTTTTTCAGATAATTAAATATTATTATAATTTATATTTACAAACAATAAACTCTCATTTTTGATGAATCTAAAACTAGCACCACTGACTTTGTGTCTGATTTTCTTAAATTTACAGTCCTACCTTGCTCTAAAACAGCTGGTGATATGATGAGTATATGTTGTGTCTTCTACTGGATAAGCTGGTAGAAGAGTTAAGTCTCTTAGAGCTAAAGATTTAAGATCTAACGTGATATTAGGTCTTTGTGCTGCTGTCAGCGTTAATTCTATTTCTGGAAGGATGTGTGGTTGAGCAAAAGATTTTAATTTATAGATAAGTTGAGTTTTCTTGTAGAATATCTTTGTATTGGTTTCAGGAATTAAAAATATACCTTGTAGGGATTTAGTTTCAATATTTTTTGTACCCTTTATTTGTAATTCGTCCGGTTTAATGAATATTGCTAAATATTGATTAATTTCTGAGATGTATTGAAGATCATTTTCATAATATTGAGATTTATGTATCGACAGTGCTCGGATTTTTCTTCCAGGATGATGTTTTTTTCGCAAGTAGCTTCGTTGGCTGCGATCAAGTCTTGTGAGCATTGGTACACCCCTTGTTTAGCACATATACCATTCAAAGGCTCTATTTTATCGTTCTCAGATTTTAATAAGTATTTTGACTCAGGAATTATAGTGACATAATTGTTTTTATGTTTGGTAGGTATGGGTAGTAAATGGTAAAGTTCATACTTTATTTTAGAGTTAAGGGGTATATCTAGGTAAAATGTAATCTGTTCAGGATTTAACTTACAATTAATTTTTATTACAGATTCAAAGTTAAGAATATTTCATATGTTACTTCGAAGGGCAGCTCTCCTTTTAGTTTGTGTTTTGATATTTTCATTAAATCTGTATATAACTCATGAGATGTTATTATACTTGGATGAAGAGTTTTTAAGTTTACAAAATGTTACTGAGTTTTCAATGTCTTGTAAGAGATTCAAAATTTCGTTATAAATTATTTGTATTTGATTTAATAAGTCTTTTTTATTTAGAATTTCTATTTCAGTGGCACCTTGTTTTACACTATTACTTAATTGAAGGAATTTAGATTTTACTTCTAAAGTATTAAATTGAATATCTTTTATACTGTTATTAAAGGCTACTATTAATTCTTTATTAATTGAATATTGTTGGGCTATTTGGCTCTCGATTCTGTGTTCGTTAGTTTCAATGTGATTTATAATTGTATCATACCTTTCCCCATCGTTACTATCTAAATTCCCTGAAATTAATTTAACTATGCTACCTAATCCATTTATTAGTCCACGCTTTGCTCTATGCGTAGACATTCTTAATCCTATATTATTAATCTTATCACTAATTAAATTTCTAGTATAGTCGATTAGTTTAAAGTAGTTCGAAAGTTCGGTTAAGTTAGAGTTTGTTAGTTTAATACTATCCATAATTTTAAAGTTTGGGTCGTAAGGTGTGTTAACTGAGATTGTAGAGGATTCAGTCTGTAGTAATGCACCAACGTGTGTTGTGAAGTCTCAAGTCTTGCTGGTCCTAATTTTATGGGCAGTATTCCAAGATTATTAGTCAGTTCTTTGAACTCTGTCCCTTGTCCGATTGAGCAGATGGATCTGTAACAGGAAATTTATAAGTTTCTTTCCTGGGTCGTTTAATGTTAGACAAATGGATATTCTGTCTGGTATTGTAGTGTTGAGGCTGTATAGTCGCAGTTTTCTTGTCTTTGTTTATTGTCGTGATAGTTTCGGGTTTATATCTGTTATTTGTCTTTTGTTGTTTTTGTTTGTTAGCGACAAAAACTTGCTTGGGTATTTCCGGAAGTGTTTCTCTGGTTTCATTGGCTTTGTTAATTACTTTTTCTTTAGTGCTTGCAATTTTGTCATTAATTTGTGTATAAAGTAGTTTTGTTTTGTCTCTGTGTTTAATGATGTAGTCGTTCGTCAGCTGTTTTTCTAAGTCAATGTCTAGTTGAGGGTTCGATTCTATATGACCGGATATTATTTCAAATGGTGTTAATTTTGTAACAGAGTGTAGTGAGTTATATATGCCAACACTGCATATTTCACTTTAATGTCAATAGGCTCTTGTTTGAATTCTTCTCTATTATTAAGTAACCTGATATGCTCTACTAGAGTTGAATGAAATCTCTCGGCTACACCGTTGGATTCCGGATGTTGTGAACTGATCAGGTGTAAATTTATTTTGTGCAGATCAAGTAATTCTTTAACAAGGCTATTACTTATTTCGAGACCGTTATCAGCGACTATTTGTTTTGGAATATTGTGGTGGGTGAAGAAATTTATAAGTTTATTAACTACTTCTATACCTTGCGCAGCATTTAAGCGATACGCTTGAGCGTATTTTGAAAATGAGTCTACGATTGTCAGGAATTTATCTTTTTCTAGAGTTAGGGTATCGATGTGTAGAATTTCAAAAGGACGTGGGCGGTCGGTGTTATGTTAAATTCTAACCTAAGAGGATGTCTATCATATTTTGGTGCTTGACACATAGTACATTTATTTATATAAGTTTGAATAGATTTCCTTTGATTAGGCCAATAGTAAGTACGTTTAATTTTATTGTCTGTTTCGTCTACGCCTCTATGATTAGTTTTTCCTAAGTGGTAGTTCTCTATTATCTCGATAATACTGTTCTGATTGGTCACATCGACAAGTTTCTGAGTATATTAACAAACTCAATTTGTGAGTGAGTAAAATTTCTCATTACAATTTCACAGAAACGTTCGTATACATCGTTTTCAAAGTATAAACAATACCTGTTCTTTGGAACAATATACGTTTGTATAAATTTAATTACGTCTTGTTCGAATTGGTTCTTTGAAAATTGAACGTGCATCCTAGTCTTAGTGTCAAATAGCTTATCGATTTTTACCGCAGCAGGGCTATGATCCACTAGCGAAATTAGTACTTGATTAGTACCATGATTGATGGAGCATCAAGTATTGGGATGGTAATTGATGTGTTCCCTATTGCGTTCGAGTGTACTGTGTGATCGTCATCGTCGTCATCATTTATGTTCTGTGGGTCGTTATCCGGGTGTACAAAAAGTGATTCAGTTTCTATATTATCGTTGTGTGATAGTAATTGTATCGTGATAGTTCGGATAGTGTCAGTGATGTCCTGAGCTAAGTTTGACGGTCCAGGTGTCTGGTCAGTCATCGGTGGAAATAAATTGTCTCTAACTAAGTCACTTAGAAATTTATCGTCATCTTCTGTTACGTTTATCTCTACTCTGGAGAGAGCGTCAGCATTAAGATTATGTGAGCCTTTTTTGTAAATTATTTCAAAGTCATATTCCTCTAACTTGAGTCTCCACCGCATAAGTTTAGAGTTGGGTTCTTTGAGATTAAATAACCACTGTAAAGGCTTATGGTCTGAGAAAATTTTAAATTTCCGTCCATAGAGGTAAGGTCTAAAAAATTTTACACTCCAGACAATTGCTAATAGTTCCCGTTCAATCGTTGAGAGATTTGCCTCAGCGGTGTTTAAAGTTCTACTAGCATAAGCTACTGGTAGATCATTACCGTTTTTAATTTGACTTAGCACAGCTCCTAGTGCTACGTTTGAAGCGTCGGTAGTGAGGATGAAAGGTTTAGAAAAATCAGGGTATTGTAGGATTGGTTCGTTAATGAGTAAATTTTTACACGTATGAAAACTTTGCACATATTCAGGATCATTTAAATCTAACTTTGTGTTTTTTTAAGGTACTTTGTCATCGGTTTTGTTAGTCGTGCTAGGTCCTTTAAAATCTTCTGTAATATGAGAGAAGGCCCACAAAGCCTTTAATCTCTTTTTGTGTCTTTGGGAGGGGTAATTTTGAATGGCTTGAATTTTAGCAGGGTTTGGTTTGATTCCTTCCGGTGAAACTACATGTCCTAGGTATTCAACGGAATTCTTTAAAAACTCTGTCTTGTCAAGTTGAATTTTAAAGTTAGCCTGTCTAAGTCTTTCAAAAACTTGTCTTAACCGTAATAAGTGTTGTGCTAAATTGGTGCTGAACACAATGATGTCGTCTAAATATACTGCACATGGCACTCCTCTAAGCATGTCATTCATTACACGTTGAAAGGTACGCGGACTATTTCGAAGGCCAAAGGGCATTCGTACAAATTCAAAATGACCATTTTCCGTACTAAATGCAGTTTTGGGAATACTACTCTCATCTAGTTCAATCTGGTGGAATCCGGAAGCTAAATCTATTGTTGAAAAGTATTGACAGTTGCCTAGTTGGTCTAGTAAGTCTGTTATGCATGGAATTGGGAAGGGGCAGTCCACTGTTTTTCGTTAAGCTTACGGTAATCAAAAACAATTCTCCATTTTTGTTTACCAGAAGCATCTAATTTCTTTGGAACTATCCATAAAGGTGAGTTCCAGGGAGAGTGAGATGGTCTTATAATGTTTTGCCGTAACATGTCTTCTATTTGGGATTGTACTTCTTTTTTATGAATAACAGGATATCTGTAAGTCTTAGTGTATACAGGGATTTCGTCTGTCGTAGTAATGTTATGTTTGATTTTATTTGTAAAGGATAAAGGTTGGTCTCCTGTATGGAAAATATCCGAAAATTCGTTGACTAATTTTTCTATTTCACGTTTCTCTTCAGAGTTCATATGATTTGTTCTAATTTTCGAAATGTCAAATGTAGCTTTTTTATTATCAAAAAAATGTACGTTTGGTTCTAATTCCGTAAAATCAGAGAAAGATTGCAGTGAAAAGGGGGTCAGGTTAGGAATGATTTGCGAGTCATCTGTTTGGTTTCGTATTACACAATAAGCCATGTTATTAGACACTTTGAGTATTCCTTCTGAATTTCTAATAGATTAATCTGTACATTAGGCATTAATGCTGTACCGTTCTTGATATTTTGTACCTGAATTTTGAAAACTTGTTCGGATTGAGGTTGTATTACTGTGGTCTTTTCTGATTTTCTTTGTTTTGTTGGTTTAGTCTGTGTCTCGGTTTTTGTTTGTTTTTGTTGAGTTTTTGTATTTTTATGTAATTTTTTATAGGTTTTATCTTGAGAACTAATGGCGGTAGTATGAGTACTATTATTATTCGTGGTACGGTACTGTATTGGTATTGGACCACCTAATGTTTTTAGTTGGTTTTCTGTTAGATTAATTGTAGCTTGTAAAAGTCTTAGATTATCAAGTCCTAAAAGTCCGTCAAAATATGTATGGAATTTAAACAAATGAAATTTGAGTGTCATCGGTCGAGTCTGATAAAATTTATCACCTGGCACCAAGGTACTAAATTGTTGAATTGAGCAACCATGGGCAGATGCAATCTGACATGGATCAGTATGTATTGATTGAGGGAAAAATTTCTGGGCTATGTCAGGAATAATAAAAGATTTGGAACTTCCTGTATCGATCAAAATTTTAAGGTTGTCTTTTGTAATGATGTACGGAAGTGAACTCTCGGTGTTATATAAACTCATGAGCTCAAATTTTCGTCCGAGGCCAGATTCTCTAAAAAATACTCTGACAATTCATCAGGATTATAGGTTTGTGTGTCCGTCTGTAGTTCACATGTTGTGTCTTGAGTTTCAGTTAAATTGTCAGTATTTACCGCGTTAACTGTGTCTATTGCTGAACTAATGTCTTCCATGTTATACATCTGATCATTTGATCTAAAAGTGTTAGTTTTAGCCACTGTATTCCGCGTCGAAATCGACATCGGAGTAGGCACATATGGTTTAGGAATATTGTTAGATGTGCTGGGACCGGGTCGAGCGAAAGCATATTGGTTTTGATTAGGCGTCACAGGGTTAGGTTTGGTACGAAAAGTTTGGTTAGTTGTTACTGGTTGCCTATTTTGTGTATATGGTCTTTGTTGTGTCCTGGGGGAGGGTTGAATGGTTGTCTTGTTTGTATGTTTTGTTTTTGCTGTTCTAAATGAAACTGGAAGTCATTTGTCAACATGTTCAGTGCAGTGTTCAGGTCCGGTGGGTTCTTGGTCCTCATGAGACTACCTATTGGTTCTTTAAGACCTTTAAGGAACACTCGTAATGCTAAATTACGCGTTATTTCGCAAATTATTTCTGCTTCGGCGGCGATAGCACAAGTATTCTTCCAGTAGGGAATTTGTAAGTTTAACAGTTTCTGTACTCGTGTGTAGAAGTCGAAAGGTGTTTCTGTCTGGGACTGTCTCATACACGACATTTCTATTGCAAGGGTATACCCGTCTCGTCGGTCACTGTAACTGTGAAGTAGTGCGGTTTTTAAGTCTTCCCAGGTTTTTACTCGCGAAGTACTTATTACTTCCGCGGCGGGTCCTTTTACTTTAGAGTATATCCCGTACATAAGATATTCATTTTGGAAATTGTCCGTTTCGTCTTTGTCATAAAACTTATTAACTAATTTTTCACATATTTCCAGAAATCGAGGTAATAAGTGTGCCTCGCCACTAAATTCAGGCACCATCTCTAAATATTCCTTCTTTAAGGTTGCCATTATAAAAACTTTAAATAAAATAAAGAAAGTAATATGAAATTAATTATTTTAATAAAATTGTGAGTACACAATATATCCTTTTTTTAAGAGGTTTTAATATTTAACTTTATTTAAAAAAAATTTAGAGTGTGTATATTTTTACTTATTTAATTTTTAAAAGATTAGTTAAATTTTATTTAAAATATTAGAAATTTGATTTGTTTTTTTAAAAAAAATTTATAAAATGTGTGGAATGTCACTATTCCTTTTGTCAAACTCTCATAAAACGAGAACTGCTCGCTTTAATGAACAAATTTGAGTGGTAAAGTACTTACAGAAGGGTGACCGTTACTGCCAGCATATTCCGTCTATCAGCCGCGATCATCCAAGCACTTTTAAAAAATTTTGGTTCAAGTTAGTTAATTGTTAAAACAAACCGGGATTGTCAAATTCCGCTAACTTAATCCTGCCGACTGCGCCAGTTAACTATCAAGTTTAACAAATTAAGTTTTTAAAAAATGATTTATTTAATTAACACAAATAATATAATCACAATTAGAAACTAATAATAATAACTTTTACTTCGTAGAGAAGGAGCTAAACGTAACTATAGAATTAGACTGAAGGTGGCCGCTTCCTGTCTAGGCTTTTATACTACTTTATATTGATGAGTCAGCTTATGCTTATATCCACAGTATTTGGGTGGATAACTTATATATATATATATATATATATTATATATATTATATATATATATATTATATATATATATATATTATATATATATATATATATATATATTATATATATATTATATTACAAAGGAAAAAACTAAAAGTATAACATAACAATCTTTTTAATAATAATAACTTACAGGAGGTGAAACGAAAAGATTTAGAGGGGTTTTGAAAATTTCCAAAGAGACTAATACTATTAGAGGGAGGATACAACTAGAGTGCCTGTATAATACAGGCACTCTAGATACAACAGCTCTTATTCCTTGGGTAGCTAGGTGCCGTAACTGTAAATTGGTGACGTCATTTTTTATTTCATTGTAATTACAATTATTTATTTTATTTTATTTATTTATTTATAAATTACAAGAATAAAAGGATGTAAATCCTGTAGGATCTTGTTAGAGTAGATCCTTTGATGTGATATATTAAAATAAAAAAATACAGTTATGTTATTAAATTAAATTACTAGTAATTGCACTTAAATTCAAGCTGATAGTGGCACCAGAACTCTAACATAGTACCAAAATTTTATTTTATAGGTTAAGCTGCCACTATTAGCTTTTACCTAAAATGTCAATAGATTAAAAGATAAAATTTAAAGAAAAAAAATTAAATTAATAATGATACAGCTTAGCATTACCATGAAAAACTAAAACAAATATAATTGGTAGGAAACCTAGCAGGTTATAATATACTAATTTTAATTAAAAGAGACTAGGTTAGACTACAAAGTTACATACTATGATATTATTTAAATTAAACAGTAATTAACTACTTTCTTTTCTATATAAAATAAATTAAATTGTCTTGGAGGATTAAAGCCACTAATACCTTTATACCCAAGAATAGAAGTATATTTAGTTAAAATTAAGTATATAATACTGAAAATTATTAGAAATAAAATAATAGTAACACAACCTTTAACAATTAGGAACATAAAAAGTTAAAATAGAATTAAATACATACATACATATATTTTTAAGGTAAACTAGAGAATTGAGAAGATACTCTTGAATTACTAAATTGAAAATTAACCAGACTAGACCCTAATTTAGGCAAAATATTAATTGTATTTTTTAAGGTAGTATCCACAAATATTTAGTGCCACAAAACCAATACAAAAAAATCATATTAATTAGTTAAAATTTAAATATTGAAGTCAACAAGAACCATGAATAATTAATTAAAAAAAAAAAAAAAACTGAAACCCCTTGACAAACAAATTAAGTTCTAAAAAATAGTTGAGTGGCATTATTATACATCAATAGAATGGTAAGACACAAAATTTATTTTAGTTGCTCCTTATACCATTTGTTTATCCTACTCTTGATCGACTCGACAGATGGCGCAGTGACTATATGCTCTGGTAGAGCATTCCAGTAAGTAATGACTCTATCAGAGAAAAAGGTTTTTCTTGTGAGTGTAGCTGCTTGAGGTTTAAACAACTTAAAAGGATGACCTCATAAGTGTAATTGATTTACAGTAAATATTTCTGATAATTGCGGACAATCATAGGTATGGTTCATTATTTTGTACACTTCTGTCATATCAATGAGCAATCTTCTGTCTTCTAATGAGAGAATATTTAGGGCCTTAAGTCTCTCTGGATAAGAAAGATCTCTTATTTCTGGGCACAGTTTCGTGAATCTTCTTTGAACTCTCTCTATAAGTGAGACATCTTTGGCAAAATGAGGGGACCAAACACTTGAGCTAAATTCTAAAACTGGCCTAAGATAAGAAGTCAATAACCTTTTTGTGGCTGTTTTATTTAAGTTCTTGAATGCAGATCTAATTAGGTGTATGATAGAATTACCTCGTTTTACAAGAGATGAGATGTGTGGGCCCACTTTAAGTCTGATGATACTATTATTCCTAAGTCTTTTTGCTCTTTAACTGATGGCAGTAAAGATCCTTGAAGATAGTAGTTGTGATTAGGATTGCCATACCCAAGATGAAGAACTGTGCACTTACTAGGATTCACATTTAGTAACCAATCCCTAGACCAAGCGTCAAGTGCATCTAGATCGTGTTGAATTGGTGATTGAGTAAAACTAACCACAGCTGATAGTTTCTTATCATCAGCAAAGTCAGATACATTGCAAGACAACAAAGGAGGAATGTCATAAATATACAAGATAAAAAGAATAGGTGCTATCACCGATCCCTGAGGTACTCCACTGACTACCTTGTAAAAAAAGTGAAAGAATACCAGAAACTCTAACACAAAATTTTCTTCCATTGAGTAATTCTTTTAGCCAGTCGAGCAAAAGTCCTCTTATACCAAGATGTTCTAACTTATAAATCAGTCGCATTAGGGGAACTCTATCGAACGCTTTTTCGTAATCAATGTATACTATATCCACAAACAGATGATTGTCTAGGGCAGTGGTTCCCAACCTTTTTTATACTTGGGACCCCTAAAATATTTTGAACTACTTCCCAGACCCCTTGCTATATATATATATATATATATATATATATATATATATATATATATATATATATATATATATATATATATATGTATATATATATATATATATATATATATATATATATATATATATATATATATATATATATATATATATATTATATATATATTTATATATATATATATATATTATATATATATATATATATATATATATATATATATATATATCTATATTATATTTATTTATTTAATTTGTTATTATTATTATATATTTTACAGGCAAGGTAAATACAAAAGTAAGAATACTAACGTTAACTATTTCTTCAATTTTTAATATAATTTATAACTTATACTTATTGGAAACGGATAGTATTAAATAAAAATTCTAACTCTAATCAGTATATAAATAATTCATATATAATAAAATTTAATTATTTATTGAAGTTACACACACATAAGAAAGAAAAATCTATTTTTTTTACTTTTACATATAGTTTGTAAAATTGCTCCCGGGACCCCCTAAAAACTCATTTGGGACCCCCAAGGGGTCCCAGGACCCCTGGTTGGGAACCACTGGTCTAGGGCTTTAGTCCAGATATCTAAGTTAACCAGCATGTTTGTGAGAACTGATTTTTGAGGCATAAATCCATGTTGACTGTCCGGTATGATACTATGTATGAGGATAAAATTCAAAAGGTTATTAGAAATGATTTTCTCCATGCATTTTGCAATAATAGATTGTAAACTCACAGGCCGGTAGTTTTCAGGTTTTAGCTTATCTCCCTTCTTATAAATTGGAACTATAATACTAACAGACCATTGTGTTGGAATGATTCCAGAATTAAAAGAGCTATTCATTAGTAGAGAAACAGGTTTAGCTAGAACTTTGGCACAATTCTTCAAAAAAGTTGCTGGTATTTTCACGTAAATACATTATGTTTCGACTATTTTGTTTTAAATCAAGTAAAATGAATTTAAAATAAGTTTTAATTATTATCTATTGCATGTATTCTTTAATTGTCTGTCTTGAATAAAGTGGTTTAAAGTGGCATCACTGAAAAATGTCCGCCGTTTGTAGAGTGAGTGCTACAATAGGGGTTGTAGAGGGGTGGAGGAGTATCTAGTCTTTCTCTTGGGAGACTATAGTAGGGGTAGGTACAATTACGGCACCTATGGAAACTGTCTCACTTCCAGACCCCTTATCACTGTGTTAATCGGGTTCTGTACTCCCTCTACCAGTATAGTCTCTTTAAAAATTTTCGACAAATGTCTTCTTCGGTCAGGTTAGGTTGGAAGTCCCGAGTCCCGAGTGACTGAAGGTAGAGCCGCCGCGTTGTATAGTTATAAAATACAGTAGGTTTGGTAGTGCTGGCGTCTAGCGGATGAGAGCCTAACTAATGTTAGTCCGTGAGGTGGTGGTTCCAAGCGGCACTGAACTGAAACTAAACTACTCATACACAATTATGTAGCAGGAATTAAAATAAATAATACAAAATATATATACAAAATATACAACAATAATAATATTGTAGTTATTGGTTAAAGTAATAATTGAATAGTAATAATTTGTAGTTAGTGCCAATATGTATAGAGCTAACAATAATAATACTATTAATAGCAGTAATATTTATGAAAGTTATATTAGTAATTCAATATTTATAGCAGACATGCGAATAGAATAATTGTAAACAGTAATAGAAATATTCAAAATGGCAAAACGATTCAATGTAAAATATATCGTACTTATATTGCGATCTATTAACTTATATAATTATACTAAGTTAATAGATCGCAATATAAGTACGATATATTTTACATTGAATCTTTTTGCCATTTTGAATATTTCTATTACTGTTTACAATTATTCTATTAGTTAGTATATTGTAATTCTACAATATACTAACTATTATATTATGGTACAATTATACTAACTATTTTAGAATTGTAGTTAAGTATTAAATAAATTTAAAATTATATCGATTAAAACGAATAATAAAATTTCAAGACTTAATTTACTTCAACAGATATTCCGCTCTGCATGAAGGCTGGAGGCCGACTGGGCCTTCCTTTTACCCTATACCCCTTCTGCAATCTTGAATATCACGGAACACATAATTATTAAATATTATATTTTATTTATGATGAAATACATTAATAATTATTAACTAATATATTTTTACAATTAACTTGTAATAATTCATAATTTTTTTTAATTTTTGACCAAAAACAAAAAAAATATATCAGCTGATATGCCTAATACGATGAATTTGTATTAATTTTTCTAAATTATCTTAAAAACATAAACAAATAATACTTTTTTTCAATAACATTTTGAACTTAATGTATTTTTTATCTTCAAAATATAACGTTTAAGCTTTGTGAAAAAAATACAATTGACTGACAGCAATCTTTGAATATATTATAAGTTTTTAAATACTTACTGCTAAATTTTGCTGGCAGTAAAGACTGTTTTGAAGTTGATGTGATAATTAAAATATCAGTTGGCGTGTGGTCCAACAATTCATCAATGTCAACAATGTTTTTATGTTCATTCTCCTTATTATTTATCTGATTCATTATGATTATTAGCAACTTTTCGTTTCTTTATAAAAGTTATCGTTTAAGTACGTTTTATATTACCTACTGCCTTTATTTGAACAAAGTAAATGAACAAAAAATATAAGAAAACTGATGACATAGAGATATATACTAGAGGGGGCATAGCCTATCTTAATACATTGAGAGGCCTGAAACATTTTTAGTGGGGCTCTCAGGGGCTCTGTATAACCTTATTGAAACCTCCTCCAAGAGGGAGTTAAGGTTATAATTAATCAATTGTTTTAGGCTTCCCGCAGATTGTTTGTGTTGTGATTTGTATTTTAAACATTCTACTATATACTTTACTGTTATTTCTTCTGTTTATTAGATGAAAATGATAATCGAATGTGGTCAGGTTACTTTTTCGATGTTTCAAAATTCAACCAATAGGGCCCCTCTAGTAATATATCTCTATGACTGATGACACAACTTTGACAACTCATGGTAAAAAATTAAAATAAGCCGTAAGATATCAGGGTTGCCAACTTTATTTTTTTAAATATATTTATTTATTTTTTATATTTGTTTCTTAAAATAATATAACTTAATATTATTATATATTTATTAAAACAAGTTATATTGTTTTTGTAAAAAAATAAATACTTGCATTAATAATAATAATTATACCGTAATATATGATATTATTAAAAAAAATATTAAAAAACAAGCTCAAAAAATCATTGCTGACAAAGTGAAAAACACTAAAATTTACTTAATTAACTGCGACATAATAGCCTCAAATAATTTTATTTCTCCTCCATGGGAGTTTTGACTTTCTTACCATTATATTTAAATGTACCATAACTCCCTAGGAGGTTTTGTATTACCAAGCAATTTTCCCGTACTGTTTTAAAATATTTTATCTGCTCACGGCAGGAAAATAATGCATTACTGAACTAATTTTAGACGAGAAAGTAGTATTTCCCAGATCGGCTGGTAATTATAATAATCCAGTCATAAATGACTGCACTTTACCTGCCTAGGCAGGAAAGTAGCATTTCCCAGCTGCTCCTGCCTATGCTGGTGAAGAAAGTTAATAGATAATTTTTGTAAACATGATTAGTTAATATTTAAAAAGCCTATTGAATTTATTTAATAATTTATATAATGAATAATTACATTATGTAACTAATTAAAATAAACAATTTGTAATGTAAATCTTTATTTAGAAATAAATTTTATTGATTATATTAAAGGCAACACTTTTTGTTTTGGGTTTATTGTCTCTTTTTTTTTTGTCGAGTCATTCACTACTTTCATCATACGAACCCGTATTTAATACAGTTTAAAAGTTAGTTTATTCTATAGCGTTTTGTGATGAATATCGTCGAAGATATAGCCAAACTTTTGAACATACCCCGCCGGATGTTTTGGAAATAGCTACAAATGCCAAAGAGAGCCTACTACCGGGCAAATCAGGAAGTAGGTATGTCAAAGCATATGAAGTGATCAAAGAATGGTGCTCAGAGAAAAAAGTAAAGAATGTAAGTAAAAACATTGTGTTATCGTATTTAAAAGAACTGTCAAACACAAAATCGAGCGCTACTCTGTGATCAACTTTCTCGATGATAAGATCTGTATTATCAGTCAAAGAAAATGTAAATTTAAACATTATACAAGCGTAATAAGTTTTTCAACAATGCTAGTTTTGATTTATTACTGTTCGCAGATAAAAAATTGTGTGGAACAAGGCAGGAAAGGAAACATTACTGACTCATATATTTGCATTCCTCGGCTTTGCCTCGTCAGTCAAATTATATATTACCTGCCTCGGCTTTGCATCTGCAGGTAATTAAGATAGCACACCCTCGCCAACAATAAAAATTATAATTTAGCTGCTCAACAGGAATTTTTAATTTATAGTTCAACAATCTTAGAAATTTGTGTTAAACTGATTCTAAAGTTTTTATATGATTAGTGTAATATGGAGACCATATAAGAGAACCATACTCAAGTATGGGTCTTACCAGAGTTGTATAAAGGTACACAATTAATTTTGGATTATTGAAATCTCTGGAACATCTAACATTTTATAGAAAACCTACATTTTATAAGCTTTTGATGTTATTGTTAATATGTTCAATAAAATTTAAGTTTGTATCAAAAGTAATTCCTAAGTCATTTACACTCAGTAGTTTTTCTAAATTATTATTGCACAATTTATAGGATGTTTCAATAGGACTATTTAAATGATGAAATACAATAAATTTACATTTTGATATGTTTAAAGGTAATAATAAGTTATTACAGTACCACTGATACAGTCTTTCTAGATTTATTTGAAGAATAAATGAATTATGATAGCTCCTTATCACTCTGTACAACTTTAAATCATCCGCAAAGAATAAATAAAAAAATATTCTTAATAATAAATTTTATTTCATCAATAATAATAAAGGACCAAGGTGTGAACTTGTGGCACCCAGACACGGCTCTATACGGAGAAGATATGGATGATTTAATTTTGACAGAGAGACTACGGTTGAACAAGTAACTAGGAAACCATTTTAACAAAGGGCCATGGAAACCTATCATTTGTAATTTGTATAGCAACAATTCAAGACAAACTCTGTCGAATGCTTTTGAAAATCAGTATGTATAACGTCCATATAACGTCCACTTGACACTTCTCACCAAAAGCCTGGAAAATATAATTTTGTAGAACCACAACCACAACCATGTTGTTGATTGGAAAGAATTGCTGAATTTTAAATGCATTTGGGTTTAATACTACAGTCTATCGTTTAGTTTAAAAATCCCCAAGGTCATAAGTATTTTGGGGATTGACCAATCAGAGAAGCCGCTGCCAACCTCTCACTAAAAGAGAGAAAAAAATCCCTACCACAATAACCGCTGTTGGGAATAAACCTTCTTCCCGGCAATCGTTCACTTTGTTTGTGGTTCATCTTTTAATTACATCGTTTTGAAAACTACTTTCAAATTAATCTTAAAAATTATATTTTAAAATAAGACTACACCAAAGAAAAGTAAAAAACATCGCCAAGAAAATACAGGTAAAATAACCTGATTTGTTTTCATAGTTTTTTCTCGCTCACTTTTTGCAGGATTTTCTTTCTTAAGAATCAGTGGTGTCTAAACTGACCTGTCAATATTTTTAAACTAAACGATGGACTGTAGATTTATGCTATATTTTTATTCGTAAAAATATAGACTGTCCTGTAATTTCCTACGTATTAAGTTTGTGGACAAAAATTGAAAACAAAAACAACTAGTGCCGGTCATAGAGATATTATTACTAGAGGGGTCCCATAAGTTAAAACTTAAAACATCGAAAAAGTAACCTGACAGCTTCGCTTATAAATTTAATCAAATAATCATTACAAAATTACTATTACTTATATAGCAGAACGTTAAAAATACAAATCAGAACACAAACAATGAAGAAAGAAATTGATTCGGAAGAAATTAATTGATTTATCATAGCATATCGTACTCCAGAAGGAGATTTTAATAAGGTTACACAAAGCTCTTAGAGCCCAAAAAAGATGTTTCAGGCCTCTCACTGTATTGTGATTGGCTATGCCCCCTCTAGTTTGTATCTCTATGGTTTCAAAGGTGCTTAAAGAGTGAGATCAGCCGGATTACATACAAGTTGTGTTAATTTGTGTGATTTACGGAATGTAAGTTCTCTCGATAAGTTTCATTGTAAGTATTTTTTTATTTTTGATTATTAAAATGCTAGGAATCAGATTTAAGAGATTTGATTGTGATAACAGCCGTATCCTCTAGGTAACTTTCATTTTTTAGAAGTTAAATTATGATGCAACCTCTTTATTGTTATGTACCTTCAATGATCAATGTTTAGCTTAAATCTGCTTAAGGTGATTTTAACTCAGTTATTGAGTGGCCCTGATGTAGATTTAATGTCATATTAAGATGAAAGTACAATCAACAAGTGATTTTATTCATGTATTTTGGTCTGTCAATACATGTGCCAATTAGTACGTTCACACACACTTTAGATCCACGTATCGTATAGAGTACAATCTCTCAATACGGTAATTTAAGCTGTATGAACCATGCGGAGGGGATCCGATCGCATACACTAGAACTAGGGAGATGGAATCTAATTGGATCCCCCGATACGCTGTCTTTTTGTGTGTGTACCTTAAGAGACGATCGTATTAAACAGATAACCTTCTCGTCGAACTTTTATTTTACTTCTATATATAACTTTTTATAAATAACTTTTGGAATATTATTTTTTTTGTGTAACTTTATTATTACGCAAAGAAATCACCATTTAATTAAATGTATTTTTTGTTTTAAACTTCCTTATAACCAAAAGTGAAGGTTCACTATACAAGACGCCATGTTTTGGCGGGATCAGTTATGACTCGATCGACTAAACAAATACGCTGCAAGAACCGTGAAGTTAGTTGACCGTATTGTATACGTAATCTATAAAATCTGTGGATCTAGAATGTGTGTGAACGTACTAAATGTCAAACTAAGAAACTTTAGCCACCAGGAAGATGATAGAAATTTATAAGGTTATTTAATTCGATGGATACAAACCAAACGCAGTCGGAGGTTATAACCTGACTTTTATGAATGGCCTGATTACAGTCTATCGTTTAGTTTAAAGATCCCCAAGGTCATAAGTGTTCTGGGGATTGGCCATTCAGAGAAGCCGCTGCCAACCTCTTACTTAAAAAGAGAAAAAAAATCCATACCCCAATAACCGCTGTAGGGAAAAAACCTTCTTCGCGGCAATCGTTCACTTTGTTTGTGGTTTTTCTTTTGATTACATCGTTTTGAAAACTACTTTCGAATATTAAAAATTATATTTTAAAATAAAACTGCACAAAAGAAATGTAAAAAAAATCGCCAAGAAAATACGGGTAAAATAACCTGATTTGTTGACATAGTTTTTCCCACTCCATTCTTGCAGGATTTTTTTTCTTAAGAATCAGTGGTGTCTAAACTGACCTGTCAAGATTTTTAAACTAAATGATAGACTGTAAAGTGATATAGAAATTCATACAGTAGGGGAGGAGCGGGGGACACAGTGATCCAACTCCCTGGTTTGAGGTGGTCTTAAAAAACAGGGATTAGTTGCATCAACTACCGCACCGAGCACTAGTTTTAACTTTGTATGGCTGTTATCACTATTGTTCTGTTATCAGTTTTAAATCGAGACATCTATTTATGTTTATAAAAAATTTGAACAAGACAGTTTTTATCTTATTCATTAACTTTTTTTCTTTTTTTAGTAGTTTATAAGATAGTTTTTTTTTAGAAAATAGGATAATGTGTGTTACGAAAGTTGTGTTATAATGATATTCGTGAAGTAACAATTTAAATATTTATTTTTGAAGTCATTCATTGTGTTATGTTTTACTTAATACATTCATTGTATTGATTTATTTGTGTTTTATTGTTTGATGTTAGTTTATTTCTACAAATCATGGTTATCACGATATCAGGTCTAATTAAAATTATCACAGCGTTTATATTTATCATAAAATTTTATGAAAATTATACCTTTAAAATAATTAATACACTTTTTAACATTGTTAAAGACCCTTTTAAATAATTTAAATCTTGGAATTGAAGAAATAATTATTTTATATATGGCCGTACAATGTGAACAAACCTGCCTCTAGTGGAGAAAAGGTGAACTTAAGGGAGGCCCATCTAAAACAGCTTATTCCGGGGGAGCTTACCTATCTAAAACAGCTTACCCCCCACCCCTACTGTAATTTCTACATCACTTTAGGCCTGACGTCATTGCAGAAATTGATATGGGCAACTTACATTAATAATCATGAATAATTACCAATTGTAAACAAAATAAGTAATAGATTTAGCAAAAAATTTCTGAGATTATTAACTAGAATAAGATTGATTAATTTATGTAGTAATAATTTATTTTTACTCAACATTTTAGTAAAATTAACACATTTGTATAATTAAGTAGTTGTTAACGTTACATATGTTTTAGAAAATAATCTGTCAACTATCAATAAACCTTGATAGCGTTGTGGATACGTATTCGCTTCTTTTTATTAAGAAAATTAAAATTTTGTATTATAATTTTTACTTTTCCTCATTTATACTGTATGCATTTTATGAGAAAAGTATTTTATACCGTTGTGTCTGCACTGAACATCTGAAACCAAGATTTACCTCGGTGTAGTAATTATCAAAAAGTTGTCTGTCTGTATGTTTGTGTGCCTTACCATCGTAGCTCTCAGAGCATTTATGATAGAGAGTTAAAACTTGGTACAAATTAAATCTTTGGGTTTAGAAAAAGTAAAAAGCTTAGGCTATGCTGGCTAATTTTTTTTGCTATTCTCCACCTTTTTATGAAAAAAATGTAAAATTTAGAAAAATATTCAATTTATAAAGAGCAAAATTTTCTTAAGCTCGCTTCGCTCATTGTTATTGAGCATATAACATAAAAGACAAGCATTGTTTTTTGTTTATTAATTTAAAAAATCTGTTATTTTATGTAATTATGATTAGAGATATCTGATAAATATGCTTAAACTGCAATTGAGTTCCTTAGAAATGAAATTTATACTCACTATTGTTGTACTGTGACAAGGTATGCTAAAATTTAGTTGGATGGTAGATGGCTCCCTTGGATGCAGTTTTGGGATCCCCTGACATAACTTATTTTGGCATGATGCCATTCTAATTGTTTAACTTCACTGTTAGGTTGATTCATATACCTATGGTATGAATGAGGAAAAGTAAAAAATTTAGGTTAATTCTCGTAACTAGAAACTTAAATAAATATCTCTTATTAAATAACTTATTAAATAGTACGTAAAAAATGCAAGATAATATTAATTTAATTTCATCTTGTTTAAGATTTAAAAAATCGACATGTATTAGTATAATGTTAATTTTAAATATTTTTTACTAAAAAAATAGAATTAAAAATATGTATATTTTAAGATAGAAATTTATAGATAATTTAGTTCTTTATTCACATAAACAAGACTGACAATTAAATCATAATATCAACTAAACATAATTAAATATTAAAATAACTTATTCTATAACAATCTATACATAGTTATTTATAATAAAGGTCCCCGTAGGTCATATGATTTAAATGTTAATATTGATCAACATATTCGCCATTCAAAGAAATAGTGGTAAGGTTGGCAATACCAAGGTGGTAAAAAGAAAGGGTGATCAAAATATTATTTATCATACGATTAGTATGGGAGCTGATAAAAATTATTCTTTTATTTCTCTACTTTTAGTTAAAAGTTTGATTTTAATCAGTGGCTTGATTAAATATAAGCTATGTACTCTTTTCTCTTTGGAATATAAATAGTTTTAAATAAAAAAAAAATATATCTCTATCTTAAAAAAAATTACATGCAGGAGACATAGATGACATTTTTAGTCACGTTTCATATATATATAATATATATATATAAATATATTATAAATATATATATATATATATATATATTATATATATATATAATATATATAATATATATATATATATACAGATGTGTGTGTATTGTGGAATTTGGAGGCCAAGTAGATGGCCCCCCTCCAGTTTGTCATCTCAGCAACCTCATTAGCTTCATTTTCTGATGAAAATTTACTATTATTCATGATTGTATGCAAGTCATTTAAAAAAGTTTATGTGTGTATTATAAGGCAATATTATTTTTAGGTCTTAATTAAGATCGCCATGGAAGAAGAGCCAGGTGCTACCAATCAAGTTAAATTACAGGACTTTACTGCTCGTGAATATCAAGTTGAAATCTTAGAAAAGGCAATCAAAGAAAATGTTCTTGTATTTTTACCAACTGGATCTGGTAAAACTTTTATTGCAGTTATGCTCATTAACCATTTCCTGAAAGATATCAAAAAGTAAGTTTTTTTGGAACATCAATTATTTTAATTAATGAATGAATTTTTGTAACAATCTATAAGTCATACAGACTTGATAAAGGGCTTATTTGAAAGTTTTTAATTACATGTTTTGTACCAGAAAAATTATGAAGTTTAAATAATATTTTTGTATACGTGCAGTGCAGGTATAGAAATTTTTTTGGAGAATGTTTTGGCCACCTTTTTTAGCGAATTTCCTTTGGAAATTAGCCTATTATTTGATATTTTATTGTCTTAGCAATAGTTCATTAGGTAGTGATGGTAAAGACAAAAACAAATAGAAAGTTTTTGAATAGTATACAAGCATTTTAACATATTTTTATTTTATTGTAGGCCTTGATTTTGGTTAAATGAAAATTCTAAGGCATTTGTATGAGAGATGTATTACTAGAAATGGCTAACCCTATCAAAATACTATCATTTTTAACTACGCGCATGACAATTTGGAAAAACAAACTAATGGACCATTAAAATTGGACTTAATGGGAGATTAAATTGGTTTAGTTGAAGATTAAATATAGTTTTGAGAAATCGATGATAAAAATTTAATCTGTCATTAGTTAAATCTCTCATTTACTAAAACTTCATTCAAAAATGTATGAGAAACCGGGCATTAATCATTTTATAAGCAAAAAAAATTGTTTTTATAAATGCTAATACTCTATTGATACCCATAATTAAAGAAAAGGGAACTAGTTACTTAATAAGAAAAATATAAAAATTGTTTTTTTAATGGAGTACATATAATTATTAAGTATAGTAACTTTTTTTTAACAATTTACAATGTACAATATACAAATGAAATTACAATTACAAAATTATTATAATAATGAAATTAGGTAAATAATAGAAATATGATTAATAGCAAAATAATTATGGAAACATATTTAATATAATTAATTCCTAGTGGTAGTGGAATGCCTGTCAGTCCTCACTCTCCGGCGGCATCAGCTTTTTCCATTTTTTTTTCACCTTCCGAAAAAAAAAAAATGTATATATAATTAATTTGTCAGAATTCTTAATTTTTATCGCATCATATCTTACTAGGTGTTTTTAGTCTTATTCTTGGATTTATTTACCTTTATGAATAATGAATCATACTGAGCTTTGGTGGATATTTGATTATTCATAGCCTTATTTATGATAACAGGTTTAGCTTTTTATTAAAACAAACTTCAGTACTCTCGTTTATTATATATAATAAAGTTAAACAATTAATAATAACATAGTAAGTAAATAAAGATTAAAGACAATAAATAATCACAAAGCAGCAAAGGTAAACAAATGTTGTTCTTTACTTCACAATTATTACATTAGTTGGGAAGAGGACAACCTTTTCCCTCTCTTCTAATCATTCTATCCAACTAAATTATAGGAAAGTGATTATTTTTAAAAATATTTATCAAATTAGCTGCTTTGTGTTAGATGCCATGCATAATGCAGCCAAAGCAAGTAATTATTTTCATTGGCCAACTGTTTTAGTCCTTATGCTTAATGCCTTGATATTATGCATAATATCCAATTCATCACTATGGCTGTAACATATATGAAATTTTATACTCATATTTTAGGTGTAGGAGACCTAACAGAATCAACCCCCCTGCACTCAATTTCTATATCTGAACTACCTCACAAGAGTATATGCTGATGTAAATTTTTGGAAATCTAATACAAATGATTCAACCTACCGATTTGTGTTTTAAAATAATGTATTTATTACATTTTACTTTATTTTGTCAGAGATTATTCTGATGGAGGAAAACGAGTTTTCTTCCTGGTGACTACTACTCCATTAGTAAAGCAGCAAGCTGATGCAATCAGAAATTTGCTGCCTGTTGAAGTAGGAGAATACATTGGTGCTGACGGTGTTGACCTGTGGAATGGACCTAGATGGCTTCTGGAGCAGGACAAATATAATGTAAGTATTATGTCCAACTAGAAACCAAACCTTCTAGAATTAACTAAGCTGAAATGGCCTGTAATAATACCAGTTATTTAGAGGCAGGTACTTCTTTTCAGGGCTCAAAGTGATCTGGTAAGCCTTTTAGATAGTCTTTTGATAAACACCTTGGACTATCTCATCCCAGTAGAATGATTGCACAGATTCCTAAAGTCTTTAAGAGCAGTGAGCTATTCCACGCACAAGCTCTGGAGTGGAGGGAATGAAACTAGACCCCAGTCTAGCTGGCTGGTCAGCCTGCTCATTGTAGGAACACCATAGTGTCCTGGGATTCATATTAGTTGGACCTGATTAGTCTGTCTCAGAATATTGAGGGAATCAATACATCCCTGGACTAGTTTTGACCAGCATTTATTAGCAGTCAAACCTTTATGATAGCTTGGATGCCAGAACTGATATAAATCTGCAATTCCTTTCCAGTTTCTCTTAGTAAAGACTAAGAGCAAGCTAGAATGGTAAAAACCTCAGCTTAAAAAACTGGAATATCTGCCCAAACTCACACTGGTGTTACATCGGTGTTCCTTGTAACATACCATCCATCCAAAAACCATTGGTTAGCCAAATATCTCGAGAGGATGAGGGTATGACCTCATCTAAGTCCTTTGGACTTAAAATGGGAATTGACTGGGTACAGTTACATTCAAAATTCCCTTTGAGTAGCATACTGTCCTGTATCATAGAGGGAGGTGGGCAGATCTCAACAGATAGAATTTAATAGATAGTATAATCAATTTGTTTGTAAGAAATGGTTTCTGTGAAGACAAAAGCATAAAACTTAAATAAAGTATTGTCATACGAACCTTAAAACAAAGATAATCTCACATTTGGTCTATTCAAACATAGTACAGTAACTTAAAACAATAAAAACAGTTAATAAAATAGATTAAATTTAATATACTGTAAAAATAGTAATTAAATTTAAGAAATACAATTTTGTAGAACTCATCTGAAGGAGCACTGTCAAAAAGGCATATATCCTGAAGGTTGTAAATTTTTCAACCTTACCCTAAGGTTGTAGTTAATTTCAGTAGTTAATTTTACTACTGAACCTAGTTACTTATGTTTGTATTTGACTATTTTATTTTTATGATAAGGTTTTAGTTATGACCAGCCAAATCTATCTCGACATGGTACTTCATGGTTACACAGATTTAGGAAAAGCTTGTTTATTGATATTTGATGAATGTCATAATGCTGTTGGTAATCACCCTATGAGACAGGTAATCTTGAAATGTTGTAATTTAAGTATATATTTTAAGAAATTAAAATATTTGGAAAAAATAATAGAGACTTGTAGTATCACTAACTTATAACTTTTGAGTCTACTTATACTTAATTAATAATGTCAAAATAAACTAAAACATACTTCTTTAAACCGCAACTCGAATTCAAAAATAAATTGAGTCAATGTCATTATACCTTAGCAACAGCGGAGTTCGTTTCCTAATACGTTAAATTGGCAAAATTTCATCTTGATCTTGATATTTATTTGACACTGCTTCTATGGTAATGCCGTTTACATTTTTGTATAGTTGGCTTTAGAATAAGAATGAGCTGGCTTTACGGGCAGCAAAATGCTAACAGCATTTTGTTGTATCCATTTGCCAATGGATATATAGGATATCGTCATGTTAAAAACATGCTTTCAGCATGTTTATTATCTAGTGAAAGCACTGATAATATTGTATTTGTTAATTCCTTATGTATGAGGATAAAAATTATAATATATTAGAGCACTCCCATTGGGGGGTTGTGCTATGGTTATTCTTCGACGTCACCCAAGTACCTGCTGGTATTATTTTCTAGCACCTGCTGGAAAATAATGAAGAGCTCAAAAACAGCTCTTTTTTCATGTTGAAAGATGAAGCGTGGTGAGTATAGTTAAACAATTTTTTTAATTTTTAGAGCTCTTGGGAGATGAGATAGAGAAGTCTAAGAGTAGTCACAGATGTCACTTTGTGACACTGAAAATATTATACATATTTTCAGAATTAGTTTAAATGTCACATTAAGTGATGGACAAACCATTATTGAACAATAACAAAGCTTCCAGCTTATATATTTTTATATCATATAGCATATATGTTTTCATATGGATTTGAATAGCATTGAAACAAATGTAATGATTTGTACTGTTACAGATCATGATGGAACTAGATAAGAAGGATTTCAGTGATAGTCAGAAGCCTAAGATTTTTGGTTTAACAGCTACATTGCTGAACACAAATGTTAACCCTGATAAGGTTGCTAAAGAAGTTGAAACATTAGAAGCCACTTTCCATGCTCACGTAGTTAAAGCGTTGAATGAGGAAATGGTGTTACAGTAAGACAAACATAATATTTACAGTATTTTATGGTCCATTGCTCATGCACGATTTAAAAAAATCTTGGGAATTATAAGCTATGTGCACAGTATATAGCTGACAATACTTAGCATATTGTGGAACTGTTCGGATTTTTTTTTGTTCTCAGTTGTTCTTTAATGATACCTAGATTATAGAAAAGTATGATGTGTCTTTGCAAATAGATCCAAACAGAGATTTCACTTAATTATCCATGTAAGGTGTTTTTAGACCTCCTGAGTGGTTTTTACTAAGTTATCTGTCAGTATGTGTGCATCATAGCACCTAACTTTTTTATGCTAAAGAGTTGAAATTTGTTACAAAAGTCAATCTTTAGTTGTAGACGTCATTAACTGGCAAAGTTTCAAAAATACAGAAAATGTTTAAATTGATTTTTGTTATAAATAAGTATACTAAGTTTACTAAAAGTTAAGTAGCATTAAGCATGGTCAGCGCCGTTAGACCATATGTCTCTATTTGTGTCTAGTTTCAACTCTGTAGCATTAACACAGTGGACCTATGTGTGACACCACACACAGACAGACACAGTGGGACCTATGTGTGACACCCACACACAGACAGACACAGTGGGACCTATGTGTGACACCCACACACAGACAGACACAGTGGGACCTATGTGTGACACCCACACACAGACAGACACAGTGGGACCTATGTGTGACACCCACACACAGACAACACAGTGGACCTATGTGTACACCCACACACAGATAGACACAATGGGACCTATGTGTGACACCCACACACAGACAGACACAGTGGACCTATGTGTGACACCCACACACAGACAGACACAGTGGACCTATGTGTGACACCCACACACAGACAGACACAGTGATGAAACCCACTCAGAACATCATGAAATTGCCCAAAACAGTTAATCCTGGTGAAACCCCGATTTCTGATTTTTATGTTGAACTCAATACTTTTACCTTACCGTAGTTTGTGAAGAAAAGTAAATATAAATAATTTAAGTTTTAAAATTAATATTGAATTCTGCGAACTTGATATTAATAATCACAAACTGTACTTTTACTTTGTGTACAGCAGTTAAGGCAATTACCTCTTGACTGTACTTCACTCAGTATCTTGATGAACCATAATGCTCTATACTAAAATTATTATTTTATGTTAGGCTTTTTCCTTACTTAGTTATTTTTTAGTTCTTATCACTTTATATTTTTAGGTATTCTGCTAATCCAGATATAGAACTGATGCTCTATGATGAAGAAGTTGAAGTATCCGTGTTTACTATACTGATTGATGAATATTTAGTAAAAGCTGAACAAATTTTCCAGCTAATACATTTGCCTGAACTAATGATAGATGATGCTTTCAGTCCTGATAATGATGCTAAGTTATTAAATGATATTACTTGCAAACCATTAAAAAGAGTTATATTAGGCCTTAAAGATGCTAAGGTAATTTTTTTTATAAATTCCTTAATAAGTCTATTCATAAAAATCCATATACAAAAAATCCATTTACATTTACAATACAATATATATATTATATATATATATATATATATATATATATATTATATATATATATATATATATAATTATATATATATATATATATATGAATACAATGCATATACATAATATACAATACATATACACAATAAAATGCATTTACATATTATACAATACATATACATAATAATGCATTTACATATTATAAAATACATATACAACATAATATAATGCATTTACATATTATACTATACATATAATATAATGCATACATATTACAATACATATACAATACATATACATAATAATGTATTTACATATTATACAATACATATACATAATATACAATACATATACATAATATAATGCATTTACACATTATACAATAAATAATATGTATAAGCTATTTATTGAACTTTTAATAATTAATACACATTACTAAGTTAAAATTAAAAATTTCTTTAATTTAAGTTGAAATGGGCTATTGCCTTGGCTCCCAACAAGTTGGGGATGCATAGTGATTCCTAAATACATTAAGTAATTCAGGAATATTGCTGCATCATAGATTGCTAAAATCTTCATTGGCACAGTTCGATTTGGGAATCAAATTTTTTAATAAGCTAAATCAAGAACTTACTAGGTAAACTTTCTAAGTGTTAAATGGATAAGTAAAGCAAATGCTAACAGAGAAAGTCTTTTACTCTATAAAGGACTTTTTAAATTACCAGTTATTATAAACTTGCTCTTCTTATGTCTTATCCTAATTTTTTTGTGGAAAAACATAAAATGGAGGCCAACTTAAACTATTATATCTATTGAAATGCCTATAGTATCTCTACTAGTTTTGGGCATCCATCACCATTTTAGAGTCGAAAAATAATAAGACTGTCAACACATTTTTCAAGACTAAACTGCTCAGTTTCTAGCTAGGCAACACTGAGAAGTTATATATATATATATATATATATTATATATATATATATATATATATATATATAATATATATTATTATATATATATATATATATATTATATATTATAATAATATTTGTGTGTGTGTAAATATATGAAGTTTTGCAAAACGTATAGATTTCATATGTTTTCCAAAAGAAATTCACTAAAAGAATTTTTGTTTTTTGTTATAGAAAATCTCTAAAGAGTTGGGATTG
Source organism: Microvelia longipes (assembly GCA_018340805.1). NCBI lineage: Eukaryota > Metazoa > Arthropoda > Insecta > Hemiptera > Veliidae > Microvelia > Microvelia longipes. The sequence goes on along the minus strand of JACMZG010000008.1, from coordinate 49,927,671 downwards.
TATGCTATGGACATATCTTTACTTAGTTTGATCATTTTGATTGAACGTTTTAAATTAACTTCTCATGATAATGTGTATAGGTTATTGTGCTCTATTGAGACTGGAATACATCTTTTAAGGTATTATTGCAGTACAAAAATAATTAACACTCTAGAACTTTCATTTTTATTACAAATGGACTAAATGCACACTGTCAAATTTCTGTTTTTGACGGCTGTCAGAGTAGAACTTCATGAGGGCAACTGGAAAATTGGATGCAACTTATACTAGCATTGGCTTACCTCTCTTATGACCTAATCCACCTCCGTCAAATGAAGTGAGGGAATTAGTTACTTACTGCAAAAGCAATAACATTGAACTATTAAGTGGTTGTGATGCCAATGCTCAAGCAATAACATAGAACTATTAAGTGGTTGTGATGCCAATGCTCATCATGCAGTTGCTTGGGGAGTACTGACTCCAATTCACGTGGTGAAGAACTCCTCTCCTTAATTATTTCTAACAATTTGGTTATCCTCAATCAAGGCAATACCTCCACTTTTGTTAACAAAAAAATGCAAGATGTTCATGATATAACAATGGGTACATCAGTTATGGACAGAATCCTAACAAAATGGTATATATCTGAAGAACCATCTTCTTCTGACCACAGATATATTCTTTTTGAACTAATATGTGATCAAAAGCATGAAACTACCTATTGCAATCTTACGAAGACTCTGGAAATCTGCAAAGGTTACTTTGATACCCAAGCCTGGACATGTCTCATGTCCAAATTTTGGTGGGCAAGGCCCTATATATATATATATATATATATATATATATATATATATATATATATATATATATATATATATATAATATATATTATATATATATATATATGTATATATATATATATATATATATATATATATATATATATATATATATATATATTATATATATATATATTATATATATATATATATATATATATATATATATAATATATATATATATATATTGTTATGGATTTCTGGTTACGCTATTTGAATTGTGGATTACAACTAACAATTTTTTTGCAAATTACTTAATATATAATTTTGTAGGAAGCGGTTAAGTAGGTATTTAGATGCATGTGCTCCTTCCGAGAAGGCTCTACTTGAAGCTACAAATAAAGTTAAAACTTTAGCAAGTATTTTAACCAATTATCCAGAAAATCAGAGGACTATTGTATTTGTGGATAGAAGAAGTACTGCCCATTCTCTTCATCACATATTTATGGTAAAAAAGGTTTATTAAGTTCTTCCTTCAAGTTTATTTGTATAGCTGACTTCTGAGCTTATAGCATATTATCAGTGTCATCAAATATAATGAAGTGAAAATAGGTGATCATATGTATATATGATACAAATATATTTCTTAATAAATATAAATAAATTGGCGTGCACTGCCAATTTTGGATGCATAGTTTTGTATAACCAACAGGATAATTATGAGCATTGAAAAATTGAAAATGTAGTTACGAGTAGTGCTTGATAGTTGATTAACTGCTTTAGTTATAAAGTGTAAACCGAATCTTAAGCAAAATATGGATTGTTAAGAACGGAACCACCGATTCCAAAGGAAATTCGCCCTACATTTTGACCATGTAGTCTGAAGTGAATGCTATCACTATTAAGTTACTGAAAAGCCTAAAAAACTCTGAAAGTAACCAGAAATTCTAAAATATGATAGGCAAATAAAAAAAATTTTAAGTACGGTATCGTTTTCAATTTTTTGATGCTCTGAGTTGAATAAAACTAGCCATCAAAGGCAAAGCTCCGGGTTCAAATCATTGTGTCACAAATTTATTGTTTTATTTACAAATTACTACAAAATAATTTTTGTGTGAAGGTCTTCAAGCCAGTAGGATTTCCTTTGAAATGTTTGCTTCTTTGATCAACAAATCCATATCTTGGTTCAATTTTTTTTTATATCCTGAGCTGTAATATCACTACTTGTTACACCATTGTTCAGGGGTTTCAAAGTAAATACACCAATCTATAAGCATTTTAAAGATTGGCATAAACTGAGCATAAAATGAGCGTGGATTGCGAGAGATATTTGTTTTTCCCTTTAAATATTATTCCCTTAAATTTTTTGAATATAATAAAACCCATCGTAGTTTAAAGTTATATATAAGGCAATACATTGTCATCTGCATGTTCTTCAAAATCTTAATAAAAACATGTATGTTAACTTTACTGTAGTTTCTCTTTTTCTTTAGCTAATTTATTGTAACAATTATTTCACTGAATTTAATACAAAGTCATTAAACTATCACTTAAATATTAAAGTACAAAAACACGATAAAAACTAAAACTCGCCTAATTTTATCAGGGTTGCCAATAAAATTAATTAAAAAAACACAAATCCTAAAAGGTGCATGCATAGTTATTCTAGTTTTAGCTATTTTGCATTTTTAAGACAGCTATCAGCTGATCACGCATGTCTGAATTTTTTACACAGGTTAGAGTAGGAGTTTCCCTACTTGGTTTATATATTACTTTAGTTTACAGTTTTAACCATTTTTTAACTTCTTGGTCAGGCTGTATGTATTTGTATTATGTTAAAGTTTTCTTTCTGTGTACGAATGTTGTTTTTATTGATTTTAGAAACTCAGCCAAGAAAATAGTAATTACAAAAATATCAAATCGGATTATATTATAGGTGTTAATCAGTCTGATAATTCTATAAGCAGGGAGAGTATATTAAGTAGGAAGAAAAACAAAGAAGTCATGAAAAAGTAAGTTGTTTATTGTTATTTGTTAATTCAAGATTATTATACTGGAGACTATTTGCTGCTGGAAGATTTTATTATATTCACAAAAAATAGGGTACAAGCAGGTAGTACGAGGTACCTCGGAACTTTTGCTTATCACATCGTATTCACTACGCTCATCCCCCTTACTTCAGACTTTCTTCACTCGTCCTCAGAATAAGTTGTTACATTTATACTGCAACACATCTTCAGACTCCCTTTGCTCGTGCTTGGACAGTTAGTTCATCCCTTTCATTTCCAACGGCTATGAATACTGTTTCTTAATATTGATTCTGTTGTCATTTAGTATATATTCTAGATAAATGTGCATGTCACATAGACTTTCAGATTGAACTACCCCGGATTGATAAGAATACATCAGATATCATAATTATTGTAAGTCAATCTTTTAATTTAAGTTGTATTTTTAAAGTAGCCTTGTTACTAGTTTAGTTTTTAAGTAGGATTGTTTTGGCTTTGCTTTGTTTATTTTTGAATTGTGCAAGTTCTTATGTCTTTTAAACTAGTTACGTCCTTTCTGTGATTATTTGCATTTGAATCTTTGTTAAACTTTATTTAATTAGTTATGCATATTCTCTTTGTTAAATAAGTTTCCCGTCTAGTCATATCGATAGTATATGTAATTCGTAAGTAATAGTAATATATGTATGTTGTATATGTATATGTATGTATGTATATGTATTGTCTTTTTTTGTTAAACGCTAAGAAGCATTTTGTATATTATTTGTAACGCTATCAGAAATAAATTGAGATGAATTGATTTAATACACAAGTATACAAAGATTCATTTTAACAGCTTTTAAATCTACTGTTTTTGTTTCATCACTTTTGCTAAGGAGTGTTGAGCGAAGATCTATAGGGGGATGGGTGACCCCTGGGCTTAAAACTGATATATCTTGTCTGAGGATGAGCTAAGCGAGCTTGAATATGTACAAAATCATAAATATAAGGCATACATTCTGAGGGCGAGCGAAGCAAGTCCAAAGTATTGAGATTATTTTCTATTACTTAGATTTTTTGTTCAAACACATCAAGATACTTATTTTTATTTATGATTAAAGTTGTATTTATTTCTTTATTATTTTTATCTTTAGGTTTAATAATGGAGATTTAAACATGCTTTTTGCTTCAAATGTAATAGAAGAAGGCATTGACATAAGATTGTGTAATTTGGTAATAAAATTTGATATGCCTACGACTTTTAGATCATATACCCAATCAAAAGGAAGAGCTAGACATAGGGACAGTAAGTATATAATAATAGCTGCAACACCATCACTTTCTAAAGAATCTGATATTAATACACGCTTAAGGAAATTCCAAGCTGTGGATCGAACATTAAAACATGTAAGACATTTTTTAATCTAATTATTTTTTTAATATTTTTCCCATGAATAATTTAATAGTATTTAATTATTCAAAACAATTGCTTCTTCAAGCTCTAAAATCAAAACATACTTGAGTAAATCACAAATTTTCTCTTTGATGTTTCCAACCTAGCCATCCATGACTTAACTACATCTCTTTGATGACTAAGCTGTACCATTTGCTAAGTGACCTCTTCATATCCTGCTGTAAAAAATCCATGAATCTTTTGTACACTATTCCAATTCTTTAGCTTTACTATTTTCTTAGCACCTGATAATCCTGTTGGGAGGAAGGGTCCTAGCCTTAAGAGGAAGATAGATAAACAACAGCAAGATATACTTTACTGAAGTATCAAGTTGCTTTCTTTTTATTACATATAGATGGGTTGATACTTTTGTCTTCCATACTTCAATACCTATCTGTAGTTGGATATATATATATATATATATATATATATATATATATATATATATATATATATATATATATATATATATAATATATATATATATATATATATATATTATATTATATATATATATATATATAATTATATATATATGTATATATACATACATTCTTGATCAAAGCCCCCCTTTGAAACCATGCCCATTGCGTGGTTCCGGTTCATGCTTTAGAACCTAAGCAGTTACTCAATTGTCAAGCACTGCTCGTAAACTCATTTTGTCTGTATTTTCCAAAGGAAATGCGCATAATTATCCAGTTGGTTGTACAAAACTATGCCTCTAAAATTAGAAGTACGCACTATTATTTGCACTAGTTTAAAGCTTAGTTCATGAGTTCAGTTCAATACTCTGAAGTGAAAGCAGGCTAAAATTGTGAACTGTCATTTAACTTAAAAATCTATAATTTAAACTCAATATTAAATTCTAAAATTTTGGTGATATATTTATTAAGTATTTAAGAAGTGACTATTAAATTTTTGAGAACAATAGTGCTGGTTTTATAAAGTATTTTAGGTTTTTTTTAAAGTCAAGTTATTACAGTAAAATTGAGAGTTTTTGTGATTTAAATAGTCATAAGTTCATTTTCCATTGAAAAAACCTACAGATAAAAAGCATAGAGTGGGGTAAATAGTAAATAATAAATAAAGGGGGAGAGAACAACATTGTTTTGACTTTTTGTTGTCAATTATATAAATGTTGAACTTTTACACTAACAAGTAAAAACAATAATAAATAAATATAAATATTATTATTGATAATTCTTAATAACTTCTAGCATAATTATTATCAAAAACACAATATTAATATATATGTGTTTAAATTAAATTGAAAATAAATACTCACAAATAATTATAATTATAAATTATATACATATCTTAAATATCACAAATAAAAAATGGCTAAATGCAAAGCTTGCAATGAAAGTATTAATGCTAACAAAGCAGGTCCTTGCTCTGTCTGTCAAGAATATTTTCACAACGAATGCACAGGTTCTCTACGAACTGGCACTTTTAAAAAAACTTAGTTCAGATAAAAGAGCAAGATGGAAATGTGATAATTGCAGAGATAAAAACTCAGACTCTAAACCTAAAGACGAAGCCAACAATATACAACCAGATGATAAAAACAAACGAAAACAGAAATACTACCAATATTCAAGATTTCACTAAAATTATAGCAATGATGAGAAACCCGAAACAGAAAAAAAGAAGTTACAAGTAAAAAAAATAATTTAGAAAAATCAAACAATGATGATCAGAAATCTATGGATGATCAAAAAAGCTCTGAATTGATAGAAAACAATAAGACATTTAACGATACAACAAATATTGCCAATAATAATTTGAAGATCATGTAATTAAAATTAATGAAATTGATAAAAATATAAAAGTACTTTTAGAAAAGTTAAACTAATGAAAGAAATAAAATCAAAAATATTTGAATTTGAAAGGTCAGTTCAATTTATATCTGATACTTTTTGAAAATTTCAAAAAGGCCATAGATACAGTTAAAAACGAGCATGGGCAACTGTTAACAGAAAATAATGAACTAAAAATACAGAATAAACTATTGAATAGTGAAGTAGACCAACTTAAAATATCTGTCGCCGATTTAGAGCAGAGATCAAGGATTCGAGATATTGAAATAACCGGTATTCATGTCACGGAAAATGAAAACTGTCTGAGTTGGTAAAAAGGGTTGGCTTAGAACTGGGCATAGAAAATCCTCTTGAAGATATTGAAATAGCTCATAGAGTTAGTACTAGTGTCAAGGGTAAAATACCTCCCATTATAGTGCTCTTAAAAAATAGACCAATTAAAGATCGATGGGTTAAACAATCCAAACTAAGCGAATCAGTGTAAAAAATTTATTTAAAAATCTGCTAATGAAAATAATGTGTATGTAAATGAACATCTAACAACATACAGCAAACGACTCCTGTGGTTAGCTAAAAAACTTAAATTTGCTTACAAATTTGCCTATGTGTGGACCAAGGATGGAAGGGTGCTGATAAAGCCAGCAGAAACATCTAAAACTTTCAGAATACAAAGTGAAAACGACTTAAGAAAACTGGATGTTCATAGACTGGTAAATGAACTATACATTAGTAGGAATAACTTTATTGCTGAACAGACTGCCACTAATACCACCCCTGCTCAAACTACTAATCAAGAAAATACTTCAGAGGATATAACGGGAAAACCAGATCTCAGCAGTTAATTTTAAAGCTAATTTTATTAAATTTTTTTACAACTTACAGACCAATATCACTAACATCAACTATAGCAAAAGTAATAGAAAAAGTTGTGAAAAAAAACGTTTGGTTGATTTTCTTAGAGTTCAACAATAAAATTAATTTAAACAGTTTGGGTTTTCAGAAAGGTGTAAGTACAGAAGATGCAATAGCTGAAGTAAGTAATTTTATTTATCCAAAACTAGATAAAGATGATTAAACCTTTAGCAATTCTATTAGACTTAAGTAAAGCTTTTGATTCAGTGTCACATGTGATTCTAATAGAAAAACTTCGGCCAATAGTATTAGGGAAAAGGTTAATACACTGGTTCATTAGCTATCTCAACAACAGAATGGTACAGAGTAAAAATAAATGGAGAATTAAGTAATGAGTATACTCAGTATACTCAATACCTCAAGGAACAGTAATAGGTCCTTTGCTGTTCTTAATTTTTATAAATGACATGTACGACTTACCATAACAGGACGACTCTGTGGATTCTGGTGATGACACTGTATTACCTGTGCTCAGCCAAAATTGGGACTGATGCTAAACGAATAGCGGAGAGAGATATGACTATACTTAAGAACACATAGATTACAACTTACTTACAATTAATGTTAACAAAACTAAACTTATTGCTTTTACAATATCATCTAAACGACAACCTGACTTAGACATACGTATACATACACCATTTGTTACAGACTGAAACCCAAACTGCACTTGTCCTCAATTGCAACAAGTAAATAAAACTAAGTATTTGGGTATTACTATAGACTGCAACATGAACTGGAAGCACACATACAAAGACTTATCTATAAAACTCAGAAAGTTATGGTTACGTTTTTCTTAAGCTTAGAGAATACTTAAATGTTAAACAGCTGTAACAGTGTATTACGGATTAGTAGACTCTATCCTTAGATATGGTATCATTGGCTGGGGATCAGCATGTGAGACAACCAAACAACCAGTAATTATACTACAGAAAGCTTTTGTCAAAAAATCTTAAGAAAAAACGGACTGATCATTCACAAGATTATTTGAAAAACTAAAATACTGACAGTAAACAAATATACAAATATATCTCTCTGACCAGAATTACAGCAACACACATCACTAACCAACTGTACAACATAACGAACAACTAGAACTTCTGACAAAAACTATTTTTTACTTACCTTACTACAGGACAACTACAGGACAGAGACACTGGATCTACAGAGCAGCTTACTCAATACAACTTACTCGACCAGACAATCAAACAAGCTAAATCTATTACAATTTTTAAGAAAAGATTGAAAAATCACTTGTTAAAAGAAAACTAGGGACTCTAACTTCTCAATTTACTTTGATTTGATATCTTTTTTTTTTTACTTAATTATCAATTTTACCCTTTTTCTTGAAATTTGTTTTTCCTTAGTATTTATTTATTTAATTATATAATTCTTCTTTTTAATTTATTTATTTTAATCAATATATTTAGGTTAATATTTAATAATCATTAATTACTAATGAAATTATC
>JACMZG010000008.1:49798738-49913258 GCA_018340805.1 Microvelia longipes | reverse complement strand
ACTAGGGGTGAGACCATTCGTTAGTCTAGGACCATGCTTTAACCATTTTTTTAGGTTGGCGCATTTTGTTGTTCCAAAAATGCCGGTAATAATTTATGTCTTGTACGTCGATCGATAGCTCGGTGAAAATACCGGAATTTTGTGATATTGGTATCAATTTCTCATGATAATAATGTAGTTTCTAAATTAGTTATATTATGGTATGGTCCAATTTGACTTTTTAAAGTTACAATAAAAAACGAAAAGTGCTAATAAATTACCACATTTGGGTAATAATTACCAAACAATTTTTTGGTGAATTTGAACTCAGGGTGTCGACTTACTAGGGGTAAGAGACCATTTCGTTAGTCTAGGACATTGCTTTAACCCATTTTTTTAGGTTGGCGTATTTTGTTGTTCCAAAAATGCCGGTAATAATTTATGTCTTGTACGTCGATCGATAGCTCGGTGAAAAATTACCGAATTTTGTGATATTGGTATCAAATTTCTTATGATATAATGTAGTTTCTAAATCAGTCTATATTATGGTATGGTCCAATTTGACTTTTTAAAGTTACCACCATAAAAAACGAAAAGTGCTAATAAAATTACCACATTTGGGTAATAATTACCAAACAATTTTTGGTGAATTTGAACTCAGGTGGTCGACTTACTAGGGTAGAGAACCATTTTCGTTACTCTAGGACCATGGTGTTCACCATGATTTTAATGGTTTAATGTTGGTTTAAGGTGAATTGTTCCACCCTGTTATATATATATATATATATATAATATAATATATATAATATAATATATATATATATATAAATATATATATATATAATATATATATATATATATATATATATATATATTGACTTGATTGATGAATAAAATTTTATAAACAAAGAAAACAAGGATGGAAAATTCCTTAAATCTTTTAATTGAAGATGGGAGAAGCAATCAGAATTTAAAAAAAATTCTGGCCCGGTGGTCCAAATGTTAGACGAATATCCTTTAAAGTGGGTGTTTTCGTGCTTGACTATTTATCTCTTGCTTAAGGTTCCAGTTTAGGTTTTATAACTTAATAAATTATCATGCGCTACTTGTAAATCATTTTTACTTATTTTTTAAAGGTAATGTACATAATTATCCTGTTGGTTATACATAAATTGGCAGTGCACACCATTATTTGCACTATTTTAATGCTCAGTTGGGGTTTATCTATAAAAATTAGCCCATTTCCTTTAAAAATTCTGACAAAATTAGCAGTGTTTGATAATTGATAATAATTTAAGTTATAAAGCATAAACTGGAACCTTAAGCCAGAAATGGGTTGTCAAGCATGGAAACACGCATTCCAAAAGAAATTCGTCTGACATGGGGACTAGCGCACTAGAATTATTTTTTAATTATAAACTTATATAATGTAAAAAAACCATGAACAATTATGGTCCTTACAAGGATACGTCAAACCCAGGTACTCTGGCATTGAGTGCTCTTGTTGCCTTCAGACAATTTTTATTAATTTCAAAGACCCGAAAAACATTAAAAATTACTCCTTACTTGAAATATGTTGTTTACGGGCCGTATTTGAGTTTTCCTGGTAATTTATTATGGTTTTATTGTTTATTATGTCTTTTTGATCAGTTAAAGTGGTTGTATAGTCTTCGGTCTAGTTTCATTTGATTCAGTGCCCCAAAAAGCAATAAACTTGAGTTTTTCCAATTTTGCTGACTCAGCCAACTGGGTAATGGGTTTTCAATATAGTTTGTGACCTCCCTTCCTATGGTTGATTTTTTACCAAGTTTGATTTAAAAATATTAATCTGTTCAAAAGATAAAGTGTTTACAAGATTTTTCTAGAAATACATATACGAACAAGTATATGTATATAAAGGACATTTGAAATGGATTTTGGTCATGGTCTGAGGTTTCCATTAATGGAATTTTTTCATAGGGAATTCACTAAAAAATATAAATTTAGTTTTTTTTTTAAATAATACACAAATTTTAATGTACAATGTCTATTTATCTAATTTTATTTCAATGTACATTTATCTAAGAATTATTATTGTAGTGCTATAATTATTTTTTTCTGGTGTACTTTTAATTTTAGGGTCCTTCTAGAAAGAACAAACTCAGCTCAAAAAGATTAGTTGCTCTTGAAGCTTGTAAAATTCTTTATGAGCATGGAGAATTTGATCCACATTTCCTTCCATTTGGACAAAAAACTGATCTTCTTGGTGATATTACGTTGTTTCCCAAATGGAAAGAAGATTATTTGAAGGCAAAATTAACTAAAGAGGGACGCAAGGAAAGACGATTTTATGATAAACATGTAAGTAAGAAGAACTTAAATAATTTTTTATAGAAAATATGAGACAATAGAAGAAAACAAAATAAACATGTTTTTGTGAGAAAGACAAGAAAACTAAGTCAGAGATAAAAATATTTCTTCTTTAATGCCTGTTATCATCTGACATAAGTAATACAAATTATTCATATGTTATAGATCATATGTAGAAGTATCTAGTTCTGGTGTCTGACTTATTTAATTATGTTGGGTTAGATGGAAGAAGAAATTTAGGTGGTAAGTGGCTTAGATAAAACCCAAGGATTGTATTGTTAACATCCTCTCTTCTCTATAAGTAGTTACACAACCACAGCGATTCCACTATTATATGTTGTATATACATCTAGGTCAATGACCTCTATGATATATGTTAGGTTCAGTAAGTGTGATACTAAATCCCCACGGTAAGTGTGGGGATCTAGTATAGAAGAAAGCACTTCCTCTTGATTTGCCTTCATTAGCCTACTGTCCTATACCAACAAGACAAAAATGGCTCCCACGGAACCAAGTCGAGCAAAGCAGGCCCACTAAGCGGACAGACATCAAAGTAGCGTTTTTTTGGTCATCGTGATTCTAAAATGATTGGTACCAGTTTCAGCTTAATCGAACCATTCTAAAAGGGTCAATTGCCAAATCATCAATGATTAAAATAAGGATTCATTTATTTATATTATTTTGACAAACGTTCAGGGATCTGGGATTTTATAGCTTTTGATGTTTTCGATGGTGCTGAAACGGAATCTGAATGAAAAAAAATAAATGAGTTAAAAGTTAAATAAGATTAGTTGGATTTATTTAAAAAAAATGCAGAATACTTACCTTTATACATGCCTTAAACACATAAGACCCTATTGATTTGTTATAACTTAAGTCTATGTTAATCCAATGTACTGAATAAATGGGAGTATGCAATGTTAACAAAGTAGTTTATCTATTTTTTTTCCAAAACACTTCTTGAAAAACTTCATATGGCCCCGACGAGGAGCCATATGAACAGGCTGATGGAGCAAGCATATGAGGTGAGGTGATGAAATTTTACTAGATACATGGCAAAATGCCATTTATGTAACAAGTAATAATACTAATAATAAAACGACAAATAATACAAAACAACAACAATGTGGCTGTGAACCGGCTACAGAGACGCCCGTATTTCGCAGATGCTCAACCTGTGCCTTCTCAAAGCTGTATAATATGTTGATAGTGCTCTTTAAAATTTTCAGTATTCTAAGTGGGAATGCAAGAGTAAGCCATCAGCAGGGAGTGATGTATTTATGCACATAATCAAGATATCCCCTAACTATGCTTACCCTGACACTAATAGACTTCAATCCTTCTATAATCTATTGTTATGTGATAATACCTTTTGTGTTCTAACTACTTGCTCTTGGCCTGAGGTAAGCAATTTGAATTTTATCTTTATAATTACTCAAGTTATATCTGTTTGATATTACTGCACTTGGCACATCAAAAAAAGCGTGTATGCATTTGCATTTATATTAATACACAATAGTTGTTTTAATTTTATTTGTTGTCATGTTTGTGTTCAATTTTAATAGACCTGTAAAGAAGATATTAAAATTTAGTTGTCACTAATATATTATTGAAATATGAAATTTTTTAATATTATGAAATCTAAGACATACGATAATTCTATTGTCTTAGTATGGTATTTATTTTGTTTTTAAGTATGCCTGTTTACAAGAAACTAATTTATTACTTACTCCAACTGTACTAGTTGGTTATTTGATAAGGACTTTGTGACCTTATCATTTACACGAATATGAAAATTTAGGTGTTCCGGTGGTGACTGCGTCAATATAGATGAAGAATCCGACGTTTCGCTTCTACTGTGGGAGGCATCTTCAGGGATGTAGGACATCATGGAATGCTCTACAAAACTGAACTGTGTGTCATTCCTCATTTATACCATATGTATATTTTTCCAGATTTTCACTAAATTATCTGTGTCAGTTGTCAGATTCTTCATCTACATTGACGTGGTCACCACTGGAACACCTAAATCATCATGACAATAACCGCGGAAGCCTTCGCAGTTTATTACACAAATGTGTTTACATTTTTTTCAAGGCACAAGTTGTTTCTGTCCTCTTTAAGTCACAATCACAAATATTTAATAAAATAACCAGATTTAATTGACAAAAGTTTTTTTTTTATCTTTATCTAAGGAAAGCTAATTTTTATATTCTTAAGATATTTTTGGCCACAAAAAACCTCATCAGAGGTTTTATAAGCTCGGTTGCAATCTTAATTGTGCTTATAAAAATCTATGTTTACATACTTAATTTTAGACATTTTATAATGATGTTGGGGTTACTTTTCCTCGTGTATACCAAAGATTATTTAGTATACCTAGATAGATCACCTAGCCTTTTTAGGAGCTGGATTTGAACAATGGAAAAACTCCCCTTAACAGTGAAGGATTCTGATTGGCTCCACCTGTTGACTTGTAACAGTACATAATGGTAAAATTAATGGTAAACTACATAATCTTTGGTGTATACCATATGTATATTTTCCAGATTTCCACCTAAATTATCTGTCAGTTGTTTTTAAGACCCCCTGAGTGGTTTTCACAAAGTTGTCTGTCTATGTGCGTGTCTGTATGTAATCATTGTAGCTCCCAGTGTATTTATGCTAAAGAGATGAAACATAGTACAAAAATCTATTTTTAGGTCTAGTTATGCTATTCAGAAAATATTTTAATACTGTCATTAACCTGCTATAATGACTGCAAAAAAAAATCAAATTCATAAAAAATTAGGAATGTTTACTTATTTATTTATATATACGTAATGGTATACACATGAACCAAATTTCAACTTAATTGGATTATTTTCAGATTTTTTACAATTTTTTAAAAAACATGCACAAGTCATTTGATTAAATTTGAACTAATACGGATAATGAGATGAAACTTGGTAGACTGATTTTTGTACAAAGTTTCAACTCTCTAGCATAAATACACTGGGGGCAACAATGATAACAGACACACACACACACATATACAGACAGACAACTTTGCAAAAACCAAGGGGGGGGGGTTTAAGGGACCACTCAGGGTCCCTTAAAAACACCTGAAACAGATCATTCCTATGACATCACAGTTTGGGATTTTTTTTGCAAAATACTTTTCCTATATACCTACGGTATAAATGAGGAAAAGTAAAAATAATTAATTTGAGTTGAAATTTGGTACAAGTGTATCTCTTTACAAAAAGTGTACTAAGTTAATTATATTTGGTAAGGAAAGTTCTGCGGTACTTTGTACCTGATTTTTATATATAATTTTTTAATTTGTTTCAGCTACCAGATTTCCCTCTTTACATGAATGTAGGTGAAGTTAAAATAGAAGTTCTGAACAATTCAAGTTTTCTTCAGTTATCTGCTGGAGAAATAAAAGAGTTGGAAAGGTTTCAGAAAATATTGTTTACTGGTGCTTTAAATCTTCTTAAAAATTATGCTATTCCCAATGAGGATGACTGTCATGTTAATGATTTTATTATAGCTCCTGTTGTTCTTAGTAAGTTACTCTATTCATTTTATTTTTTACTTTCTCCAGTTCCCGGGCAGTAATGAAAATGTTTAAAAATATCTTTAGATTCTTGATATTTATTTTTGTGTTTATCACTTAATAATAATAATAATAATAATAATAATAATAATAATAATAATAGTAATGATAATAGCCATCAAGTATAAACTTTTGCCAAGCTACACACCTTACTACAATAAACCCTGAGCTGTCCTGGAAAGCGACCTATAAGCTCTAACTATGACCGTACTATAATTACAGACAAAACAATTCACAATAATAGACCTGATATTACCCTAATAAAAAAAACTGAAAAAAACATACATTATAGACTTAGCTGTTCCAAATAGTAATAACTTACAAACAACAGTAGCTGAGAAAATAAGAAAGTACACAGAGCTGTCATGTGAAATTCAAAGACTATGGGAGATGAAAAAGGTTGATATCCTTCCATTTGTAATGTCCACTACTGGAGTTGTACCTATACCTTAAATTAGCCTTAGTCTTGGTACTTTATACCCCACTAATGCTAACGAAAACTGGCAAAAGCTAAGAAAAAATAAAATAATAAACAATAATAATAATATAATCTATTTGTTGCAAAATGAAAAAAATTGATCACTTGAAACTGATTGATTATTTTAAATAATAAAATAACTAAATTCAAAGAAGAGGATAGGGTGTTATTTTCATTGTTTTTTTTTTAAATCTGAGTTTTTTGGAACAGTCCAGAGTCAGTAAGAGCACTCAAAGTAATCAAAGCCAGAGTACCCAGCTACGAAACCTAATAAGTTCATTTTTTGTATATTATCATTGTATAAATTCATTAATGCATAACAATTCTGGTGGGGGAGGTCTGCATGCCGGGTGAACTTCCTTTGTAATTTGTGCTTTCTTGCTGGAGTTTGCTTTATAACTTCAACTGTAGCATTACTACTTATTTCAAAGATAAGTATTGCCTGATCTTTAAAGTAGTGCAAATCATGGTGTCCCAATTTTTTAAGGATGAGAATAGTTTTTTGTGTAACAAATGGAATAAATATGCTTATTTCCTTTTTTAAAATAATCAGAAAAATTGTTAACAAGTAATAATGCTACTGCTCAAGTTATAAAGCAAAAATGCATTGTTAATTATGCATTTAAAAAGGAAATTTACCTGTTATGCAAACCTCTGTGTCAGTAAGGAAATAATGACAATAATAAAATAAAATTAAATATATTTAATTAAATATGAAAAATCAACAAAATCAAAGTATTATAAAATAATAAAAAATACAGCATTATTATAACAATTTAAAAAAGTATTTGTTTTTTTAGCCAACAGATGCTATGAAATAGATTGGAATACAGTAAGAAGTGAGGAATTTCCTGAAATTACTCCCAAACCATTCAGAAAGCGATTAGATCATGATGTCACTGAAGATTTGTATAATTTAAAAGTTGTTATACCATGGTATAGGCATGAGGATTATAACCTGGTATGTTATTTTTGTTAAGCTCTTTATTAATTTTTAGAAAAATTAATAAAAAATATTCTTAGGTACAAGGTACCTTAGACCTTTTCCTCTGAGTGTGGAAATTACCTAATTTATATTGGAGTACATCTTTAGAGTTACTTCACTTATACTCAGACAGTAAAAACATCCGTTTTATTCCAAGAGGTCATCCATCCACTCTCCTGCAATGGAGAATATATTTTATACTTTAAATAACCTATTTAGCCAAGTCATCAAGATTTTTGAAAATTTGTTAAAAATCAAAAATTTGACAAAAATGTACATCTGGAAGTGGTGAATTGATCCACTAAAGTTCATTTTGATTTTGAACGTATAGACTTTTGAATATCAAACTTTGATGGTCTATAAATGTTACTTTTCTTGCTGTTTTTGAAGAACTAGTAGGTATATACTATTATTTTTACAAGGACCCGACAGTTATGAATGTTGCTTAATTGATAAACCTAACAAAAATTTACCTTAGTGTTTTAAAAAACAATATTTCTGAACATGCTTTAATCTGTTATAAAGTTCCAGTATATTGTAGAAATGGGCTTATCAAAATATTGAAAGGTTAGCTTTGCTAATACTAATTTTTTTATATAGACTAGATACCAGGGTGTTTCCTGACCTTAAATTAATATTCAAGTTCAGAAAAATTAGTATATAAGTTGATAATTTTTTTAGTTTATAAATTCTATATTTGATTGTAGAAGTGTAATATAATTTTATATTTGTTACAGGCTTAAAACAGTATTAATTAAGTAACTATTTCACAGATCTGGCTCTTGGACTAGATCTCATATTGCTAATACTAATTTTTTATATAGACTAGATTTTTTTATTTTTATTTTTGTTATTATTATTGTTTCTGTGATTTCATATTTTTTACATTAATAGCATGTTTTTGTGTTGAAATTTTATTTGATTAGTAATAACAAAAAGAATGTTTTTTGTGTTTCAGAAATATGTTGTCACAAATGTTAGAACAGATCAAACCCCCGAATCAAAATTTCCATCTGAAAGTTATAAAAATTATTCAGATTATTTCTTTAATCGATACAATCAAAAAATATATGATAAGGACCAACCACTTTTAGAAGTTCGAGCAATTTCTGGCAAAATCAACTGCTTGTTGCCCAGGTATTTGAATTTTCTTTGAAGTTGCTTAGTTTCGCTTGCTTTGCCTCCACAGTTAAAAACATCAATTATTTTAATTGTATGTGCCAAACATTTGTTAAAATTAATTTACTATTAAAACAATAAAAGTTATAATAATAGTCTTATTATAAGTTTTATTGTAGACTTAAAGGTTGTCAACAAATATCAATGCACTTTATTGGTAATAGTCAAGGAACTGGACAGTTAAAACACTTATAACCACTTTTGCTTTTCCTCATTTATACTGTTGGCGTGTAGGAAAAGTATTATGTTTGCGAAAAATCCGAGACTGGGAGTCACCGGAATTATCCATTTCAAATGTTTTTAAGGTCTCCTAAATGGTTTTTTACAAAGTTGTCTGTCTTTATGTGTGTGTCTGTTATCATTGTAGCTCCCAGTGTATTTATGCTAAAGAGTTAAAACTTGGTACAAAAAGCAGTCTATTTTTTTAAAACATTCCTTAAATGATAAAGAAAAACATGGTCTGCCTATCCAGAGTTGAGGCCTTCATATGATTGCTCACGCTCAAAATTTTATAAAATCGCTCAAATTTTAGTTTTATTGAAATAAGGAGTTCTGTTGGTCATGTGCAAAAATTAAAGAGAATATTTCTTAGAGCTGATAAAATGTCCAATAATGGGAGTGTTTTTCATCAAAATCAGATATCTGCACAATTGGCAAAACCACAAAAAACTACTAATTAATTTTGAAAATCTTTCAAAATCTGAAACCGAGATTTTAACTGCACTTATCCGTTTAAGGTGTTCTTAAGACCTCCTGAGTGGTTTTTTCAAAGCTTTCTGTTGTCATTGTTGCACTCATAGCGTTTTGTTGAAACTTGGTACACAAATCTATAGGTATATACAGATTGAGGTAGATATATACAGATATAAATATCTGTAGGTTTAGCTGGGTAATCCTGAAATTATTTTTTATGATTTCATAAACCAGCTATAATGACAGACAAAATTTCATTTTTTATTCTTTTATGTTTGTATTAGCATTGATGCAGTTCATTGTTATTATAATACAAACTTTGTAACAAAGCTTAATTTTTTTTAAATGAGAAATTAAAATAAATAAATTGTCCACATTAAACATTGATTTAATTATGTTAACAAGTATTCAGTTACACTTGGCAAATGAAATAGGTGAATTTCCAAAGGAAATTCGCTAAAAGTATGAATATTTTATATATTATTTAAGCTGAAATATTTTTGTGTTGTTAACATTTGTTCTTGTGAATTTATTAGATTTTCATATTCTTCCTTTATTTTAAGTTCTTTTGTTTATATAAAAAAGAGTGAGGACAATTTTGCTAAATGAAACATGTTTTTATTTATAAATTTATAATTTATTTATTTATCTGTTGGGAAATAAGTTTTATTTTGTAACTAGACTTACTGACAAAATTAATTATTTTCATTGCCCCTTAATGTTGCCAGAGATTTTTAAGAATCTTATGTTTATAAAAAATCTTAACCATATAAATATAAAACAATTAATTTTTTAGAGCTCTGTACCATTCATCTAAGAGGCAGAAGAAAGAGGACGATGGTTTTGAGGAGACTCTGGTTCCTGAGTTATGTTATCTCATTACTTTCCCAGCCTGGTATCTTGTGAAAGTAACTTTGCTTCCTTCTGCCCTACATAGAATCCACCATCTTCTAATTGCTGAAGAACTGCGTCAAAAAATAGCTGAAGAATCTGGTCTCGGCTCGTTACAACTTCCTTATGGTGATTATTTTTATGTGCTTATCAATATGTATTTTATTTCAAAATGTAATAGATTGCCTGTAAACACAAAATACTATACCTCTAAAATGAAGAATCATTTGCCCTAGAGATGTACCGTATGTCATTCTTCATATTTATTTAAAAATGTGGTTGGGTCTTGACCCACTTCATATTAAATTAGAAAATGTCTATAAGTTAACATCAGCTATTTGAATAATATTTGAGTTTTCAGTTTGAAGTTAAAGATCCCCAAAGGGATTTTTGAGCAAACCCGTTTAGGTTCTTTACCTAAACACTGAGCACTTAAACTTTCTCAAATATCACTCATATTAGTGATAGTGCCTTAAAAGCCTTTGCCTAATTTAAAATGGAATGGGTCTCTAGACTTATGGTTCTCATTTACACTGAACGTAGTTAGGAAAAGTATAGTTAGTGGTTACCCATAAGGGTGGCATTGCAACTTTAATCTTAAATATAGTAATTCAATTTTAATATAATGCAACTGTTAAAAATTTAATTATTATTCAAAAGTATACTTTGTCTATATGTTTTTTTTTATAATTTAATGACCTAATTTAATGTTTGCCTAATAATAATGTTGTAAAACTTTATTATAATTTAAATGTTCTTTTTTTCTATTTTATTTTCTTATTTTAGGACGTTTTAAACAAAATATAGTATAATTTTCTTTTAAATAATAATTTCATCAATGATTTTTTTCAAAAAATATAGTTAATAGTTAATTTAAAAATAATAATTATTCTTTATTCGGTGATAATTTTTTATTTTTCTGAATTTTATATTTCAATTAATATATTCTATAATTCGTGTAGTTCGTTACATTGTACCAATATAATCAGAGTTAAATTTTTAGACCCATTATGACCATTTTTAAATTCTTTGATGAGCCACTATACCCTGAACTTTGGGGTAAAATAAATTCTTTTTAAGTCCTAATATGTATGTGTTAGTATTTAAGGAACTTGTTAATCTTTAGTACAGCTGGTACAGGTAAAGAAACCTTTTCTTTTGTTCCCTAGATCTAAGAAGTCTTCCACCCTTCTTACTTTACCACCTACGCATAGCAATAATAAATTTAAGTTTAGTTTATATATACACTGATAATGGGATACTTGCCGAAACTCGTTTGATTTATTTTATTTTATTGTGATATTAGACCAAGTATAAATAAAAACAAGTTTTTAAAAATTATAGTGTTTTCGTTATTATATAAAATAAACACTTTTTTATAAACGGCTTTTTTGTTCCCTGTTTGTTGTAAAATGTCGGTAAATTATCGAGGTTTAACTTTTGTTCGCCTAATAATACTCCTTGTTGAATTATTGATAATTTGTTAAAATTATTCACATTATTTATGAATTTAATGAAATTTCCAAATACTATGTCTAAAACAGAAAATTATTAGGTTATGAGGTTTTCTGTTTTTTATACATATTGCCAATAAACACGTGTTGTTATTTTATAAATTTTCAAATTATTTTAGACTATGAACCTTCTTATAATTATAGTGAATTAATGTTCAGGAAAGAAATGGAAAACACTGGAAGTAAACGATTTATGTAAATGGAAGGAAGAAGAGGAAGCTATTAATGCTGCAGATAGTGATCTAGTAGCCTCTGCAATGCAAGTAGATGAGGAACCCATACCAATTCCTACCACTGTAGAAGAACCGATAGATTTAGAGAGACTTATTGATGACGTAGATCTAACTGCTGTTGCCCATTTCACTACTTTTGTGGATAGGCCTATTGACACAGAAAAAGAAGTTCGTATTTGTGATGATTTGTATTTTATATTAATTATTGATCACTCTAAATAGGAGTATTATATAGGGGTTATTAACCCTCAACCTGTCGTATCTCTGATAGTTGCAATTCCAAGCACACTGCTGTTTTTTTTTAATAAAAGGTATTCCTTTATTTAAATAAAAAGTAACAAAAAATATGTTGAACATGATTGTAAAAAATATATATATTATAAGAAATGAAAATATTTCCCCGCTTATATATATTACTCAATAACTTCTTAAATGTTATCTCTTAAAATTATTAATGTTATCTCAATCTGTCTCTCTCTCCCTTCTCATTTTCTAATTTCTTGTAGGTATGAGTCTAGTCAGTGGTATTCGTAATTATCATTTCTGGCACATTACAAAAAACAGCATATTTACATTTTTTTAGAAATAGAAGGGACTTTAGGGTAAGTAGTGGTAGGGAGGGGGTTAGGGGAGTCCAGTAACAGTCATTATATGTAATAAATAAAGTAAATAATATTAGTTGAAAAATAATATGAAAAACACGTACATTACTGGGTATGCCACAGGGATTTAGCCCCAATCAAACTTTTGATTGTATAAAAATATTCATAAAAAAATATGTCTCAATATATGACGCCCCGTATACTCAAAGGCATACAAACATCAGGCATATGAAAGGCTTAGTAGAAGCATACATGAAGTCAAAACCGCTGCAACCTTGACCTTAATTCAAACTTTGCTTCTGACCATGATTCTTACAATTCCAACTTTGCCTTAAGGTAGATATGGGAGTTTCCAGGGGGTATGCTTAAAAACTTTGTAGTAGCAGGAAATTTATTCTTTATGAAAAAATTACTGCTTAAAAAAATCAAAAAATGGATTCACTTTACTCATTTTTTCTACTTTAGACTTGCTTCACTTGTCCTCAGAATATACAATTTGTCAAATGTATACTGCAAGACCTCTTTGGACTCGCTTCGGTCGTCCTCAGATAGTATATACATGTGTTTCATTCTCAGCGGGCACCCCTCCTTGCACTGACCATGCTCAATGCTGCTTAACTTTTATGATCCAACAGAAATCATAGATATCCATGTCATATTGAAACGGAACTTGGTGTAAATAATGGTATACACTTATACCAAATTTCAACTTAATTAGATTGTTTTCTGATTTTTTAATTAAAAAACTTAAAGTTATTCAATAAAAATGAAATTAATGCTGATTAATTAATAAATCTGTTAATCTCTTTAATAAATTAAGGAGATGAAAATTAGCCCATGAGTTAGTCTTATACATAGCTACATGCTTCCCAAATCTCATCCCAATCGCATCATTTTCTGTTTTTTTAAATTTTTCAATAATTTTGCTGAGTCATGATAAAAAATATTTTCTGAATAGCACAACTGCACCTATAGACTGATATATTTACAAAGTTTCAACTCTCTAGCATAAATACACTAGGAGCTACAATGATAACAGACTCACACATACAGACCGACAACCACTCAAGAGACATTTAAAATGCCTGAAAAATTCAGGCTAAAATTCCTGTTTCATCCTGGTTTTGGTTTTTTTACAAACACAATACTTTTCCTTTATACCTACGGTATAAATAATGAATAGTAAACACTGTTCCATTCTGTATTATTAATATAGCAGTAATTTTACGTGATTATATAACCTCGGGTGAAAATAACCAAATGTTCTACAGCAGACCTACAGCTTCACTCTTTTCCTCTAGTAACTACATTTGTTTTATTACCAATGTCACCAATATAGGCAATGACATTGCTTGATGCTGTGTAACTTTTATGATCCAAAGAAAACTGTACATATACTTGCCGTTTTGAAACCAAGCTTGGTACCTATACTTATTTATTACATACAGAGATATACTTGTACTGAATTTCAACTCAATTTGATTATTTTTCCAATTTGTTAAAAACCCATTACAAGTCCTTCAATAAAAATGTAACTAATGCTGATAATGAGATGTACATATGTTGGTCTTATATATGACTACGTGCGTGCTAAATCTCATATTGTTCAACATATTTTTAATGTTCTGAATTGCACAACTACACCTACAGACTGATTTTTGTGTAAAGGATAAACTCTATAGCATAAATACACTAGGAGCTATGATGATAACTGACACACACACACACATACAGACCAACAAAAAAAACCACACAGCAGGACTTAAAAACACCTGAAACAGATAATTCTGTTCTGGATTCGGTTTTGAATTTTTTTACTAACACAATACTTTCCCTATATACTTATGGTATAAAGGAAGAAAAGTAAAAAACTGAAATGGCGATATTGGTATAAAATTTCTTAAGATTCAATGCAGTTTCAAAATAGGCAATTTGATGGTATGCTTCAATTTAATTTTTTAAAGTTACCTAAAATGTTAATTAGATACCAAAATGATAATTTTCTAGGAGCATGTTTTCCCCTTATTTTTAAGGATGTAATGTTGCATCTAAAATGTTCTACTTGGTATAACAAATACTTATTTATCAGTAACAAGCAAATATCTTTGCTTAGCTTCCTAAAACATTTTTTAAAGACATAATTTCTTCAATAAAACAATTATATTTCAGCAATAAACACTGGGGCCCTATGTGAGTTAAACCATTTTTAAGCAAAGTTAATGTCTCATTATTATATAACCTCTAAGAATTGTTTATGATGCTTAGTAGCCATATCATATAAACCCTCTTTATTTTAGAATGGACATCAATTAGACAAAAATGTGACTATGTGGACCAATAGGCTACTCTAAACCCCTTTTATTAAAACCGATCTCAATGAGACTTAAAAGATGAGACTATTCTGCTCTATTAGTATGTTAAGTTATCTATGCTATCTACCTATTTTGTAGATGGCATAGATAATGAACTTATAAGTATTAATAAAGGTTATGTTAAGATTTTATGTATGAAGTTTTTTTTATTCTCTCTATGCATCTTTATTTTAATGTTTCTGTACTTTTTTTAGTTTGGAGTGAAAGATTATTCTCATTATGGACCAAGTGTGAATCATAAGCCTGTTGAACCTCTGAAAATCATCAAGGGAAAATATCCAGGTTATGGCCCAGAGCCAGTTGATATACTTGAGGTAGTATTAGTTATAATTACAAAAATTCTAAAAAATAATTAATTTAACAAAAATTCTAAATTTATCTGTGGTCTCCTGAGGAAAATTAAGAAAAATATGATATTGAGTTCTTTGGTACTTTTATAACCACTACGGATGGTTATTAAAGTAATTTAATTGGTATGATTAAATGTATGATTGAATCATGTTGACAATCAGAAGGTTGTGGTACTTTAAGTTTATTTTATAAACTTAAGATCTGTTTATAATTAATAATTTTATAATTTAATAAGCTAAAAATACATTTTTAGCTTGCTATATTACACTACTTAAATTACTTTGTTTATATTTATTTTCTATTTATTAATTTCTTAAATAAATAAAATTATTTTTTCTACTTATTTATAAAAAAATATATATAGTTTTAACATTCTAATATATCAAGATTATGTTTAACTTATACTCCTCACTTTATAACTTTCGACATGGTCACGTGACTAAAAATCAGCTGGAAGGGAGAAAACTTGTAAGAAGCCGGCTCTGTGGAAACGTACAAGATGCTGAAACCATATTATTTTTACATGACGATATCCTATACACCCAGTGGCAGTGATAGCTCATATAATTAATGGCTCAAGAAACAAGTCTTTCTTGAGTGTTTGTGCGTAGAGCATACCCACTGGGGGGGGGGGGGTAGTTGTTCTAGGGTTATCCTGTGACGTCACCCAGGTACCTGTAGGTATTTGTTTCATTCTGAAGTTGAGCGCTTGCTGCTTCTATTAAAACAGCTGTTTTTTCATGTCGAAAGTTATAAAGTGAATTGTATAGTTACTATATTTAGGGAACACAGCAGTGTTGCACCCTGCTAAGTCTAAAGGAAAAGTTAAAATACCTAGCTTAGTCAGTAAAACAGTCAAAAACCCACTAAAGCTGTCAGTTAGTATTATACTGTATGCAACAAAGTTGGGTTTTTGAGGGCCTGTAGCATAAAAACGGCTGAAGTTAAATTAATAATATTATAATATCTTTAAAAGGTGTGTGTTGTAGATCAAGAATTAAGTGGTTTTTGGTAAGCTACATATATGTTATTATGTTTATTTTACTTTTGAAATGCCTCAGATAGCCATTAAATGAATGATTTGTTAATATTTCTGTAAATCTTTTCAGGCTTTGACTGCTGCTAGCTCAAATGATGTTATAAGTTATGAAAGAACTGAACTTATGGGTGATAGTTTCCTCAAGTTTGCTGCCTCTTTGGCTCTTTTCACTTTTTACCCAAATCTAAATGAAGGGAAATTGACACAAGTAAAAGGAAAAATTATTGGAAATAGGAATTTATTCTTCTGTGGGCTTGATTTTAATCTACCCGGTCTTCTAAAGGTAGAGATCTCAATTTTTTCTGATCTACCTTTCTTTTTTGTATGTTATTGATACTAAGACAAGAAAGTAGTGAAAGAAGTGACAAGAAAGTATTATGGTTGTGAGGAATGCCATGCTTATTTGAATGGGATTTCATCAATCATTGAATTAGTTGTGTGACTTGCCTAGAAGAGCTTATTATGTATGTGGGTTTATGTTTTAAACATTTATCTAAATTGTAGAAAAAAATAAATAAAAAATAAGTTGGGTATGGTGAACCATGACTCTTTTTGGAATTAGCTACACTCATCCTAACCAGGTAAACATATCACCCATCCAGGTACCCCTATCACCCATGTAGGTACTGACTTCCCTTAATACGGCTTAAAATGTGTGATACTTATTTTTTACACTCATGACAAATTTCAATTTAATTGACTATTTTTTTGATTTGTAGCAATTTTATTTAAAAGATGTATGTTTGTTATTTGTTGATCATTGAACTGTTGCTGATAATTAAGTGACACCTGGGATTTATGTTGCTCTCATATAGGACTTCAACTTCTTTATGAATTTTTACTTAGTCTGATATAATTGTAATTAGTAATTTAACAACTTTAACCTTAATTTTTTGAATATAATTAAAGCAATCTTATTTACCTTTATTTTAGTATTTTTTCATTAATTAAATTATTGTAACAATTATTTCACAGGATTTAATACAAAATTATTGAATTGCCACACACATATTAAAGTACGAAAACACATCAGTGTTCTCAATAAAATTAAATAACTTATTTAATTAAATAATTTAACGTAATTTCTGAAAGGTACCTATTAAGGAAAATCCTAGAGGGCTCATGCTCAGTTATTCCAATTTTATCTATTTTTTATTTTTGAGTCAGCTATCAGCTTATCACACATGTCTGAATTTTTTTTGCACAGTTTAGTATAGGAGTAATCTTTACTTGGTTTATATATATTACTTTAGTGAAAACTAAACAGAAGGTCTTAAAAACACATGAAACAGATGATTCGTATGAAATCTTGGTTTAGAATACTTAGTGCAAACACAATACTTTTCGTATTAAGTTTTTTTTATTTAAAGCTTTTATTTCACATTTCTTTATACATTAAGAATAGTTACAATTTAGTTATAATAGTATTGCATTCATTAGTTACAGTTTATACATTCAAGTTAGAGTATAAATTTGGAAAGGAAAAAAAATTGATAACTTTATACAATAAAATTAAAGTAATAATGAAAGAGATCAAAATAGAATGAAATAAAAATAAAAAACCTAATAATTATTATGAAATATTTTGTAAATAATGCTGAAGGTAGTTTTTTTTACGCCTGAAGGTAGTTAAACATAAATTAACCTTTATGTGAAATCTCTCATTATTCTTAAATAATTAATTAGATAATAATAATCTTCAATAATTTTGTTTAACTTGTTTAAAAAAATATACATCTATTTTATTCTGGAAAATAAAACAATAATTATATTCTCATGAAGATATTTGTAATATTAGGTTAGATGTGATTAGGTAGATGACTCTAGATTTAGCTGTAAATAGGTTACTGCTGGTACTTGGTACATATTTTTTTTTTAATTTCCATCCTTAGCTAATTTTAATAATATCAGGGTATTTTTTTAATTAAAGGTTAATGCATTTGACTTCAATGATTGGAAGGTTCCTGGATATTCATTACCTGCCAAATTAAAACCATATTTAAAAGATCCAGCTTCCTGCTCTGAACTGCTGGCGATCCTCTCTGAGAAGTAAGATTTTCCCATAAAAACATTTATTCTTGTAAATATAGCACTCAGTTGTAGGTTTTCTTTTTTTTAACAATTTCTTTATTTTATTATCTTTTATTTTTATCTTGATGTTATCTATAATATTAAAAAAATTGTACAAGGAGGTACCTGGTACAAAGTGCCTGAGAATTTTGGACTCACTGATTGTTCCCAAAATGACATGGTAAAGAACTAACTTGAATCTTCATTTCCTTGACCTCAGAATGAAGGAATTGCCCAATGTTTGAAGTTCTTGAACTTCAGGTGATTTTTCTATCCCCAGAATCTAGAGATTTAACAATATTAAAGGCAAAAATCCCCTAAGTTTTCTGCTGAAATCCTTTAGAATACATTTTAGATTTATTAAAATCGCCTTACACAGAATATTCTTGTGAAGCTTACAAGTATTCTTACTTGGAGTGAGGAAAAGTATAAATAAATTTATAACTTATTTCATTTGTGGTTCTTTATTTATGAAATAACATAATTTTATATTTTTAGGTATTTATATTAAGATTTCTTAAGTTATATTTTTGAGTTTACTGTATATTTATAATATACTTTACTTCGTAAAATAATATTTTTTTTTAATGATTGTAGTGGAGACCGTGGTGACGTGTATGCAAGTTTGCCTGAGTTACTGAAGTCAGTCTGTGGCAGTGTTTCAAGTAAAACTCCTGCTATTGAGTTTAAAAGTTCTGAGAAAAAAAGTGATTTGTCTTCTGATGAGTCAGATGATGAACCAGTTGGGTGTAGAAAGGTAATGAAAATTGAATTTTAAGATTACGAATAGTATTCTGGAACAGTATTGATAAGTATAACATATGTGTTGTATACAAACATATTCAAAAACTTGTTTTCAAAAGTCATTCAATAAAAATGAACTGATGCTGATAATAATATGAAACTTGCCATATATGTCGCACAAATCTGAATTTAATGAAATAAGGGGACAAATCTTACCCCTGGGGTAAGATATATGTATATATACATATATATATATATATATATATATATATATATATATATATATATATATATATATATTATATATATATTATATATATATATATATATATATATATATATATATATATATATATATATATATATATATATATATATATATATATATATATATGTATATATATATATATATATATATATATATATATATATATATATATATATATATATATATATATATATATATATATATATATATATATATGTATATATATGTATACATGTATATATATACATGTATATATGTATATATATGTATATAGACTAATTTAGAAACTACATTATATCCTGAGAAATTTGATACCAATATCACAAAATTCCGGTAATTTTTCACCGAGCTATCGATCGACATACAAGACATAAATTATTACCGGCATTTTTGGAACAACAATATGCGCCAACCTAAAAAAATAGTTAAAGCATGGTCCTAGACTTACGAAAATGGTCTCTACCCCTAGTAAGTCGACCCCCCTGAGTTCAAATTCACCAAAAATTTTTTGGTAATTATTACCCAAATGTTGTAATTTAATTGGCACTTTTCGTTTTTTATTAGTAACTTTAAAAAGTCAAATTGGACCATACCATGATATAGACTAATTTAGAAACTACATTATATCCTGAGAAATTTGTTACCAATATCACAAAATTCCGGTAATTTTTTACCAAGCTATCGATCGACACACAAGCAAATAACCCTATCATTGTGATAGTACTATTACAATGATACCGATAGCTCAGTAAAAAATTACCGGAATTTTGTGATATTGGTATCAAATTTTTTAGGATATAATGTAGTTTTTATTGCTATATTATGGTATGGTTAAATTTGACTTTTTAAAGTTACCAATAAAAAACGAAATGTGCTAATTAAATTACCACATTTGGGTAATAATTACCAAAAAAAATTTGGTGAATTTGAACTCAGGGTGGTCGACTTACTAGGGGTAGAGACCATTTTTGTTAGTCTAGGACCATGCTTTAACTATTTTAGGTTGGCGCATTTTGTTGTTCCAAAAGTGCCGGTAATAATTTATGTCTTGTATGTCGATCGATAGCTCGGTAAAAAATTACCGGAATTTTGTGATATTGGTATCAAATTTCTTAGGGTATAATGTAGTTCCTAAATTAGTCTATATTATGGTATGGTTAAATTTGACTTTTTAAAGTTACCAATAAAAAACGAAAAGTGCTAATTAAATTACCACATTTGGGTAATAATTACCAAAAAATTTTGGTGAATTTGAACTCAGGGTGGTCGACTTACTAGGGGTAGAGACCATTTTCGTTAGTCTAGGACCATGCTTTAACAATTTTTTTAGGTTGGCGCATTTTGTTGTTCCAAAAATGCCGGTAATAATTTATGTCTTGTATGTCGATTGATAGCTCGGTGATAAATTATCGGAATTTTGTGATATTGGTATCAAATTTCTCAGGATATAATGTAGTTTCTAAATTAGTCTATATCATGGTATAGTCTAATTTGACTTTTTAAAGTTACCTATAAAAAACGAAAAGTGCCAATTGAATTACCACATTTGGGTAATAATTACCAAAAAATTTTTGGTGAATTTGAACTCAGGGTGGTCGACTTACTCGGGGTAGAGACCATTTTCGTTAGTCTAGGACCATGCTTTAACAATTTTTTTAGGTTGGCGCATTTTGTTGTTCCAAAAATGCCGGTAATAATTTATGTCTTGTATGTCGATTGATAGCTCGGTGATAAATTACCGGAATTTTGTGATATTGGTATCAAATTTCTCAGGATATAATGTAGTTTCTAAATTAGTCTATATCATGGTATAGTCTAATTTGACTTTTTAAAGTTACCAATAAAAAACGAAAAGTGCCAATTGAATTACCACATTTGGGTAATAATTACCAAAAAATTTTTGGTGAATTTGAACTCAGGGTGGTCGACTTGCTAGGGGTAGAGACCATTTTCGTTAGTCTAGGACGATGTGTTCACCATGATTTTAATGGTTTAATGTTGGTTTAAGTGAATTGTTCCACCCTGTATATATGTATATAATACATATATCTTACCCCATTCCAATATTTATTCCATAATACATATTGTTTAAACATTCCAATATTTTTATACTTTTCTGGAAAAATAACAGAAAAAATGGGGTATGGGGACCTTTTTTCATCCCCTCTGCTTTGGAATCGCTTTGCTTGTCCTCAGAATATACAATTCGCCAAATTTATATTGCAACATGTCTTCTGGCTCGCTTCACTTCTGTTTCAGTCTCAGCGGTCACCCATACAGCACTAACCACGCTAAATGCTGCTTCATTTTTTTGATCCAACAAAAATCATGGATATACTTGTCGTATTGAAACAAAACTTAGTGAACTTATTTAATAAGTAAAATTATACACTTGTACTAAATTTCAACTCAATTGGATTATTTTCTGATTTTTTTATTCTTTTTTAAAAAACATACACTAGTCATTCAATAAAAATTTGACTAATGCTAATAATGAGATGAAACTTGTCACATATGTTATTCTTATATATGGCTACATACGTCCAAAATCTCAATAATGACCAATTGCCTTAACACTATTTCTTGTTGTAGCTAGAATATAAAGTTGGGTTTCTGTACAGTAGTGTTAAACCCATAGACCCCTCCCCCCTCCTCTAGCTA
Organism: Microvelia longipes; assembly: GCA_018340805.1. Taxonomy (NCBI): domain Eukaryota; kingdom Metazoa; phylum Arthropoda; class Insecta; order Hemiptera; family Veliidae; genus Microvelia; species Microvelia longipes. The sequence goes on along the minus strand of JACMZG010000008.1, from coordinate 49,891,249 downwards.
TCATTTTTTACTTATCAATGCAATTATTCTAGGTGACTGCTTCAAGTAAAGATGAATATTTAATGAAGCACTTGGTACCTGACAAAGTAGTATCTGATTCAATTGAAGCCCTTATTAGTGTTTATGTACAGGTAATTTTTTTTAGTTAAATACTTCTATCTTTTTTACTTGTATACTACATTACTTAAATTCTGCTATCTGGGGACGTGACAATATTTTTTTGCCAATTTCCTTTAGTGGGTGGCATGGCACTGCTTAAGTTTCAAACCATGAACTATAAAAATAATCAAGAAATACATTACCTGGAAGAAGGAAAATCACCTGGCATGCGTACCTCTGCACCAGATTGCCTGACATGCATACCTCTCCACCAGATTGCCTGACATGCCTACCTCTGCACCAAATCGCCTGACATGTGTACCTCTGCACCAGATCGCCTGGCATGCATATCTCTGTGCCAGATCGCCTGGCATGCATACCTCTTCACCAGATTTTTTATGATTACATATCATTATTTTACTCATTACTTTTTATTTTATTATACTTTCATATTTTTTTATTACTTCATAATTTTTCTGTGTTATTATTTTTATTGTATTTGCCAAGAATTTACATACGTCTAGTTTTTTAACCTTCCTGCTGAATATTTCTTGAACTTGTTGAAGAAGTGGGCTAAATGGTTCCATTTATTGTTGGATATCTTAAATAGGTAACCTTTTAGTTTTTTAAACAAGCATCAAGATAGTGATTTATTACACCAAATCTACCATGATAAATGGTTAATATACATTGTAAATTAGGTACTTAATATATTATAAAGTAAACAAAAATAATGAGGGCGTTATTTTTAATTACAGTTTGCCTATGTGTTTTAATAATCTGTGAACTTAATGAAGATTTAGGTCTTCCGGTGGTGACCGCGTCAATGTAGATGAAGAATCCGACGTTTCGCTTCCACTGTGGGAGGCATCTTCAGGGATGTAGGACATCATGGATAGTAACACAATGCTCTACAAAACTGAACTGAAGATGGAGACTAAGCGGGCCCCTATTTATACCTGTCTCTGACCTTGTCTTCGAGGACGAAGATTATAGCCATGAGAGGGGATAATAGGGTTCGATGGTCCAGTATGACGCAATCCACTTGAAGGTCGCGTAGGGGTGTCCTGTCTAGTTGATGAACTGGCTAATGGGGGATTTCCGTGGGATGATGTAATCGGTGGCTGGGTGCTGCGTGACGTAGTTGAAGGCTGAGATTGGCAAAGGGGAATATCTGAGGCACGTAGTGAAGAGATAAGCGGTGTCCAAGTGTTGGAAATCTTCAACCCCGTGTCCCTGTTGATGTTATTCCTATGCTTAGCAATCTCTATAGCTTCCCTGACGAGCCTGTCACGATATCGAGAAACATTCGCTAGTACCTCGGTTTTCTCAAAATTAATAAGATGACCAGTATCTCGTGAATGTTCTGCGACCGCGGACCGACAATCGTCGTCGATGGTGTGTTTGACGTGTTCGGCTAAGCGTGTAGATATGAGTCTGCCTGTTTCTCCGATGTAGACTTTACCACAGCTACAAGGGATCTTATAGACACCACTAGTTTTCCTTGGAAGGGAATCTTTAACACTTCCAAGAAAATTTCTGGTAGTGGAACAGGTATTGAAGATAGTCCCAATATCGTTGCGTGCCAGAACCTTGCTGATCCTATCCGTAGTTCCTTTGACATATGGTAGATACGCTTTCCTCCTGTGTTCTTGTCTCTCTTTCTCGCTGGTTAATGACTGTTCGTAACGACGGATGGTCCTGTCGATGTCCTCTCTCTTGTAGTCGTTGTTCGAAAGTGCTGCCTGGAGGTGTAGTTTCTCCTGATCCCAGGATTCTTTGTCACTGATTCTAAAGCCTCTTGAGAGCAAGGAGTTTACCACAGCCATCTTCTGTGCTGGATGATGATGGGAGTTCGCGTGAAGGTATCTGTCCGTATGCGCCGGTTTGCGATAGACCCGGTGTCCTAGTGTACCATTTTCCTTCTTAATCACAAGCACATCTACTTGATGAACTGAGCATTTGATGTGAACTTAAGCCTACATTTTCATCCTTTGTTATGGTGTCCTGCAATACACTTCCTTGAGCTCAAGGATTATTTATTTAATTTAACTGCTTTTGGTTATAGAATTTTGGCATTGAAGGAGGATTCAAGATTCTAGAATGGATGGGAGTGTTACCAAGACATATGTGCAATATTCAATCCTTACTCCATTCAGAACCAGAATCTCCACTTATAGTCAAAGATTGTGATTTTACGCATCTTATTCCTAATGCTGAGGAACTTGAAAAAACTCTTGGATACACTTTTAGAAATAAAGCTTTTCTTCTTCAAGCATTATCACATTCATCTCAGCCTCATAATATAACTGACTGTTATCAACGCTATGAATTTTTAGGGGATGCTATACTAGGTATGCTCTAGTATTTAATTTTATTCTTGTACCTTTGCTAAATAAAAATAGGGCACACACACACAGTTATTATGCATAATGGCTGGAAAACCGCATTAATAACTTTAACTATAACATATTTACACACACAAATATATGTGTATATACCTCATAATAAGAAAGTGACTAAGCACCAAATTACATTTTATTTTACTCTAATATGTTTATTAGAAATATATATGTTTACATATATATTTATTCTAATATGTTTTATTAAGGTCTTTAATTTTTGCTTTTTCTTATACATAATTTTATTGTTGATTTTTTTTACAGATTTTCTACTCACATGTTACATATATGAAGAATTTAAACAAATGAAACCTGGAGATATGACTGATTTAAGATCCGCGTTAGTTAATAATGTTACTTTTGCATGCTTAGCTGTGAGATATAAATTCCACACTCATCTGATAGCTAGAGCATGCAAACTGACTGACTACATAGCTAAATTTGTCAAAAATCAGCAACGAAGAAACCATGAAGTTGATCATGATGTAAAGCAATTTCTGTTTTTCTATTAATTTTTCATGAAATATTTTAAATTTACGTAATGAAATACTAATTTCATTTAAAAAAATGAGAAATTAATTTTTATATATAAATTAATTCATTTAATATCAAATTAAAATTTAATATTTATTATTAATTAATATTAAAATTAAATTAATTTATATAACAAGGGTTATCTTTAAACAAAAAAAAAGCAGTGGGTTGTCTCATACCAGAGGATTTGGTTGGTTCATTCCAAGGGTACAGTTGATTGGTTAAGAGCCAATCTTCGGCTACACCCTTGGATATAGTTTTGATTATGGCTACTATGGGTTCAGAGCCTACATGAGTAATCTCAGACCCCTTTTTTGCAAGGATGTTTGCTTGCTCATTGCCTTCAATTCTCTTATAGCCATGAATCCATAGCTACATTAGAAAGTTAATGTACAATAATTTAATAATTTATAAGTTAATGTTACAAATTTTGTAAGCACTCCCAGACTTGCTTAGAGTTAACTTTCTATGAACCAAGAGCTTTAATGGCAGCTTGGCTGTCAGCAAAAATATTAATAGAAATCTGATAAAGATTATTTTTAATATTTGCTATTAAGCAGCTGCGGTACGCTTTCCTTAAGGAAATAAAGTTTTGAATGCACCCTCCTAAGAGATAGATACTCATATACATTTTCTGAGAGTGAAAACTTCCCATCATATTCTTATTAAGTGAAATATTAATAAAATTTAATTCACTCTTATTCACTTTTAATACTCCTAATGGTAAAACCAAAATATAACAAAATCTAAATAATTTTTAATTAATTTACATATTATATTTAATAGTTATCCTTTTTTAAATTGTCATTTGCTCTAATTGCTATCATTTATTTATATCTTAATTTGATATTCATTATTTATTACAGGTTTTCTACTTGATTGAAGAAACAAATGTGAATGTTGCTGAGTGTGTAGAAGTGCCCAAAGTTTTAGGAGATTTATTTGAGTCAATTATTGCTGCCGTTTATCTTGATTGTAATAAAGATTTGAATCGTGTTTGGACAGTAGTTTACAACATTATGGAACCTGAAATAAGTAAGATTACTAATTCTGAAAAAATAGATTAATTAAATATTAATTTGTCATATTTATATGTTTAGTCTTGTCAACGAACGAGGTTTTTGCAAAGTGTTAAATAGTTAAAATTTTATTTTGTAAATCTATTTAGATATGTTCAGGGACACCCCAAAAAAGAGTTCCCTAACTTGGCATCACAGCTGGTGTCGTAGTGGACTAAAAGGTGTCCCATTCTTTACATTATTGTTAATATTTTGTTAGGAGTACAAAATATAAAAAATCCTTTGAATAAAGTTTGAATCTAAGTAAATTTTCTAAAAGTAAGTTTGTTTTTGTTCACTCTATATTTAAAACTGTTAACAAAGGATTTCAAATTAACCCTTTTGCTGCTAATGACAGCGTATGCTGTCATCAGAAAAACTTTCGTGTGTTGAGAATGACGGCGTATGCCGACAATTTTTTTTATGATGACGGGCTTAGTGCTGTGAGTATTAGTTTGAACTTGTAGCAACATGTATTAGTTATTTGGGGTATTAGCTAACTTCTTATGTCACTGATAGGTGGCAGTAGTGTCATCTCTTTATCTAAAAATGTAAAAGAATGTCGTGAGTCACTAAGGCACGCATCCCCTTCGCTCTAGGCATTTGAACCTTTCTTATCTCTTCTCCTGTAGCCCTTTGATTGACATATTTATGACACCTCTTTACTAAAATCAGTAGCGACAGTGTACTTATTTTTTGACTCGGTAAAAAATAAAAATAGACAAAATATTTTATACTAAAATAATTCAACCTTGGCCGAGATCGTTAGAGTGTTAGAGTGACCTTTGACACCCACGGAGGGTTGGGGTTCGCATCCTAGATTACGCTCTCAGTTTATAGAAAATTATTATTTACATAAATTATTGCCAACTTTAGAATACACTTTGAGCGTAATGGTTGTTCCCACAGGTGTTATCCCTGATGAGCCGCAAAGATCTAAACGGGCATTATTATTATTATAATTCAAGTATATTTGGGAACACGATTATATCGTACTGTGCAACTGTTAAATAGTTATCTGTCTTCACTTGTTTAGTAACTGTGATTATTACACAAATTGCTTGGTTATTGGTTTTCCCTGCAGATGGATTGACTGTAATGTATAATTTTGTTTTTGTGAATATTTACTGAGACCGGAGCATAGGTGGACCTTTCTTGAGTCCAGATTTGTTTTTCTAACGCTTGTTCCATTTCATATATATTTCAATATTATAAAAAATTGTCCAAAATTGTATTTTAATTATTTTGCTCTAGTAAGAAACTTTTTTATTTGAGTGTAAACTTTAGGTTAAAAATAAAAATTATCATGGTTTTTGTTTTTTAAAAATTATGTTAATCAACAGTTATATTTACACAGGGTTAATTTATTTGTCAAGTCGTAAAATCAACCAGAATAATGATAAAAATATATATAAGCTGCAGTAACGACGTCGGCAAACGCGATTTCAGAAAAAAATTAGAACATTTTTTTCCTTACCTCACATTGTTGACATAAACGCAACTTTCATATATATGTCCAACCATTATCTTCATCAATATTACGATTATATAAATCAATTAACCATATTTAATGTTAACAATTATAATAATAATAAAATAGCATAATTTTTAAATACCAAAACCATGATTATATTTATTTTTAACTTTAAGTTTTTGCTGAAATGTTTGCTCTTGTCAAACATTTTTTTGACAAGAGCAAAAAAGAATTTAAAATTTATTATAATTTATGTATAGACAATATAAAACAATTAGTAGAACATAAAAATTACGTAAGGGAAACTACCTAGTCCAAGTTAAAGTTGTGTACTTTATGGTAGAAAGAGCAAAAAAGCCTCCGCAACAGGGGAAGTTTTTGGTCTGGCAGGTCCTGCAACTAGGGACCCAACTACATTCCAATACCCCCGCAACCAAAGGGTTGAAAATGAACCACATTTTCATTTCTTTTTACAATGTAAACAAAGCTGTCACATGTTTTATTAAATACACTAGTTTTCATATGGAATTGTCACATTTGGTAGCTTTCGAACAAATTTTCATTTTCATTCCTAGGTGACTTTTTTCTTTTAGTATTAGAAGAAAATGACAGAGGAAACATTTATAGAGCAGTTTGTCTTCTTTCTATTTGATCTCTTCATTAATTGACAGACAAACATTTGAAATTCCGGTTTTCAGTCAAGAGACAAATTTATCAGGTCGTTGCTCTGCGGCTATAATAAACTGATAGCTGTTATTAGGGAGTAATTACTTGTTCTGTAATTTACTGCTTCATATCCAACAATTATAATATTTGATCTATTTGCAGTTGAGTTATGGTAGTGAATGTGGAATAATTCAATAATGACAATTTTTAGTTCATTTACCTTGAAAAAAATGTAAATATGGTTAGTTTTTAACTTGAAACCCTTTGTTAATGGTTTCATATAGAGACTGAACTAAAACAAACTTATTTTTAGACAGTTTACTTAGATTCAAACTTTAATCAAAGGATTTTTTATATTTTGTACTCCTACCAAGATATTAACCAAAATTTTAAAAAATGGGACTCGTTTTGGTCCACTACAATCACAGCTGTGATGCAAAGTTAGGGGACTTTTTGTTGGGGTGACCCTGAACATGTCCAAACAGATTCCCAAAATAAAATTGTAATTATTTAACACTTTGCAAAAACCCTGTTTGTTGACTAGACTTGTTTATGATAAATTCAAATGTATTTTGATATTTATATATTATGTATATTTTGTTAACCCAATCAAATCTGATTGGATCTTATTTAGATTCACTTATCATCTATTTACTTTATATAATTAATTGCCAGCATTTATTTATTAGTAATAAAGCAAGTGTTCATAACGCATGATGTCAAACATTTTAATATAATTTAAAAGCATATTAATTTTTTTGTTTGTTTAATTTTAATGCTTCTTTTTTTAGAAAAATTTTCTCGAGATATTCCAAAAAATCCTATAAGAATGGTTTATGAAAAATTTACCAGTCATCCGCCAAAGTTTGGGTAATTTGCCTTTAAATTTTTAATTATTCATTTTTTAATTAAGTTAATTAATCTTTGTAATCAAAGAGACTAAAACTGAGGAGCAGGATAGTTGCATGTTGTACATTGCAGTTGAACATTGAACATTGTTGGCACTTGGACATTAAACCTAGTATTTCAACCACTGGACATTAACCTAGTATTTCAACCACTTGGACATTAACCCTAGTATTTCAAACCCACCTTGGATATTAACCCTAGATTCAACCACTGGACATTAACCCTAGTATTTCAACCACTTGGACATTAACCCTACTATTTCAACCACTTGGACATTAACCCTACTATTTCAACCACTTGGACATTAACCCTAGTATTTCAACCACTTGGACACTAACTGCTACTATATGAACAAAGTCCTTTTGTTGTCATATCAAATGAAATCAAATTTTATGCAACTTAAACTTTTGTGACAAACCTCTCAGAATTATGTGGGGAATAGCAATATTTCAAGATACCGTTCATAATTTATCTTAAACCAGGTATTTTTGCTTGTTTAATATTAGTTTCTCCTATTGTTGTAGTTATTATTATTATTAAATTATTATATAATTAAAAATAACGTTTGATTTTATTTGTTTCATTTTTTAGAAAAGCTGAAGCTAAAAATGATGTAGTCATGATACCCCTTGAAGTTACTTTCAATGAGTCAACAAAAATCTTCCATGGTATTGGTGAAAATAAATATTTTGCTAAAGTGGCTGCTTCAAAATTGGCTCTGCACCATTTTAAAATGCATTCACAAAATATTTAAAATTATTTATAATTTAAAATATCTATTAATGTTGTACTAAGTATTAAACAAACCATCATTAAGTTCATTCATTTGAAATATTTTACTTATTCATTACATTAAGTTTATGATGTGTTCTTACTGAAAGTTATATTTCATTAATTAAAATTATATTAACTTAAAATATATTTTCATAACTTTTTTAATAATTAAAAAAGATAGAATAATGAAAAATAACTAAATTACGTAATTGATGTTATATATATATTGTTATTTTTGATAGGGTTTTAGTCAACATTTTTTAAATTGTTGGTCGCATGTTACATGAATGAAAAAAAAGTTGTACAAAGTTCTTTTAAATTTTTATTATTATTTTTGTTATAAAATGGGAAATCATTTTTGTCTTAATTTTAAATAAATAGTTTTGATAGTAATATTATTATTATTATTGTTCCTGTCAATCTCTTTATAAATTATATACACAATACAGGGTGTAAAAAATCTAAACAACAGTTATATAGGAGTTGTTTCCACAGGTCATTTCCTAGGAAAACATATTGCTAATACAAACAATTTGTGCTGTTTTCTCATAAAATCAAATTTTGTAATATCTATGTTCTATTTAATTTAGCTCCACATAAACATAATGGTCAATTGCAACTACACTATTACTGCCCTACTCACTACACAGATAGTAGTACTATGCTTTACTCAGTATTATTAGAGTAATAATGCAAGCTTGAAAATATTAGAAAGCTGAGAAAATATTTGTTACCAATTTACTGTGTTTAAAATTATAATACGACATACGGCTAAAATCACTTGACAGGGTGGGAAAATAGTGTTGGGGAACCAGTAAGGTTGGTATGATTTGAAATGGTGAGCATGGTTTAACATCCAGGGATACTCATTGGCTCACTGGTATTATTTTCCCACCCTGTTAACTAGCTATCTTTTGTTACAGATAAACATATGTACCCAATAAAGTACATAGCACGTCTATATTTAACTATGACCAATCAAGAAAACTCCATTACATTTGAAAACAGCTTTTTATTTAATAAATCTATATAATTAAAAGCATAATGACGCATTTGTAGAAAGGGTTTTCTACGTTAGGTTAAAAAATCTATTTCTGATTCTAATATTTGAAGTTTGTAATATTTGCTTTAAGTTTTGTTGAATTAAAATGATTTTTGAATGCATATTTATTGTTGTATTAGATATTACCTCTTTGTTATTTATTGTAAAAATGCTTTCTAAACATACGGAAATATGAGTACTCAATAACTAGAAATAATTAAATTAGAGCAAATAAGGAGGGGGGATAAACAAATGTTTTGGTCTACTTTAAGAGGTACTTAAACAAACAAGTCAGGTGGAGACACCAGGTCTACATTTCACTGTCGTTCTGTTTAAACATGATTTGTTATTTATAGTAAAAATGCTTTTTAAATATAAGAGAAATAATTAAATTAGAGCAGGAAGGGGGGGGGGTCACAAGTGTTTTGGTCTAATTTAGGGGTACTTAAACAAAGAATTTTACAAGCATACTGCCATGATATAAGCGTATTTTCAAAAATATTTGATAAGAAACGTGAGTTCCCATAAAATATATATATATATAAACCTCAACAATATTTATCAGTGAGTCGCCCCTTCGAAAAAATGTAGGTATAACCTAAATATATCTAGTTAAATTAGAATCAGAAATAGATTTTTCAACTAAACGTAGAAAACCCTTTCTACAAATGCGTCATTATGCTTTTAATTATATAGATTTATTAAATAAAAAGCTGTTTTCAAATTTATTGGAGTTTTCTTGCTTGGTCATAGTTAAATATAGACGTGCTTTTTACTTTACTGGGTACATTCTTATGTTTATCTGTAACAAAAGACTGCTAAAAGGGACTATAGGTGATGGACAAATGTTCATTGCTGATGTTATTGAATTTAATTTGACCTTTTTAATAACTGAGTAACTCAAAGGTAAGAAATTATAGAAATATTATACCATCATTTTAATAATGAGTGATTTGCTAGCATGGAAACAGTATTATTGGAGTACTACGTATGGTATAAGAAGGCATTCTCTCCACTGGAATTTGATCCCCCCACCTGGCTAGTTTTATATTCCTGTTATTTATACTTCTATGAGCACTTCAAATGTTTTTAAACCCTGAGATTAATTGAATAAGAACACCATTACAGAGGATCAGCTTATTCGTGAAATAATAAAATTGTCCTCAGAACTTTGTAAACATTAAAATATCATTAACCTTTTCACTAAAGCTCAAGTTCCCATGTGTATGGAAGTATCTGGTTAAGCAAATTTTATCTCGTCCAGTAAGCTCCAATAATCGTTTATACAACATAATCAAATTCTTATTTATATTTATCACTTATTTTTCTAACAAATTATCTTTCCCCCTATTATTTCTAACTTTTCCATGATTTTATTGGAAGTTCAGCATATTTCCTTTAATAAAAAAAGTGAATGTTCACTTTCTCCCAAAAATAAAAATCTTTATGTGAAAATGTCTTTGGTTTAAGCTAGAGTGCCTGTATATCAGGCACTCTGTATATGATGTACAGGCGCTCTAGTCTAAGCTAGACCAATCTTGTTATTTGATTTCATTAAATTAAAGATTACAAACTCATCCAAGTTCATTAAACTTTTTTATAATAATTTCTAAGAACAGTCACGTTCCAATAAATTTTTATAATTTAAACTAAGAATTAAATTTCTAAGATTTCATAAAAATAGTGGCGGAATAAGCTGAGTTAAAAAAAACCTGTTTCAGCTGCTGTGTTTACCAATTGTTCTTATGCTGTAAAAATATTCCGTAAAAATATCTTACGCATGCGCAAAAAATATTAAGGAGTAAAATTTAAAGTTAATTCTGAGATTTTATTATTAAATCGGACATTTAGGACGTTAAAATGAAATATTTAAATGTATTATTAGTTTTTGAAAGGATTTTTAAAACATTATTTGCTAACATTCATTCAGCACAAATCAATCTGTTATAAAATGGCGCGCATCTTTTTTGTTTCCTGTCTAACCTTTCGATTTTCCTCAGTACCGGTTTCCTAGTGACTTCGGCGGTTTATCCGAAATTTTTAAAGTTTTTTACGCATTAAATTGATATAACATGAGCCGTAGAAAGAAGGCTAAGGTAAATTTAAATTATATTTATTCTTGCTTTACTGATTTTGAGTGGAATGCTGCTGGTAGAGTTGTTATTTACGTAATCGTTGAGGGATGTATTTATCATCTGATTTTGGATCTCCTTGAGACGTATTTTTCCTGAATTAAATTATATTTCTTTTTGTACTTTTGAGCACTTTTTCCCTCAATTAATTGACCAAATTTTTATAAAATATTTTGGTTGACTTTTTGTGATCTGGTCATTTATTGTTGTAATTATTTTATTTTTGAAACAAACGAATAAGGAAATGAAATTGAATCTGGATTTGCAGGATACCAATAATATCTGCGTTTTTTTAAACGTGAGATCCTAGTTCTGATTTAAATTTAATATATACACAATCGAACACCAAAAATATTTAATTTATTCGTTATTTAATATAATTTGTTTACTCTTTAGTATTAAACAAGGCTTAAGAAGATAAGTAACATTTTATCCAGGATCATTCATGACCCAAACCAAGTTTTACATCTTTTGGTGTTACTGAAGGACTTTAATGTCAACACAACAGATGCTACAATGCAGTATGGTGCCTGTCAGGATACAGTTGAGAGTTTTGGGGCTTAAAGCATAAGTACAAATGTCCTTTTGAGCTTATATGAGGTCAAGTATGAATCTGACTGATGATTAACATGGATTGTCTGTTTTTTCCATGTTCCTGTAAATAAGGAACTGTCCGATCACCCATCCATTTTTCCTGTGGAGGAGGGATGTGATAATTAAGTAGAAACGGGTGACAATAGAATTTACTACATGACACTAGCTATAGTATGGACATTTACATGTTTCGAGCTATAGCTCAAAAGGCTAATCCAATTTTAACTTGGCAAAAAAATCAAGTTCTATGAGACGGAAAACTGATTTGAGTTTAAACTAACACGTTGATCAAAATTTACTCTAAAAGACATGATTTTTAGCAGGTTTTGTAATAATGTCATCTTATTAATCTAATGAACTAATATCCTCCAGTTTAAAAACTGGAAGATATTGAAGGTAATATGAGCACCTGTTACACATGCTGTGGAATCAATAATACTCTCATTATTGTTGACATTAGTAATCCTAGAATCCTCATGCCTACATCTACCAGGACTATGTAGTAAGATCCCATTGGGAAGGCTTCTAGATTTAGCAGCTGCTAATTTATATTAAGCTGTTAAACTCACTGCATATTAGTCAATCATTTTATTACAGAATGATATAAAACTCTCAATCAAATCACAACAATGATTAATTTAAAAGCAAACATAAGATATATGGTTTATTTACACTTTATTAAATGTGTTTTATTGATATATAAAATATGTATAATTTATTCTAATTGTAGGTTGATTCCAATGATCCGGAAGACAACTTTTCAATGGTAACTGATGATGGTGAAGCATCTGATGCTGGCTCTGACAAAGCTAAAATTGAGAAAGAGATTTCTCCTGTGGCTCCAAAGGTATAATGAGTTTCAAGAATTTTTAATGACTTAATTAGTGGCAAAGCGATCATTAAACTCACAACATTAACAAATATAAATTAAAGATTGGACCATAAACGACAATCGTCTACCAATTCAGTATATATATATATATATATTTGTGTTTGTGTGTGTAAGCCTTTATGACTGCTCTACTATTGTAAGACATGTAAATGCCGTTAATGCTAATTAGTTGAGTTCTTGTCTGAAAAGCTACATGTACTCACTATTTTCTATTAAGCACTGTGAATATTTTTTTACATTTGTTTCCAGGTTGAACCTGGAGAGTCAGGGGCTCCTGCTGGAGCACCTTCTAATCCTCCTCCTGTTGTTCCGAAGACTGAAGAAGAAGTAGAACAAGATTCTGAGCAGGAAGAACCAACTGGTCTGTGTCTTTTTCACTTCATTTTTTAAAGATTCTAAATTTAATTTTTGATTGTTAAGTATAGCTAGTGATAAAAGAAAATGAATGGCTGTAGAACCCTTTATAGCTTGCTAGATAAAAATGAGTGCTTGATGGTTCAACCAGTTATAAATATAAGAACTCATTAAATATAAGGAATAACTAAATTTAAGGGCAGTGCTGTAAACATACTTTGTCCTTATCAAAGTGTTTGTAATAAAGAAACTCATTTTGATTTTTACCTTTTTGATTATTGTACAGGTTTAGAAGGAGCAGCATTTCAGAGCCGACTTCCGTTTGATAAAATGACATTTATTGAGTCTAGTTGCTTTCCTGATATATTAAATGATATAACTGCACCATCACTTAAAGTATTTCTCTACATACGCAATCGTATAGTAAGTTTCTAATTTTAAATTTAAATCGTGAATATTTAAAAAAAAACTTTCAATCTTTGAACTTAGTGAGAAATCTGTTGAAATTGGTACTTCTTTAGATAGTTACTCCCCCAGATGGTTACTCCCCAAAAGGGAATAACCAAGGATTTGATGTAGATATTTGCTCCCTTATAACAAAGCAGGAAAAGTAAAGGTTGAAGGGCAAAAATGTTTATTAAAAACAAAGAAAAGGGGAAATTAATAGGAAAGGGATCCTCTAACAGTGGTCCTTTTTCCATATAAATACTCAGGGGGCAACAGTATAGACAAAGTATTGAATATAATGAATTTAATATAAATAAATTGGAGATATTCAACCTTTAATGGGACAGGATGAGAAAATACATGGACACATGAGGGACACCTATTCTATAAAAGTACCACAAAAGGAATATGGAAAACATACATAATTTGGTAGATATCTTACTATAGAGCATGAGATGAGCATGAGTTATATAATATAAGATAGCGATGTACAGAAGTAACTATCTGAAAAAGGTTACTCCTTTCATATCAGGGTGGGGAGTAACCATCTGAAGAAGGTTACTCAGAGACCTTATTTAAATGGTTACTCCTTTTAGTTAAGATGCCATATCTTTTGTAACCCCAACAAAAGCCCCAATGCTTTTCTACATCTCCGGGGAAGAGCGTATAATAAGGTAAAATTTATAAAGATTAGTAATAAAATTAAAAAAACTAAGGGGAGTACCAAAAAAAGGAAGTAACCAGTCTGATCTGTCAAAGGGGAGTAACAATCTAAAGAAAGTCACATAAATAAAAAAAAAGCAGTATAGTACTCCCCTAAAAGGGAGTAACTATCTAAAGAAGTGCCTTGAAATAATTAAGGTTAATGACCATATATTTTTCCTAAATAATGAGTATTAGATAGAGATATTTTGCTTTTTTAATGAGCTTTTTACTTGTCTCTTTCCATTTCCTGGCCTTGAATGTGGCAACAAAAGCATCAGAATGGCTTATCTGAAAAAATAGCAAGATAATTGGGGTAGGTAAATATTTTTTTTAATACACAAGTTATGTGCTAATTAATGAAGGCCGCTGTAAGTTAACAAATCAAGATTTAAACGTTTCTTTAATATCTGGTTAATACTACCCACAAGTTTGAGAGCAGTGTTTAAAAACAAATAAATTAATTTATTTTAAAAAATCTATATTTTTTAGCTATCCAAGGGTACTTGACCCTTTCTCCCATCATTTTCCTGTCTCTGCTTCTTCCTCTCTTGCACTGATAATAAATCTTTTAAACATTCGTGCAATATTACCCCTGATGTTATTACAGTGTAAATCCTTTAAAAATGTTCTATTTCCTCATAGGAAATTAGCTAATTTTGTAGGTTGATTTTTGAGAAAAAGTAGGATTGAAGGCATTTCATCAAAATATCTTATCTTATGTATCTGGTCTATCTGTAAAATAATTAATATTTGTATTTTAATTTCAGCTTCAGCTATGGTTAGATAACTGTAAAGAGCAGCTTACTCTTGAATTAGCATTAGCTGGTGTGGAACCTCCTTACAGCAATGAGGTGTCACTCATAACAAGGATCCATGCATTTCTTGAGCGACATGGACTTATCAATTTTGGTGTTTTTAAGAGAATCAAGGTAATTTTAATAATTAGTATTGTGTATACATAATTATTTTTAAAAATTATTTGCATTTAATTTGTATTAGTTTTGCTTTATAATAACAATTAATTATATTTTATGATGGTATTTGTTCTTTATTTTGATATTCACAGTCTATTAAGTACTATTTAAACCTTATATAAGCCAACATAATCCTAAGTAGTAGTGAATTTTATAAATAGTTGACCCAAAATCTCAGCGCAGAGAATAGAAACTATTCTTAAAATCTATTTTAAATTAATTAAACAAATTATAATTTTTGAAATCCTTTGGAAACAATATCAAATAACCCCTACCATAAATAGTTGATATTTACTTAAGAATTTGTTCTTTATTTATTTGTTATATTTATCTATTTTATTTTTTCTTCCAATGAAAAAATATTGTTGAATAATCGAGAGTACTTTTTATTGATTGTTTTAATTTTAAATGAATCACTCTGTTTTAGACTGAATTACCTGCTAACAAGAAACCAGTTAGAGTTATTGTGATAGGTGCTGGCATAGCTGGACTAGTTGCTGCTCAGCAGATGCAGCAGTTTGGTATAGAGGTTGTCGTCCTTGAAGCTAGGGTATTTTTTTTGTTACTTCTGTATTAATTTATAATATTATGTTTAAATTTTTGGCACTTGACCTTTATGTACATTTCAATTAATATTTAAATGGTTTCATTAATTTAGAGAATATCAGGGAAAGGCCAAGACACGAAGTGGTACTCTTAATGTATTAACTTTATATTAAATATTCTACATTTATTTACTTTTATTCAGAGTTATAACTTAAGTACATTAGTAAATTAACTAAATGTAACTAATAAATTATATTTAAATAATTTTATTTTTTGATTGATGAATAGAAGTATTTTAATTAAATTTTACAATTAGTGTACATTTTGCTGTTTTACATATTTAGTTATGTTGGGTCTTAAGCTGAATAATGACGGAAATTCACAAAAAAATAAATTTTGAACTCTATATACTCTAAGTTCCACCTGTACTAAAATAATCACAACAGTGAAATTTTATTGTTTGCCCTTTCTTTTATATGATTTTAATCAAGGAAATAATTTTGACAAACGTTTTACTGGTATTACCTTTTATAAAATGTATCATTCCAGGATCGAGTTGGAGGTAGAATAGCTACGTTTAGGAAGGGCCAGTATATAGCTGATTTAGGAGCTATGGTTGTAACAGGCCTTGGTGGCAACCCAATACATGTTCTCTCTAAACAGATCAACATGGATCTTCATAAGATCAGACAGAAATGTCCTCTCTATGACTCTAGTGGAAAAACTGTAAGTATTAAAAATTCCATTCTAAACTTAAGTATTAACAACCTAGCATATATACTGGTCAATAATTTAGAGAATATATAAACAATATAGAAAGAAAGAAAGAAGAAGAAATTTACATAAGTATCACATAAATTTCCAATAATCTTAAATAAGTTATAGTCTAGTCAATGAAAGTTTTTTTTGCGAATTTCTAAATAGTTTAATTATTATTTTGGGAATCTTAAAAAAATCCCCTAACTTTGCATCACAGGTACAATCGTAGTGGACCTAAATGTGTCCCGTTTTTCATGTTTTCGTTATTATCTTGGTAGGAATACAAAATATCAAACATTCTTTCGAATAAAGTTTTAAGCTAAGTAAATTATCTAAAAATAAGTTTTTATTGATTTACTCTCAATTTCAAACTATTAACAAAGGTTTTCATGTTAAAATTAACCATAATTTCATTTTTTTAACTTGGTATAACTTTTTGCTCTTTGGGTTTAATAAATTGAAAGCTATAATTTTGGGTAATAACTTGTTCTGTAGTTGACTACATCATATCCAAAAATTATAATGCTTGATCGATTTGCTGTTGAGTTATGGTAATGCATACAGAACAAGTTCGCAATAAAGTAACAATTTTTAGTTTGTTTAGGTAGTAAAAAAATAAAATTATGGTTATTTTCAACATGAAATCCTGGTCTTAAATAGAGATTAAAGCAATAGAAACTTGTTTTGACACAATTTACTTAGCTTCAAACTTTATTTGAAAGAATCTTTGTATTCCTACCAAGATATTAATGAAAACAGGACACTCTTTGGTCCACTATGATCGCACCTGTGATGCAAAGTTATGGGACTTTTTTTGGGTATCCCCAAACATTGCACGCCCTTTAAAGTTATTATAATATTATTTATGTACATATAGCCGTTTATACGCTACAGACCCTTAAAACCCCTACTTTGTTGCATACAGTATAATATACACTGACAGCTTTAATAGGTTTTTGACTTTTTTTTACTGACTAAGCGGGGTATTTTAACGTTTCTCCTTAAAACGCAGCTGAATGCTGCTGTGTTCCTAAATTGATATTATTAAAAAATAAAATAAAATAAAAAGGTAATTGTTCATAACTTTTGTTGAATTCAGGATAATCCCTTATCCTGTAGATCCTTGCAAGATTCAATTCTGAAGGATTATCAATTAAACCTGGCATTTGACTTAAAAAGGGTTGCCTTAATTGGTGTGTTTGTAGATAAATTAAATAACTGTTTACTGATTATTTAGTTAAAGAAAGGGGTAGTTTAAAGATGCAAATGAAAACGATGTAAATTATTCAATCTGATTTAAATTAATTTATAAATTTCAACTAAAACTATTTGATTTATGATGCTGATTATTTTTATTTGAATTATTATTTTTTATTTTTAAAAATTGGTTTATAGTGCCAAATTCATTTGTCCTTTTCAGGACAGTTTTTTTGCTCAAACGTTAATTAATTTTACTTTTATATGTTTAAAGGTTGCTAAAGAAAAGGATGGTATGGTTGAAAGAGAATTCAATAGATTACTTGAAGCTACTGGATTTTTGTCTCATATGCTAGATTTTAATTATTCTAGTGGGAAACCTGTTTCGCTAGGACAAGCTCTGGAATGGGTTATTAAGTAAGTTATAATATCTCCCCTAATAGATGGAGAAATATTTTAATGCTTCAATGAGGCACTCTCATTTTTTATTACATATCTATGTTTTACCACCTACGGAATAAAAAGTAAAAAAAAAAAATAATTTCAAAAGTTTTTGAAAAGAATGTTAATTAAGAAGAATGCCTAGTTTGAAATGTAGTAGTTAAGACCAATAAAATTTCACCTTCATCACATCTTGAGATGTGTTAAAGTTCAGAAAATAGGATTCAGAGGGCTTCAAATAGGGCTTCAAGAAGCATAGTTCCTTAAAATAATACTATATTATGAAGGAGCATTACTGACAACAGCAAATCCAGTTTTCCGGTATTCATAACTGAGGCTGCCAAATTATGATCATACAATTTTCTTTTAACAAAGTTGGCAATATTTCCAGTTGTTCCAGAAGTTAAAGCATTAATTGATTCTCAATTATTCATTAATAACTAATGTTAATATAGGTTCTTATTATTTTTTAAGTATTTCAAATTGTATTTTAAGGTTTTTAATAAAAAAAGCATGACCCCAACCTCATAAGCTCATTTTTCCTCTGTAAATTCACTAAAATATATTTAAATTATTTATTGTCAATTTGTTCTCGTTTAACTTTCTTGCTATTCAATGTCTTGGTGACCAATTTTATTTTAGCTGTTTTTTTATAACTTTAATTTTTTTACTTTTCCTCATTTATAACGTAGGTATAGGAAAAGTATTGTGTTTGCAAAAAATCTGAAACCAGGATGTCTCTTGAATTATCCGATTTAGGTGTTTTTAGTGGCCGATTAGGCCTCCTAAATGGGTTTCACAAATTTGTCTGCCTGTGTGTGTGAGTCCGGCACTTTTCCGAGTGATGAGGAAAAGTCCCTAGGTACCTGTACCTGATTTTTACTTTTTATAAATCCTGTTTCATAAAGAATAAATGTTGTGTTGTTAGGGTGTACCCTTACTTAATCAGACCCTTAGATTTACGGCTTTCATGTTATCAGTGGAATTGGATTGTGTTTTCCTCCTTCTTTACTAGTATTATTCTTAGTTACATACTTAGCAACTTGTTTTTATATGTTTTGTAAATTTTTAAAGGCTTCAAGAAAAGAGTGTTAAAGAAAAACAGATGTCACATTACCGTTCTGTTATTTCCTTGCAAGAAAAATTACAAGCTAATCAAGAAAGGGTAAGTACATAAAGTTATTTTATTGGATTATTGTGTTCAAGTGGTGTAGAGCAGGGGTTCTAGTGTGGTACACATAACATTGGTGGTATGCAAAAGACGTCTAGGTGGTACGCAAAAAACCAAAAGTAAAAAACTTACAAAAGACAATAATTGTAAAAGATCAATAAGAATTCAAATTAGTAAAGTTTTGTAGGGAATTTTGAATATTGCCTTTCTACCTCCTAAAAGGAGAAAAAAAGCACTGCATTGGCAAAAACATAACGCTTTTTTTCATAAATGTCAATGTGTTGGTATTTCATTCTAACTATTATTGTTTTTTGGCCAAAAGAATTATTTAAAGAAGTTGTGGTTGTATTTATATGCCCCTTTTTTGTTAAAAAATCCTATTGCTCAAACAACTACGAACAATTATAAAATTGTTCATAATTTCAAAAATTTAATTAATAATATTATAATTATAATTTAGAAAATATGCTGTTACATATTAATTCAATTTTGTGAATTTTCTTCAATAATTGTGACGCATGTAAGGTTAATCGGATGACGAAAATTAAATGAGGAGAGTGACATGGATTGGTTTTGCTTGGCCTTGGTTTTGATTGGTTTAGCTACCTGGCCATGAAGCAGCCTGGAGGGACAATGTGGCCGCAACAATCGGAGCATGATAACAATAATTTGTTTTGCATGCTTCGTTGTTTTAATATTATTCCTTGTCACATGGCATTTAGGAAACATATTTAGGAAATATTCATTGCCTTGCTATTTTTGTTTCAGTATTAATTGTTACATGAGATTTGGTCATGTATCTAGTGAATTTTCATAAACTCGCCTCACTGGCACACTCCGCAGGCCTGTGTGGCTCGCTATGGCCCTGTCGGGGCCATATAAAGTTCTTTAAGTAGCATTTAGATCAACTTATATTGTTAACCTGAACAATGCATACTCCCCTTCATCTAGTACTGATGATCAACATAGACTTGAGTTTTAAGAAATCAATAGGGTCTTATGTGTTTAAGGATTAGAGCAGGTAAAAAAGGTCTCATCAAGTTTCTATTAAACAGTTGTACAGCCGCATGTGGAAGCTCAAGTGCGGCATTTATGCATTTTTATTTTATTAATTTAGCTGTTACATTATTAATCAAATTAACTATTATTTAACATTGTTCATGTTATTTATTTATTATAACATCAAGAATTGCATTTTTTACTTAAAGCCGATTTACTAAAGTTTTTTAGTATAACTTTTTTGGACATGTATTTTATATATCAGGAAGCCAATCTGAATCAATCCCCTCCACTCCCCCTCTCAACTTCCGTCATCCAAACAAGCTCATAAGAATAATTTTCATGATGAATATTTGCAAAATATATGAAAGTTTATGTATATGTTGGTTTATTTTATCTACTATTCAGAAATAAAAATAGTTATTATTCAATAAATAAACAATAGGCCCTTGTAATACTCTTACCCCATTGTAGATAGTATGATAAGGGACCCACCTTTAATATTAATTTTATGTTTAAAATAAACATTTGTATCAAAAATTTGTAGGGAAAATTTATTTGTTTTGATTTGTGGGTCCCTTACAAGGATCTTGAATAAAGGGGATGACGCATTAAGGAACCCATTTATACATTTCTGACCTTATGGAAGTTGTATGAGATAGAGAATTAGAAGCAAACTTACCCCTTCCCCTTGATTATAATGAAAAAAGCACCAAAGGCAGGTTATGTAGCAAGGTTGTCGAGTTTGCTTCTCAACTTTCTTCTGTGCTTCTCGTGGTTGTTACATTTGTGGTGCTTGTTAAGTCATTTGTGCTTATATAATTTTAAATTTTGGAATACACTTTGCCTCTTCAGTGAGTGATAATTTAAGCGTGTTTTGTTATAACCTTCTCAAGCAATAAACAATGGAATCCATTGTGACATAAGTTTGCCTCTAAATTTTAAGACCTGCGCTGCTTTAAGAATTGTAAGCATGCGCAGTTTGTACCAAGCATGTGCAGTTGGTTTTTGACGTGTGTTTCGTGTTGAATTCTCTCTATTTTCTGGTTTTCGATGGGGTCACTTGTTTGTTTGGCAAATCGACTTAGTATGTCATCCCCTTTATTCAAGATCCTTGGTCCCTTATCATACTCCAATCAATGTTTTGACATTTAATTGCTCTATTTTTTTTTTTATATAGATGATTGCACTGAAAAGTACTATTGCTGACTTGAACAAACAGTTTAAAATGGTTCAAGAGAACAATAAAGCTTCTAGAAATGCTGTCCAAGAATTCAGTGTTCGTTTTAAACTGAGAGACCTACAAAATGCCTGCAAGGTAACTTTTATATTTTACTAATTAATCAATTAGCATAATTCATGGTAAAAGCATAAAATTATACTAATTTTTAATTCTTAATTTTTAATTATACTTTATTAAAATTAGTACTTATTAATTAAAGAATAACTATTTCCTCAAACTCAATGTAATAGTTTTATAAATTAAACGAAAAGTAGAGTGAACATTAAGTACTTAAAAATATATCACTGATAGTTTATTATTTGCACAAAACATTTTAAAACACAAAATTACCACTAATATTTTGTTTTATGGTTAAAATATTATAATTAAAAAGTTGAAATACATCGATAACATATAAATTATTGTTATCACATGTGATAAGAGTGATTTCCTGCCAGAACTTGAGTTTACTCAAATAAACTGTGAAGCAGTTTTGCAATAGAATGAAGCAGCTAGGAGTCTGAAAATAAAAGGTACGCTAAGGAATAAAATATAACCCACAAATAGTTCTAAATAAATCCGCTGTGGTGTGATACGGTCTTGCCTTGAACTACACGCCCCAACAACAGTAAATTTTAAAAATTAATTAAAAATAATTGGAACACTCTAAAAAAGTTTAGTAAGTGCTATTATTCATTAAATGTAGTATACTTTTATATAAAAACATATTTGTGAAACATGCATCTTCCTCATTCTTAGAGGAACTACTTTTCTCTAAACTCACTAGAAATTAACAAAATCTGTACATTGTATATCAACACCAAACATACGGTAGAGGGTTTTAAGGGTGGGGAACTTATACAGGACACGCACACTTAAGTTAGTTATTAAAAGGAATGGAAATAATAAAATTATTTAATAATGAAATATTGAATTATTTGGAGCAAAATGAAATCTAAAAAAATAAACCCTGTTTTTGTTTTCTTTATTATTGTCATAAACTGAATACCACGGACAAGAAAACAAAAAAATTGTCTAGAGACTAACCTTGTGCAATGATTTTTGCTGTGTAGTGAACTTTTAATGTTTCTTATTTTTAATGAAATGACTATTTTACCAACCGCTTAGATTGCTTAGTTATATAAATTTTGGACAAAGGAGTATCATAGACTATTGATATTCCTTTGTCAAATATGTGATTTAGACAAGGAAAATAACGACCACTTAATATTCTTCAATCAAATAAATTTTGGACAAAAGAGTATCACAGGCTATTGATATATTTTTGTCAAATATGCGATTTAGCAAAGGAAAATAACAGGTACTTAATTTTCCTTTGTCAAATGAATTTTGGACAAAAATGTAGTGTCAGAACATATTGATCCACAAAAATTTTGCTCTTTCAAACTGTAGCGCAATCATATGTAAAAAGCACCTGGATGATCTTTAGATAAACGTGAACATTAACAACAATTCATACAGTGTCATGACGGCCGGTTTCCTTATTTTTACTTTTCCTCATTTACACTGAAGGTATATAGGAAAAGTATTGTGTTTGCGAAAAATCCGAAACCGGGATATCACCGGTATTATCTCCGTTTCAGGTGTTCTTAAGGCCTCAAAAAATCTTAAAGAGGCATTTAATTTAATTTCTTTTTCTAACTGATGTAACTAGATTTTTACTAATGTGACTTTCTGGTATATTTTTACTAATATTTTTATAATTCTATTTACTTTTTGTTCAGGAATGGGATCAACTCCATGAACAGCAACAAGAAATTGAAGGAAAACTAAAGGAATTGGAGAGTTCACCTCCCAGGTATGTAAATTTAATGTTAATTAAATCAAATTACAGTTGTTATTTACTCTCCTTGTGAAAATAAATTTTTAGTGCACGAAAAACAAGATTTTGGCTGACGCTAAAAGATGAATCCGAACTATTCCTTGACCTTCAAGGCTTTGCTGAAGGAGATAATTCCATTTTATTAATCCATTCTAGAAATTTATTAATATTTACCTATATTCTAGTGCTGATCATTATGTATTGTCCAGCTCTCTGATTTCTGTATGTATTGTTTATTTTGTATCTTTATGAATAGTTATTTGAGATGTATAGTATATTTTTTTAACCTTACTCAATTAGTCATCAAATTATTATTTAAAAGGAGTCAAGTGGGGTGCAGTCAATTGAGTTATTTGGTGTTAGTGAACCTGTTTTAAAATGGTTCCTGTGCAATTTAACAAAAAATGTGGCTAAATATCACACCCTAATTAGGCTTTCATTTTTAATTAATTCTCAAAATGGTACATTTTTGTGATTATTATTTAATGATATGTTTAAATGTATTGAGTAACACTAACTTCCACCACATCCATGACATGCACAGAGACCATTGTGTTTTCTGACTTTTGAGAAATGAAATGCATAGTTTTATATTAAAAAAAAACGTTGAGTTTCAAATCTTGATAAACTTTGAGTAAACAATGTAAAACTAAGTACAGGATATGCAATTTCCTTCAATAGGAAGTGAAAGCATTGAATACCATTAAATTTAACATTTACTTTTTACATCAAATGATCTCGTTCCTGCCAAAATCACATGGTATTGATACCAAAATTAAAAAACTCAGTAAATATAGGTGTACTTATCTTGTCATCACTCCGCTAGCCACCTGCTAAGCTGAATTAGATGAAACTTAATACAAAAATCAGGTCCTGTGAGAGGAAGAACTCATAATATTTATAGGAATTCCAAAATGGTGTCTCATAATGGTGCTCTTCAGTGGTGTATTTATGCGCCTGCAATGCGGGGGGGGGGGGCTACAGTTAGGGGCCACCAAAGAGATAAAGTGCTAAAAAGTAAACCTATTAATAAAATTGGTCCATGCCCCAGTAGAGATTAGTATAGTCTGTCTTAACATCCAACAAACAAACAATTGTTTAGTCTTTAGTTTAGTCTTTCTTAAGATCATCAAGTTACAGGGCCCCTTGTTTAAGTTTTACACAATCTTTTTACCTAAAAATTGGGCCCTGTTTATTCTTAGTATAATCTTTCTTACGGTCATCAGGTTAAGAGGCTCATTGTTTAAGTTTTATAATTTCTTTTTACCTAAAAATTAGGCCCCGTTTAATCTTGTTGTAGTGTATCTTAACATCATTACGTCGCGGGGCCCTGTGAGGAGTTGCAAATATAAAATTAATGGTCGTAACATCTTAGTACGAACAAAGCGAGTCAGAAGTAGGGAGGATGAGTGTAGCAAATCCGATGTAATGAGGAAAAGTTCTGAGTTTCGAGGTACCCCGTACCAGATTTTTTTGTTATAATATGTATATATATTTTACATATAGTATATTTTCCATAATATATATTGTCCTTTTAATGAACTTTTTTTTAAATTGTTAATTGGCCCCAGGAGCATTATTTATGATAAATATTAATTTAATAATCATTTTGTCAATTAGAGATAATGTGGTACTTTTTTAAATTGATCTTTTTCAAAAAATGATAAATAAAATCGCTTCTAAGGAACTCCCAAGGGCCACAGTCGGTTGGAAGGCCTTTGTCATTTTATTTTGCAGTTTCATCAATAAAATAAAAAGATAAAATTTAGGTATTGTGACAACTGATAACACCCCTGCCACATTTTTTGTTCCTTATTTAGTAAGCAAACATGGAATTTTTAGAATTACTGCTTCAAGGAATAATGAAAGTTGATACAAATGAAACTTGGTACAATAATCAACCCTGTTAATGTCCTGAACCCTATTTTTTTATGAAGTATATGTGAAGTATGATGTATATTTGTTGTATATAATGACAACAATAATGCCCCCACAAACATTTCAACAAATCACAAATCTTCAAAATGTGTTTAGATCAGGCTGAAATTTTATTCACATGTACTATCATTTATGGTTAACAAAGCTATGAAGAAACATTTTATTATCAGTATTAGTTCCGGTTTTATTAATTAACAGGTATAACATATTGTAAACAAGTCACATTTTACTTATATTGTGGCAGTATGCCACTTATATAAGTAGTAATGTGACAAACTGATATAGGACAACAACCATGTGGCCCCAGCGTGGACGCTGTGTAGTGGCCAAGATGTTTAAGGTCTTATCCTGATTATAGTCAGAGGGGCTTGATAATTAAATGAAAAAAGACGTGGATTATGAAATGTATACTTCATGGAACTTTGATTCCAAAAGGTTTACTTGATTCCTAAAAGAAGTTTGAATCCCATCTCAACTTAGGTGGCTACCTTAGATGCTCTAAGAGTAATTTTGGACCAGATTTAATGTATTAACAATATTCCTTTTATTCATAATTGACAATTATTTATTTTAGAAAATGCTATTTTTTATGGGAAATTTATTTATCCCTTTAGGTTTTACAGAACTATTTAACATAATTAGGTCGCAGACAACTACTTTTGGGTAGCAAGAAAAGAACTGTAGGTAATAATAATATCTACAGAAAAAATATGTAGGGCTACTTTTGAAACAATTTTATTAAACAAAATGATTTTAACAACATAATCTTTTCTAGTTTACTAGAAAAGATAGGCTGGCATCAGGCTGTCTAGCACCCAACTTCAAGAAAGATCCCAAGGCTCCCTAAGATGGGAGAAAAAACCTAATACTGTATAAATTTCTGTCTCGCTGCGCTCGCTAATTTATAATATGTCATGTGCTCAAACAAAATTAACAACTGTAGACAATGGTATTAAATGTTATAAGCAAGTAATAATTAGGTCTTCTAGTAATTCTGTACAGTTAAAATCCAATTTAAGAAGAACAGTAAAGATGCAACTCTTGTTCATGCAGCTGTGACAATAGTTGATAATCTTTCAGGGTACTTTTTCCTTCAAAGCATAAATAATTCATTATTTTATAGTTTTTAAACAAAATATTTTAACTAGTTTCTTTAAGATTAACTTAGAGCTAGTTTTTAAAAAAAGAGTAATAATTTTAATAACTTTCACTAACCAACAACTATGTCCCTTGTCTTTAAAAAATCATTGTTAATACAAAAAGTAGTTGTAAGTGCTATTTCCATGTATTTTTTTGAACAATTAATTTACATAAAATACAGATTTTGATTGAATTTATAGCCTCTATTTATCCCATAATCTAAAGTCTCTATATACAAATAATTTATGACTTTAACTTATACTTAAATTAATTAATTATGTACTGTGAGTATATAAAGCTCTTTTATCTATTTTTTTAAGTAAAGATTTTTAGCTTTTTTTTCCTACCCTGGAACGGGAGGACAAACTGATCATGAAATATATAATATATATATATTATATATATATATATATATATGTGTGTGTGTGTGTGTGTGTGTGTGTGTGTGTGTGTGTGGTGTGTGTATACATTTCAGCCTGATCCAAACACAGAAACACACTACTTAAAGTTTTTATTACGTAATAATATGAACTTCTACCAAATTTCAATTTTGGATTAATTACCGATTTTTTACAATTTTTTTAAAACGTACTCAATTCATTCGATAAAAATTAAACTAATGCTGATAATGAGATCAAACTTGGCACATATGTTAGTCTTATACATAATTGATTTGTGTCAAATCACAATCCGATCGCATTATTTATCAGCATTTTATGATTTTTGAAAATTTTTGAGTCATTATGGCGGGTTAATGACGTCATAAAAAAATATTTTCCTAATAGCACTACGACATCGGTTGACTGTTACTTAGTAACTTTTGTACAAAGTTTCAACTCTAGCATAAATACACTGGGTGCTACGATGTTAACAGACACACACACATATACATGCCAAACATACATACTTTCGTTAAGGTTTTAACAAGCAGCTATCACCTACACTTGTAATTTGCATACTACAAAACATAAAAAACAATTTGGTACAAACAAGTACCATATTATAACTCCTGTAAAAACTAGGAGAACGAGGACTCTAATGGCATTGAATCCTGAGTTAAAAAAAAAAACAGAAGTTAGGCTACTTCTATAGGAAAGAGACTCCCACTAAGCATACCTTATACCGTAAGTTTCGCTCGAGAACGCTTCCGAAAGTTATCGTGCGTCCCGTAGATTATACACACACATATAGATAGACAAATTTGTAAAAACCACTCAGGAGGCCTTTAAAATACCTGATAAAATCATAATATTTGTTGGATCATAAAAGTTACGCTGCATTGAGCGTGGCCAGTGCTGTATGGGTGACCACTGAGATTGAAACAAATGCAATTACTATCTGAGGACGGAGCAATGCCAGTGCGTATGTATATGTAATATATATATATATATTATATATATATATATTATTTATATTAATATATATATATATATATATATATATATTATATATATATATATATATATATATAAATAAAACAACAAAGTTCTTGTTGAAGACTAATCCGTAGATAAATTTTCCACTAACAATAAGCATCGTTACACCTACACCTCAAAATCTCGCCGTATACCGTAAGTTTTGCTCGAGAACGCCTTCGAAAGTCCCGCAGACTATTAAAATTATGAAAATATTAATTAGCCAAAATTGAATCAGATGTCGGACATAATTTCAGGCGGAAAGTGCATGAGAAGAACCTAACGATGGTGACCAAACCACGTATACCGACCACAAAATTATATTACTTTAAAATAATTGATCTTGAACTATATAAATAAGTTTAAATTTTAAACGTAAACAGTATGTAAATTGTCACGAATCTAAAAATTAAATTATACTTTGTGTGTGTAAAGGAAACTAAATAATCTAATCCAAAAGTTAAACATTAACTTAATGTAAAATAATTAAAAGTTAAATGTAAACAAACGACTCTTTTTTTACTTTATTGCCTGACGTATTTGTCCTATACGCCTTTTCTGTACCATGACTGTGCGTTTTATAAAATTAGATCTTTATTTAAAATAAATATTACTGTATGATTTGACGTTTAGTTGGCTGCACTGATAATACTTATCGAATTTTTCCCCGTGTCTCCATATTGTTAAAACATTTTCGCGTCTGTATCCTTTTTAGTAATTTTTAGTGGAATAAGTTTATCATTTTAACTACCTGCATTTTAAGCAACCTATAATTCAGAGATAACGATATAAAGATGAGTCTTAAAATTAACTTCCGTCGCTGTTCAGTCCCTCGACTTGGGACTTTCTTCGTATTTATTATTCTCTGAAGTTAACTTCATTCAACCTGATCAGTGTAAGAATGATTTCTTTAGTTAATATTTATTTATTGGCGAATCGTATTTGAGGATCGTCGCTAGTCGTATTTTAGCGATTTTCCTTTAAAAAATATTCGCTATTGAAGGGGGTGGGTGTAGGGGGCTAGGTGTTTGATAAAAGTAAACTGCATGGTTTTGTTGTGATTTCATTAACCTAGTTTGCCGAGTCAGAAAAAAAATTACATTTTAATATTTGTGAAATTTGAATTAACATGTTTTGCCTGGAAAAAGTGATTTATTAATGCTTCTGAGGCGCTGATTTTAATAAAGCCGATGGTGAGTCGATGCGATCGCCATAAGTAACCGAAAGGCAAGGTAAATAAATAACTGAGACCCTAAAAAGCGAACGGCACGCACATTTCCTATAAAAATATAGGAAATGTCGTTTCCTATATTTTTGGGGAATTGAGTGGAATAACACCAGTCCAGATTCATAAAACCGAAAGATCTTAGTACATTTTATCCTTATATTTCCACGTCTTAGTTAATAACTGGAATGAATATTGATGATGTCAATCATAGATATACATACTAGAGGGAGCACATCCTACATTCAGATGCCTGAAACATCTTTTTGGGGCTCTGCGTAACCTCAATGACACCTCTTTTAAGAGTGAGTTAAGGTTATATTAAATTAATTATTTCGGCTTCCCGTACATTTTGTGTGTTTTGATTTGTATTTTTAACGCTCTACTATATAAGTTATTGTAATTTGGTTCTGATTATTTGATTATATTTATAAGCAAAGGTGTTCAGGTTACATTTTCGATGTTTCAAAATTTAACCTATAGGGCCCCTCTAGTAATGATATCTCTATGACGTCAATATTTGTTTGCAAACAATAGGCCCTATAACCTCCCCAACATCCATATAAGTTTGGAGTCGATTTGGAAAAGCCTTTGTATATATATCTCAAGGGCAGAAACTCTCTCTTTCTCTCTTCTCTCTCTCTCTCTCTCTCTCTTATATTATATATATATATATATATATATTATATATATTATATATATATATATATATATTATATATATATATATATATATATATATATATATATATATGTGTGTGTGTGTGTGTGTGTGTGTGGGTGTAATTTTTTGGACATATATTTTTGGTTTTAGGAAGCCAAACTGAGCAAACCCCCCCCCCCAACTACCCTTAACATCTTTAAACCTCTACTTTTAGGTGTTCGTCATCCAAACATCTTCACAAGTGTCTTTTTGATGATAAAACGTTAAAAACATTACAAATGCAATAAAAAACAATGTATGTTTTAATGGAGGGGGGGGGGGTTCCCCTCTTAACTTTAATCTGCCTGCTCTCTCAAATTTTTTTTATTCGGACCTGGTTCCTGTGATAAGTTTTAATCGTTTACTTAAATGTATCTTCCTAAAACCACTTGCGTGGTAACAATATCAACTTTTCTTTCCTGCCTAGTCATGTTAGTTCTGGTTGGAGACGGTGGTCTTTCGCGTTTCAAAATAAAGTTGTTTCCAAAACTAAATGGCCTCATTTAAATTGAGAGGCAATCATCTGCTTCTTCTCCTTGGTGGCATGCTAGTAGTGGGAACCAAGTTTTATACCTCTATCAGGTAATTTATTAGGTATTATACTATTCAGAGGTGTTCGAAGAGAAATATTATAACAGAGATTCGCAGTTTTAACTCCATATATTCATGATCAAACAAATAAAATTAATAAATGAATGAAACGGTATAAGGTTATAGTCAAGAACTACACCTTATATAACCTTGCCAACACTACCTCTAAAGTTGAATACCTTCATTTTTGATGCACTCTCCTGGCACACCGCCAAGGAGAAGAAGCTAATGATTGCCTCTTAATTAAAATAAGGTAATTTAGTATTGCCATCCTGAAAACTTCACTTTGAAACGTTAAAGACTGTCTCCAAGTATAATCGACGTGACTTAGCGGGACAGAAAAGTTGATTTTACAACTTTTTTCACCAAAGACTCGGCGAGGAGATTTTTACCACGCAAGTGGTTTTTAATAAGATTTCATGACTTTTTGTACGGCTCCTAATATTTGGACGACTGTCCAATGTAAAGGCATAAAAGTGAACTAAATCGTGTTGTAGATGTAGACAATGCTTTATAGGGTACCAACGCATGCTCTACTACGGCGCGTTCAACATACAAACTATAAATTTGGAATTTATTGATACAGGGATGTAAAAGGGCATCAGACAAATCCAAAAACCGACATACAACAAAATCCTTTCAGTATATAAATACTGTACATACAATTTTATACTGTACTTTTGAATAAAAATGTATTTAAAAGTACTGATTGCTTGCTTAGTTTTTCGTTCCGCGTTTAGCGTAGGAATGTCGAATTCGAAAGATTTCATCAGGTAGGAATGCACATGGGCATAAGGCGAATTCAAAGAGTCCTCAGACATCAAAATCTGCTCGGTAAATTTGACTGTAATTGCGTTAACATATTTAGTTTTTCGCCCCGCGTTTAGCGTAGGAATGTCAAATTAGGTATTTTATTAGTTAGGAGTGCACATGAGCATAAGACGCTCTATAATTGCGCACAGTGCCAATTTTAGAATCATAGTTGTGTATAACTAACTGGATAATTATTTCCTGCGCATTTCTATAAAAAAACAGATAAAATGAGTTACAAGCAGTGCTTGATAATTTAGTAATTGCTTAATTTATAAAGCATAAACCTGAAACTTAAACAAGAAATGGGATGTTAAGCTCGAAAACATGGAAATTCACCCGCAGACTACCGCGCCAGAATTTTTATATTCTCTTTGTGGGGTATATATATTTTTTTACTTGGCAGGGCGGAACGGTTCGGGGTTCCTAAATAACTATAAAATAATCCTGGCGCGGAGTTCCGAAAGCTTAACGAATATCTTTGAAATGAATGCTTTCTGCTATTCATTAGAAATAATAAAACTATCATTTCTAAGATGCAAAATAAATTATTGTCATTTTTGTTGTGTTTCAGTGATGTTTATCTCTCGTGTCAAGATCGCCAGCTTCTTGATTGGCATTTTGCTAACTTGGAATTTGCCAACGCTACACCACTGAATAATCTGTCTCTCAAACATTGGGATCAGGACGACGACTTCGAGTTTACCGGCAATCATTTAACAGGTAATTTAACTTTTAACTAATCATGCCAATAAGCCTATTTGACAATGGAATGTCATAATTACTTCGAGTGCTCCCTTGTGCACTTAATTTTTATTTATTCATTTCATTGTCTATACTTGCCTCTAAGACCTTAGTATTTGAACCCTTTTACATGTTAAAGAGGTTCAGGGATCGCTAATAGACATTTTATTGTGTTAATTAAACATATGTGCCAAATCTCGCCTTATTTTCTGCATTAGTTAAATTGTTTTCAGACAACTTGTGCAGTTTTAAAAAAAAAATTAAAAAATGGAAAATATACCAATTCAGTTAAAATTTGGTACAATCTAGGTAGGACAGCAGGGGAAAAGTAAGGATGGAGTTTAAAATTTTATTTTGTCTTACCTTTTTTAGCATTAGACATTTTTGTATTTTTACGCTTATTATTATGTTATTACTATAATATAGAGTACTATAATATAGTTGTAGTGTTATTGGTGGTTATTTTTGGTTGAATGTGTTACCTGATGCTTATTGTTAATAGTCCAAAAATGAATTAAAATTTTAAATATGCCGTATTAAAATGGATGTAATATAAGACCCCCTCCCTACTGGAATTTTATGATTATGGGCCCCCTCCCCTAAGATTATTGGCTGAAACCGCCACCGGATTTAGCTTGCTATTCTCCTTAAGTGTGGCACCTTATTTTAACGCCATTTCATCTTTATATTTTTTCATGACGTTATAAGTTAAGTAGATGATGCCATGAATTTATCACAAATGATAACCTTCGTAATAACCCTCAACATTTAACGCATAGTACTGTTGCCTGTTGTACTGTCTGTCTGGGACAGTAGACTTAACAGGACGGAACAAGAGGTAGTAGACCCCGTTCCTTACTATCCCCTACCCTCTAGCACCTCTGAACCCAAAAGATATCGTAGAGTGTAGAGGTCACGTTTCGAATTGAGAAAGCATTCGAGAATTAATACTCTCACATTTACACCCCACATATATAGAATTATGTATATAAAAATATTCAGACTTATATTTTTGTTATCAGAAAGCCTAACGAAATTGATTCCACCACTTCTCCTATCCTCTTCCTTCATCCAAACTGCCTCATAAGAGGCATATTCATGATGGAAATTTGCTGAACCGTGTCAATTTTAATCTCTGAATGCTTGCTCATAAAACCAAGCCTTTAGGAATCTACTTTAGCTTAATAGAAGTAGAAATATTTTAGCCTGACTTTATTGTTGTATAAAAATGGCTCAAGCATTATTCTGGTTACTTGTACTGTTGTCTCTATATGGTGTCAACAGTTTTTAACATTTTATGCGGGTTGTATAAGATCCAAATTTGTTAGCCGATTATTATTTTTGGAACTTGAGTCGAAGTTGTAAATTCAAGCCTTTATTTTAAATTAATATTTTTGGGGTTTCCTTAACCGAAACAAGTCATAATCATCCTACACATAATTGGTTTTGTAATAACCTTATAATTTTATCTCTAAAATATTTTAATTTATTTATATTTGCTCATATTTTTATTTGGTGTTAAACTGTTTTAACATCCTAAATATTATTTAATTTTATGCATTTATCTAACATATTTTTTAACAAGTTATAAGTGTTTCTTCAAAAGGTTTCTCGTGCCTTTTTCAATTTCTATAATTTTTATTTTCTTGTATGTTGTTATTTTTTATTTATATATTTAAATTCACGTAGTTGAAAGAGGTTTAGGAAGCAAAAATTTTCTAATTGAAATTCCGAGAATATGGTGGTGCTGAGAATAAGCTGGCCCGGCGGATGGCCGAGGCGTGAGCCGACTCTTTCCTCTTCTAACTCGTTTCTTTAATTCTTTATTTTCAGAAGGTGATAAATTAAATAGGACTACGAATTCGTTTAGAGTTAAACTTATGTCGACTTGCTTTTCAATTAGAGTGAAAGAGTTGTTTATGATACTAACATTGTTTATTTGAAGGTGCCTCGGGACGTTGTTACATCTCTCACCTCTGTAATAGCGCTAAATACTAATTGTTCTTTTAAAATATGAATGCTTGCGTGCTCCCACCTATATGGGTTAAGGGCCGATCTAACTAAACGTATTTTTAATTTGTTCTCTCGTTTTTAAATCTAATAAACTAGTAAAATACTCTCATGATTTATTGAACAGGTTTTATAGAAATTATATTTGTACCGTTACAACCCTTAGGGCAGGGAATGTACTTAATTTAATAGCTTTGTTCCATATTGTACTTTATTTAAGTGTTAACCTGCCACGAATGGGTAAAAGTAGCTGAAAGACACGTTTTAAAGCATACTAGATTTTAACCAAGTGGTTTTATTCTTCTGATTTCTTTAAGGTAGGTCAAATGAAAAGAGTTGAAGTGGGAGGGGTGTAAGATTGGCTCCAAGATTTTGGTTCGCATACATTGAGACTCTGCAACCTGCTGTCTATAATACTTAAATTCCTTCATTCAGCTACTTAATGAGATTATCATCAATTTATAGTGAGGGATTTTATGAAATTTTTTTATACGAGTTAGGTGTCCTGGGTCATATTTTTGGATATCCTGTGTTAATCGAGACCGGTTTCAGCTCGATCGTCCAAACCGAATGGGTGAAAAGCCTGTTACAACAGGAAAACAGATTTCTTTTAGACTTATGTCTAAAATGAGTGTTTATATGTTTTATAAATCGAATATATAGGTTTTAAAATTATAAGACCAAGACACGATCTAATAAGATAGCAGCCTCCTGGTCACCTGATGCAAAGTGGGCCGCAGGCTAGCATTTGAAAATACGCCAGGATGGTAATAATTATGCTGGTCCGTGACGTCGTCAGGTTTCTCATATTCGTTGGTGGGATTTACTTGTAAACTAGGCATTATTAATTATTTTTCTTGATTATTCTTTGGTTAAAAAATGATAGCACTAGTACTTTGTCTGCACATATATATCTGTACTGTATAAATCCTTCTCAATATTCCCTTAAAATATTACTACAGTGTTTACACAGTGCTTGTTTGGAAATTATTTAGAGTACATATTTAATTGCGAAAATGTTTTTATTTCAAGATAAGTTTTGAAATATCTCATAATCAATAATATTTTGTTAACTGTATAATTTAGTCTTTTTTATAATAAGTATGCATTATTTTCGATTTTACACGCGGTCTTAAGTGTATGGATTCCTGTTATTCAGGTTTTGAGAAGCAGAAGCGATTGAATTTATGAACGAAATAATATGGTATAGAAACGGGTGAGATCAGTTTAATGCCTAATATCGCGCCTAGTGAAGTACCGTAGTAAAAAAGTGCGTCGAATAAGGTGTAGGTGCTTGGAATTTTTAGAAGCCCGGTTATCCGAAGTAAATCGGGCCGCGGGCAAGGCACGCTCTTTCCCTCGTTTAAAATCAACACTTGAAAAAACTTGCCGAAAGAAGGAGATTGATGAATTCAATATGTTGTGTCAACGACTTGTCGATATCATCTGCCTAAAGGCGGCATTGGCCGCCTTCTTAATCAAGGTGGTTGCTTTAGGCAGTTTACGCCCATTTATCCTACTCAGACTTAGCAAGTATGAAAAACTCTCAGTCGCCAACTGGTCATAACATGATGATTGTTAGGTTAACAAGACAAGACTGTGTCAACTAGTATCGTCTACACCATTCTTATAGAATCTCTCATTTTGTTCGTCGGGTCACACGTTGAGATGGGTCATCATGGTCATTTGATATCTATACAAAACCTAAAGCTTTAATATATATTGGTCTTACATGTTTTTAAATAAACTTACTTTTCTCTAAAAGAATTTTAGGTTTTAATAAATTCAAGAGCCTCTCCTTTTCATCCATACTTTTAATTATTTTCATATTATTCGTTATTGACTCTTTATTTTTAATAAGTTTTTATTACTCTCTTCTATTTGTTAGTAGCAAAATGTTGGTTTATTTAAACTTAACTGCATATTGTTTTTGTGCATCAAACTATTTCTCGTTTGCAGTGAAATTATAGTGTTTTACTTCATGAGGAGGTCACGATCTTGTGTTTCTCCTTTACGAGCCCTTTACTTTCTTCCTTATCCACATTTAATCTCCTTCCGACCCCCTTTTCAAACTCAACTCATCGATTTTTATTATCCGGAGGCTTGGTCTTCTCTTTTTTAAGTCCCAATCTGTTAAATCCTTAGGGCGGTCCTAGTTTTCTTGTTTTTTATGATCCTTCCGATTTTTTAATGTTAGTAAAAAGTGCTTACTTATAATTTTTTTTGTTGAACCAACCAGATTACTGATTAAAGCTAAAATTAGTACACACTTTCTTTTATCACTTTGTCCTCTATTTTATTTTCTGTCTGTAGCTTGTTTGTATTAATAATATATACAGTAAGGTATGTATTGTTGTCTATTACTGCATTACACGCGAGGTTTGATCCAAGTTTGTAACTTGGAAATTGTAACTAAACTCAACCAATCTCGTTAATAAATTCGTATAAAAACGTGTGTTGTTTTGACCCTAGTTCATTCTAAAACTCAGCCTTCCTTATTTATCTGGGTTGAACCTGAACTCGACCCCTGTTCACGTAGAATGTATATCTTTAACAACTGTATGTATCTGTAACAACTTATGCATTCATTTTCATTGTCAAATAATTTATTTATGAGATTAGGTTCCTAATCTGGTCAATGTATATTTTTTTGTCGTCCAGTTAGTTGCATTTAAAAACTTCAGAAAATTTGTTTATTTGTTTTGTCCTC
The DNA here is from genome assembly GCA_018340805.1 of Microvelia longipes. Lineage (NCBI taxonomy): Eukaryota > Metazoa > Arthropoda > Insecta > Hemiptera > Veliidae > Microvelia > Microvelia longipes. The sequence continues at coordinate 49,854,730 of JACMZG010000008.1, read as the reverse complement.
TTACTTGTGTCTTGTTAAGTTATTTTGAATTCTTTTATTCGAAAAATGTTTATATCTCATAATCTTTTTATTTTAGTTTTAGAAATAAAAAACAAGGATGGTTCTTTTATTTCTTGTTTATCAAGATTTTCTGGATAGTTGTTCTCTTATGGATGTTGGTCTGTATAAATATTAGGAATAAGGTGGTTGGGAACCGTGACGGATGGACTTACAGGCCAAATTGATTGTTTCCATTAGTCGTTTTACAACCTCTAATAAGGGGTGTCGACTTGGTGAGGAGATGCTAAAAATGTTTTCTGTCTCAAATCGTGATGAGTTTCTTCAGCAGTTTGAACCAAACCTCCTTCCTCATCCTTGCTTGTATAATGTTACCTAAAACATCCTCTCCTGCTCTAACCGTTTCATCACCTTAAATTACTTTAATCTCTTTTTTGTTTATTTTTTCTTATTTTGTTTTTTACGTTTTTAAAGGTTTTCTTAAGTTTACTTGTGTATTAATATTTATTTATTCTAAAGAAATATGTTAAGCATTGTCTTATGGGGTTTAAAATGAACTAAAAATATTTGATATAAATAGACTCTATTAAAGTTCCTATACAAGCTTAGGATATTACCGGGCGGATGCTATAACAAACCCCCCCCCCCCCCATTCAAGAAAAGAAAAGTGACGTGGTCCCACACACTTCAAAATTATCTTTTCCCTGCTGTACCCACCCCTTTAAGTTCATATTACCTAATTTTTTAATTGATGTTTTTGTATTACTACCCAAATAAAGTAATTTTGTTACCACTCAACACAAATACAAACAATTTTGTATTGGTATCTTTAAAAAGTTAAGTTAGAGTCTGTTGTTTTAAAACCTGTCCAGGTCCAGGTTAATTTTTATGTAACTATTGATCAACATAGATAAGATTTTGTTGAAACAGTTCAAAAACGCTGTTTTACTTTTTCTCATTTATCCCGTAGGTTTATAAAAAACGTATTGTTTGTTCGAAAAATGTGAAACCTTGATTTAACCTGAATTATCCGTTTCAAGTGTTTTCAAGACCTCCTTGGTTGTTTTCTATTTTTTTTTAACTTCGTTGCTCCACAGCGTGTTTAGGCTAGAGAATTAAAACTCGATACTATAATCAATGTTTGGGTCTAGTTGTGCTAATTTGGCTAGTATTATTTAAGACAAACCTTTCGAACATGCATATACGCTGAATAATTAAAAAAACTTCCATTAAAATGTGTAATGTATGTGTAATAATATCCTGGTGAGTAATGACTGGAACCAGGCCCGTAGTCTGCCGAAACTTGTGGGGAGGGGGGCGAAACTTCCGCTGAAAACTATTTTGTCAGAGTGAGCGACATTTTTTTCTTATCAGGGGGGGGGGGCAAGGCACATCTTGTCTTCTCTTCCTACAGACCTGACTGGAACATAATCGTATTGGAATCAAATTCCATTAAATTTAATATTGATAATAAATATGACAATTATATATTATTTAATTACTTTATGTATTCTGAAAACGTGGAGGTAGTGATTAAATAAATAAGCGACAGTCTCTCTACAAATGTAAAACTATATTTACAAAGCCGGCTTTCGACTGTTAACAGCCATCATCAGTGCCGTAGAGAAGCGAGAAAGGAAGAAAAATAAATATGTATATATAAAAATAAAAATAGTATATATATTTTTCTTCCTTTCTTGCTTCTTGTCACAGTCGAAAGCCGGCTTTGTAAATATAGTTTACATTTGTGGAGAGGACTGTCGCTTTATTTATTTATTTTAATTACTATTTATAAATTAATAGACAAACTTACCAGAAATATTAAGAATATCCATTTCCCTGGGGAAGAGATAGATGTCTAGTGCCCTGTTTAACCTTATTTTTTAACGTTGGTCCACTAAAATATTCCACCCGGTATCTACGTCAATTCTAGATCGCACCTGAAAACCAGTCAAACATTGGGGCTGTCGCCTATTCGAGTACTGAATTAATTAGATACATACTTTTTTGTGCTGTACCTTAGGTCATACCACGCAGCTTTAGGGGAAAATAACTGAGTAGATTTGATTAAAAATATATCAATACAAAATCAATTACTAAATGGACTGAAATAGTTTTTCATAATAAAGTGTTGAACTCAATTTTTTATGTAATCGTAAAAGACTATGGTCGCTAATCTTTGAACTGGTTTAAAAACAAACAAACGTTCGCTTTTTCGAATCCAGATATCAATATGACGCTAACTTTGTTTTTTGTTGTTAATTAAATAAATATTGGTTTTATAATAACTTTAATACCACTTTAATAAATGTGGTTAACGTATTGTTGGTCTAGTGTCTTATCCATTACTTTTTTAACATGGTTTGGTAGAAGTAAAATAACGGTACATTATGAAGATACAGGATGATCCTATAGTTGAGGGGGAACGATCCAAGTTTAGGATTGATTGGATAAAAAGAACGATGAATCAAAAATATATGACAGGCGACTAATAGTCAACGCAAGTTTTGATGGGAACTTAGCCTTTGGAACCCAGTAAAACCGCAGTTACCTTAAGACAGACGCAAAATGTTATGTACTTAGTCATTCTCCGATAATACCTTCGCAGTCAGTTAGTTATTAATCCCATATATGACCTCTAATAAATCCAATTATCCATTTTAAATGGAAACATAATAAAGTTAACATAATGAAGTTGAACTTAATTGTGCATTTCTTTCTATAAAACCGTATTTTTCGAGAAAAAAAATATTAAGTTGAGGAAACATAATTAATGCATTTTAATATGGACATATGTTTATTAATTTCGTGTAGCACGTTATTCCTGTTTGAATCTATATTTTAATAATAATATCCATATTATTTATCATACACGCTGACCAAACGACCCCCCCCCCCTTCTTAAATGAAACCGTGAGACATAAATTAATGCAACTTGTGTACTTTTTTGTGTAAATAAAACTTCTTTTTGGTGGTGTGGTTAACTTTAGGTGACTCATGCAACGCCAAATTTTGTGAAAAAATTAAAAAAAGTAAATTGAAATTGTTGGGCTTTTGGGTTCTAGGGTTCTAGCAAAAAAAATACAATACATTTTTGCTCCTTGCAAAATTTTGTCTAAGCCAGCTGGTCTGTTGGGAAGTGCCCAAAGTCTAAAAATTAGACATTTTAACTCAAAATGGGAAAGCAAGTTAGAGCATCCCCGACATCCTTAGAATTTTATCACTAAGATTTTGCCGTTCTTAACTTATTATTAAAAACTTAATTACTGAAGTTCAATCTTCAAATTTGATAAATAAAGAAGACAATATAGATTTCTAGAATTTGCTTCTTCTGTATCTAACTTTGTTGTAACTTTTGAAAATCTGAATGCTCAACATCCATTTATCAAGTACAATTTTATTAGAATCTTTGATGACAAAATTACCAAAAAGTTCCAAAATTAACTGGGGTGAGTAACTTGAAAATTGCTGCAACGGTGTGCCAACGCTTTTGGATTTTAATAACTGAATTATGAACAGGGCTGATATAGTAAGTTATATTTACGAACCTTCAAATTTTTACAATGATGATACCAAAAATCAAAACAAAGATATTTTTTAAAAGTAAATCTAGGAGCAGTAAAAATCGGCTAATAAACAACCGCTTATTGTAATATTGATAAATAAATAAATACATATCAAGTCAAAATAAATGTAATCTGTCAAATGACAAACGACAAAAAATATGTCGTCTTTAAATTTGTAGAACACGAAATTAAGCATTATACTAACTTGAAACGATGTAAGGAAAACGGATGTTTTAAAAATCATAATCCTTTGTTACATAGGAATGATTAAGAAAAAAAACTAAAATAAACTTAATGCTTTTCATAACGCTACTTCACAAACATTACTTAAGATATGTCCGATTAATTTTTTTGGTTTTAAAGGGAAGGCATTGAAACGACTGCAATATTTAAGCAAGGTTTAACTAGTTTGACAACTAGGGCGAAAGGTGACAAGCTATAAACCTTGCTGTCTACCTGTGAATTGTATTCGATTCTTTCACAAGTGGCCCTCCGGGCCGGATTTGAACCAGTGACCCATGGATTCACACTAAAGTTAACTACACCAAAACAAATTTTTGGCCATGAAGCGGGCCTGTGAGGCTCGCTACTGCTCCGTCGGGGCTATATAAAGTTCTTTAAGTAGCATTTAGTAAAAACATTATATCAGCTAATTTGTTAACCTGTACGTTGCACGTCCCCCTTCATCTATTCCAGAGGATCAACGTAGACTTAACTGTTAACAGCTACAATTTCTGCGATAGTTACCAGGTTTTATATTCACAGGAAAACTGTAAAAAAGCCACAGTCTACTAAATATTTTTGAAAACTATTCTCGGGCCTTTAGGAAGGCAATGGATACTTAATATGGAGATCGATACTTTTGCCTCCACTTACCCTATTTCTGATTTCTAAGGCAGTAGTTAATCTGCTAAAATATTCGATAAATTAATTTACTACATGAAATATTGATTGTACTCGTATTAGTTTTTGTGTAGGCATCTTTCGTGAACGATGTCTGCAGTTTTCGTTTGTATCTTCCAAGACTTTCTTATTAACCTGATTTTATTGAAAACTTTATAGGCTCCTTTCCCTTTGGCTTATTAATGAGTGAAATAGTAAATAGTGTTAAACTTTTTTGAGAGTTCACATTTCTCTGTTCCTTACTCGAATAACTATTAAATCATAGTTTTTATTTTTACTATTACTGTACATAAATGTATATTCTAACTGTAATAAGGGTATGTGTTGGAGAAAACAATAGAGTCCATTGTTTTACACCTCGTCCAGTGAGTCTCAAACCTGTGACTTATACCGCCACCAACTTCCTACTCTTGTTCTTATCTTTCCAGCGATCTTGTATTTCTACCCACGGTAAAACTTCTGATTACCGTGTATCCAGTATCTTTTAAAGAATATATATCTATTTTTTTTCAAGACCCACTCCCAAGCAATGCCTCTGGCTAATACTTAACTATTAGTTATTTTTAAATTTTGCGTAACTTTTCTTTAGTCTTTGTTATCGCTATATGTTATGCTGAAGTGTTAAATTTATTTTGACATCGAATATTATAATCACGATTTAACTTATTTTGAAAGCCTTAATGCTTACTGATATTTCTAAAATCCTATTAAAGTTTTTGTTCTTTTGACTTCCAGAAGGTCAAAAGATTATAGTTTAGTTATAATACCTTATTAAATCTGACACTTCATCATTTGACATTCTTGTTAACATTTTTTTTTTATTTAAAAAAAAACTTTTTAAATCATAAATAAATATTACATTATGTAATAAAAGTTATATGCGATTACTTATTTTTTTTAGACTTCAAAATAATTATTAATTAGTTAAATGTGCTTTATCCCGATTTTGATTTCTTTTACAAACGTGTATATATATAAATAAATAAATAAACACACACACTCACACACACCAACACACACACATATATTATATATTTATATATATATATATATATATATATATATATATATATATATATATATATATATATATATATATGTGTGTGTGTGTGTGTGTGTGTGTGTTTGTGTGTTTATGTTTGGTTTAGTAACGAGATTCAATCAAGCATGTTTTTTAGTCATATCTATATAGAATCATCGATATCGAAACATTTTTAGTCCCTAAAAAATTAAAATAGCTCTTTTTCCGCCACCTACTATCTTAGGCATAAAGGAAAAGTATTTAGTTCACCCTAAAAATCCGTAACTGTGATTTCACTATAATCGTCTGTTTCAGGCTTTTTTCAAACTGTTTATAAATTACTTTGACTACTATGTTATTACTTTCTTAAACATTCTGTCTTACTAAGTTTATTAGAGAAAATCTATTGCATATTTTATTCAAATGCATTAGTTCGGTTTTATGTACGATAAAAAACCTGTATCAAGATGCATTTGTTGTTCTTGAAATTACCTAATTTGCCAGGATGAAAAAAATGCAATTTAAAAAAAAAGAAATAGTAATTTGAATTCATTACTTTTTATTTTCAAAAGGTTATTAAAGAAAAATTGATTTTTAATTTTTTTTTATTTATATAACCATTTATATACCTTAAGAGTTTTTAGCTTATTTTAATGAAAAAACGATTAGCTCCTTTTTTATATTTGATTTATTATATTGACGAATTATTTTCTAATTAATAAATAATTGAATTCTTCTTTCTATTTCAAATATAGATAGACTTTTAACTAGGTTTGAGATAAGTGTTTAAAGAGATGTCAGGATTAAGATAACTTTCTCTTTGAAAAAATAAATATTATTAATCGTTAAGGTAAGATGTTGAGCTTTTAGAAGTTAAAAGGTTGCAATTAAACTATTAACTAGCTGTATAAAGGTTTATAAGTTGTTCCAGTTTTTTCTTTTAGGGTTACCCTATATTTTTTATCTTTAGGTTTGTTGCTCACCTTTGAAAAATCATTTTAATCCATCTGTTTCTAGTGTAAGTTAATTCGGATATTTTTTTTATTTTTCGTTTTGTTTTTGTAAGGTAATAAATACTTAAATTCAAATAATGTAAAAACTGTAATTAGTGGAGCCTTCCGTTACCAGACACAATTTTCTTCAGCTTAGCATTATTGTTTTTTACGCTTGAACCTGTACGGTCATTGTTATGTTTCTACTCTACTGAGAATTCCCAGAGTTTATGCACACTCTGCACCAGGGAAGACTTCAAAACTTACTCTTCCCTTTACAGGACTGCACCTGTGAACAGTCCACAGTTTGGCTTATTGGCTACTCTGATTTCATTTGTCTCATCTAGTCCGCCAATAACTTGTTTTTACTTATCTCACCAGTTCCTCTAGTCTTACCCGATTATACTTACTGTTCTATCCAGTCCGGTACAGCCCGACAGGGAGAGACGCCGTTTGCAACCCCGAAGTTATTTTGTATTAACCAATTCCCATAGCCATGACCTGAAAGCCAAAGTTCCGCAGATTTCTAGGAGGCGTCTTCCAGAAGCGAACACATCATCCCTAATCACCTACGCGAGACATGGGATCATATACACCGCTAAATCCGGGTCTCCACTTTCACAGTAATCGGTCCGAAAGTTCAGTATCTTTCCGATACTGCGCACATGTGCTGGAGACAACGGAAGCGTGGATCCAGAATTGTCTCAGACAAAATCCAATCCCACATTTGCGTAAAAGCCAAAGGAAACCACGTAAAACAAAGGCTGAGTTGCCCTGCCTTTAATGCAAGACCTTTCGTGAGAACGGTTCAGGGGATAACCTTATAAAAGGTCTTTCTCCAGCTGGATGTGAACCCTTGACCTCCAGGTCGTAAGGCGAGCGCTCTTTCTCGGTGCTTAGCATAATTATATTGCTGACTGTGCGATCTTATTGAAATATTTATAAATGTATCTTATAAATTTAAGTCCTTATGTCTATAGTATTAGGGTAGATTTTCCTTTATAGTATGGAGGTCGAAATCGTGTTTGTTAGATTTCTCATATGAACTAATATTTATCTATGAAATACTATTTTAGACTTTATAGTTTCCAAGTTCATAGCTAAAACACAATTTAAATTCATGAAGTCTTGCTTAATAATGTACAATGCAAAAAATGTATATAAATCGATTTTTTCTTAAAGCACTTGAGTCGCTGATGTTATGTTCAGAAAATCAGGGGACGTATCTGACGTTATTACTTAAGACCGCTAACTTCGTGCAATTAGTCTATAGCTGTCTATTCCCACACATCGTAGACGCGTAAAGCGTAAACGTACAGATGATGCATTTTAATTAGGTACTTTTTAGCGAATTTTCATAATGAAAATGACGCTTATGAGGTTGTTCGGATGACGGAAGTTGAGGGTGGGAGTGAGTGGAATCGGTTCCTATTGGCTTCCTGATAACAAAAATATATGTCCGAAAAAAGTTTATATATATATATGTATATATATATATATATATATATAATATATATATATATATGTATATATAATTATATATGTAAGAGTTTCTACCCTTTCGTATGGCGAACGATAACTCTCGAAGGCGTTCTCAAATTGAAACGAAACTTTGCAAATCGCGAGATGTTGTGGAGGTTACGAGGCCTATTGTTTATAAAAACATTATGACGTCATCAACCAAAGTTATGACGTCATGAAAAAAAATTTTTTTTGAAACTTAAAATGGCTTTAAAACAAGGTATCTAGTATTTAGGTAGACGGCTAGCTGAATCGATTAAGACCAATTTCAGCTCAATCGAACCCTCACAAATGGCGCAATCGGTATACATATATATAATAATCTTGTATTATTGTATACGTCTAGGTCAAAGACTCGTACGATATCTGTTGGGTTCAGTAGTGTTAGAGGGTGGGGATATAGTATAAAAGAGAGACCTCTACCTCTTGCTCCATCATGGTAAGCCTACTGTCCCAGAGAGACAGGGCAAAAATGGCTTCCACTAAACCACGCCGAGCTAAGCAGACCCGTAAAGAGGAAGAACATCGAAGTAGTCTTTATATGGTCGAAGTTATTCTAAAACGAATGCGACCAGTTTCAGCTCAATCGGACAATCCTAAGCGACGCAAACGGTATTTTTATTTTAAATAATCATGAATATATTTTTTTCAACCTTAAGATTTTACTCAAATAAACAATTTGTTTACAAAACAAATTTGACATTTTTCTTTAAATTCTATAAACAATCATAAATGTAAGTAAGAGTTTACACCCTTTTGTATAGTGGACGATAACTAAAGCTGATGAAAGATGGAACTATAATCTTTTCTTGAAAGCATCTCAGGCCCGCGAAGCGGGCCTGTGAAACGAGGCTGTGAAAATTCGCTAAATACGTGGCAAAATGCCATGTAACAAGAAACGATAGTGAAACCATACATAATACAAAACAACAACAATGTGACCGCGAAGCGGTCACTGGGAGGCCCCCGGGCCGCGAAGCGGCCCGGCGGGCCGACGCCGCGGAGCGGACGAGGCGCGAAGCGCCGAGGCCGCGTAGCGGCTACGGGCCGAAGGCCCGTATTTTAATTAGGTACGTACTTTAAGATTTTCCATCACCTATAAAATATTTCAGGTTTTTAAGATAATAATCTGAGCAATGAGTTTTTTATTCTATTTTTTTAACGCTTAAACCGTAGGGTCATTTTAGCGCTTTCCCCTCACTCAAATCTTACTCAACTAATTAACCCCTGAGTTTGTACACATCCAATCATCTAGGAAGCACACCCTCCGTACATGGTGGCGCATATGACTAGTTCACAGTGTGTCCAGTTCATCTAGCCCAACCAGACTATCTAAACTCACTGCTCTGGCTAGTACCGGTGACTAGTTCATCTAGACCAGCTAGGCTCATCGCTCTGGCTAGCGCCGACTACTAGCTCCTCTGATCACATTAGTCTCACTTGGCCTCGTCCTTCCAGTCTCACCAATCTCACCAATCTTCGTTCTTTTAATCTCATCAGTTCCTCTAGCATCACCAGACTCAAGCTAGGCTCACCGCTTTGGCCAGTCCAGCGCCACCCGACAAAGAACTCTAGCACCCAGATGTCAGCGTGCACAAACTCATTCTTTAGCCCTGACCTGGAAGTCAAAGCTCCGCAGTGCTATTAGGAGACGTCTGTCTTAAAAAACCGAGCACTTTGTTCCTAGTCACTTTACGTTATTCGTGTCGCCGCCATCACTTTCACTACGTTTTCGGTCATTCAAAGGCTCAGTATATCTTTCCGACCTTCGTCTCCCCCAGCCCGCAGAACATTAACTTTTCGTGAGCTGGAGACAACTGAAACGCGGATCCAGATTTGTCTCAGATGAAACTAGATCCAACCCCGCATTTGCGTATTAGTAGCCAAGGAAACCACGTAACACCCTGGCTGGGTTGGCCGGCCTTTAATGCAAGACCTCCCGAGTGTATGGTACAAGGGATAACCTAATATTGAGGTCCTCCCCCGGCTGGATTTGAACCCTCGACCTCCAGGTTGAAAGGCGAGCGCTCTACCACTGAGCTACCGTACTCGGTTTTTATTCTAATTATTCTGTTTTCTGATAGGGTTTAGTATTTAATTTTTATTTAAGAATATATCCGACCTAGTATTGTCTTTAGATCTCAATCCTCTAATTCAATTAATTTTTACTTTCCTCATTTATACCATTTGCAGGTAGATATAATAATGTGTGTCAACTAAAAATGCGAACCGACAATTTATCTGAAACATCCGTTTAAGACTTTCTTAGTAGTTTTGCCCAAGTTTAATGTTAGTTCTCATTGTTGAACTCAGTGTCTTAATGCTATATAGGTTGCTATATAGCACTGAAGAATCAACCTTCAGTTCTAGTTTAGCTTTTCGGATATAATTAAACTGAAGGTTAATTATATCCGAAAAGCTAAACTAATTGTTTGTTATGATTGTATGAATACAATCATAACAAAAAATTTGAAATTAGACTCGTATAGTACTATATCTGTGGGCGAGCAAATCGGGTTTGAAGTGATGATGGATTAGCATTGCCAATCCGATATGGAAAGAAGTTTCGAGTCATGACTCTGATGTAATATGAAGTTAAATTTCAAAAAGGGTTCAGAAGTAGGGTTAAATAAATATTTCTCTTTTAGCTACAAAGTTTATGTTAATCTTTGTTTACTTTACTGATGATAGACTTTTGATTATATTTGTTTGTAAAAGCAATACTAATTCAGGATGTACGTGTACAGATGGGTTGTTACTACTACCTTGTTTATTTATTGCTTCACAAAGTATTTTGTTAGATAGGTTTGTTGAAAACAGAACTACTTGGATTGAAAGGGGATGGTGGAGGTCCGTGACCAAACGTTGGGTTCGTCTCTTAGCTAATCTCGTCCGTGTATCTTACTATTCGGATAACTTTACGAGCCGGCATTGTGTAAATGTTTATGATAATTAATGTTTTTTTGGTCAGTGAATGGCGGCATTGTCAAGACGGGTGGCCTGTCTTGTTGAGATGTCTCCTAATTGCCTGCCTCCTGACACTGTCACTTGTTCAAATATCGCTCTTTTTTCTTTGATTTTGCTTTTTTTCTCATTGATCATTTAACTTATGGCCTACAAATTTTTAATAAATTTTCGGGGAAGTTCTAAGGTTAACTTCTAAATAATAACTTGTGCCAGGGGTTGCCTGTATTTCTATTCCAACCTTTGACTCCAGAGAGCTCTGTGTTTTACATCCCAGGTTAAGCACTCATTTTATGTATGCAGATTATTGATCTTCTAATTGATTTCTTGATTTCTAATTGATCTTCAATTGATCGCCAAGTACACTACTACCTCGAGGTGGCTCCTGCATGTGTTATCCCTGGTGAGATACAATGTTCTTAACGAGTGCTGTAGTGGACACGGCAAGACATTAGCGAGCTTAAGACATATCTTAAGATTAACAGTGATGCATGTTTTCTTTTAAATTTGGATGCATTCTCTCTAAACACCTGATTTGAAATAAATATGATCAACTTGTTATAGAAAATGTGATAAGCCAAACAATCCTCAACTACCTATAAGCGGCAAATTTATTCACCCAATATTACCTAATAAAATATAAGTATGAGTATTAAAATGCAGTTTATTTATTTATTTGTTTAATTTTTTGTTGCAGGTACTTTTTATTATTATAGTTTCCTAACTGATATAAAAGGTAATATTTTAAAATGCATCTGGTTTACTAATTTTAGTCTTATGCTTTTCATTTAAATATCTTTATTTTCCTTACCTTTTAAAAGTAGGTGTATATGAAAGGCTGTGTTGTCGCAAAAATTGTTGAACTAAATTATCCTGTAAGTATTATGGAGACATTTGATTAGTTGCTTCCCTGATTATCAAATAAGGGTACCCTGGTTGCATTAATTATTAGCTACTATGATCAAAGGATCATAGTAGCTAATAATTAATGCAAAGGAGAGAAATACAAATGTCAACCTTTTTTTACGTCCAGTTGTTACACATAATAACTAAAACTAATGGCATCATAATGACATTATTTCTCATTAATGACTTGAGAACAAAAATCGAAAACGGGGTACTAAAAATTTTCCTTATTACATCGGATTCGCTGCGCTCATCCTCCCAGCTTTGGACTCGCATTGCTCGTCCTCAGAATATATATATCGTTCAATATGTACTACAAAACGTAAATAGTAAATAGATTTGTTTCATTCCCTGGCCACGCTCGATGCTACTTAACTTTTGTGATCCACCAAAAGTCATGTATATATTTTTCTTATTGAAACAAAACTGAATGCACTTATTTATTACGTAATGGTAGAAAACCAAATTACTTTTTTACAGCTTCTTTTTGCTAACACAAAACTATACACCTACGGTATAAAAAAAGGAAAGTAAACAAAAATATCGGATCAATTTAAAATTTTTAAAACCTAGGCCGTATTCATTGCATCGTAACAGTGAATAAAAAAAATGGATTGTTTGAATAAGTGTATGTTGAGAACGCATTCTGTACGCGACGTTTTGCTGTTGACTGCTATTCTGAGTATTTATAATTTATTGTGCGTTCCTTCGACAGTATCATTATATATTCATATTATAATAAGAGATTTAAGTTTCGAATGCTAAGGAAACGAAAAGGTTTGATCTAGAAACTTGTTATTTTTACAACTTAATTGCGTTTTCTTTCTTACAAAATGTTTTATTATCTTAATTTATCGAACATGTCTGATATGACTGTAAAACTGTTTCTCAGCTATCCTACTTGTTTATAGCCTTGGTTTTACGGCTTAATAGTGCCAACCATCAAGCAGACGGTTTTAGATTGCACGAATTTTCTTGTATATGGCACCTTATTCGTTTGTATTAGTTGTGAGGAAGGTGTAATATAGTTTGAATATAACATTAAAATTAATTATATTATTGTTCTGATGCAATCTTGTTCTAAGAATGGTCTGAATATTGCGTTGTTTATACTTAGAAATATTTAGTTTTCCAACTTTAACTATTCCTCACCTACTACGTTGAAATGAGGAAGTATTGTGTTCTCCACAAAAATTCGGAACCAAGGTTTTATCATAATTATCTCTTTCATGCACTTTTATGACGTTCAGTTATGCATGACGTGTGTGTCATGCATAACTTCCGCTGTGTTTATGGTATAGGATTGAAACATGGCACAAAATCAGACATAACCTCTAGTGAGGCTGTCCATAGGATAAGTGTTAAAACTACGATCACCTATTTTGCTGATTCATCGAAATTTTTTTAAAAAAAGTTGACACAAATGTACATTTATAAGTTGTGTGTGTTGTAATTTAGACGCCATTTTAAAAATATTGACTTTTTACATTTCCTAAGTTATACCGTAAGTATAGGAATAGTATTGTTTGTAAAAAACCGAAACCGGGATGTCATAGGTATTATCCGTTTCAGGTGTTTTTTAAGAACTCCTGATTAGTTTTTACAAAGTTGTCAGTCTGTATATGTATGTTTGTCTGTTATCATCGTAGCTCCTAGTGTATTTTTGCTAGATAGTTGAAACTTAGTAGAAAAATCAGTGATAATTTCGAAAAATCATTAACCACGGAAAAATAATGCAATTCGATTGAAATTTGACACGCATGTAGCATGTACAAGACTAACAGATGTGCCAAGATTCCTGTCATTATCAGCATTAGTTCATGTTTTATCAAATAACTTCTGTACGTTTTTAAAAAAATTGTATAAAATTAGAAAATAATTCAATTGAGTTAACATTTGGTTTTAGTATATACCTTATGTAATAATATGTACACCAAGTTTCATTTTTAAACAACAAGTATATCAATGGTTTTTGTTAAATCATAAATGATAACCAGCATTCAGTAGTCAGTGCTGTATGGGTGACCGCTGAGAATTAAACCGATGTATCTACTAAGTCCGAAGACGTTTTCTAGTATTTATTTGGCGAATTGTATATTCTGAAGACGAGCGTTTTAAAGAGTGAGAAAGAGCGAAGATTCTCGCTATTTCGGAGCGAGAATTTTAGCGAACATTTAGTTATAAAGTTTATGTTGATCTTTGTTTATTTTTACTAAAAATAAGCTTTTAATTATATTGGTTTGTAAGAGCAATATAATTGCTCTATCTATAAATAGATAAGCTAATAAGAAATACTCTGAGATTCTTCCTTCACCTTTAAATTCCATAATTCACTGACGCTTAACAGAATAATTTATCTCATTCATTTAGTTGCAATATTTTGTCTCTAGCTAAAAGTAAAATACTTGTAGCTTAAACTCTTTCGCATATTTAATAGCATACCTTGAAATCTTGTATGCAGTCAAGTTTTATTATTAAATTTTTGTAATATTTTGGTGTTGTGGATTATACATTGCTTTCAGTTTCATCAATATAATATAAATTGTTATTTAATTGTATCTTTTGTTTGGTGTTGAAACAAAAGAATTTTTCGGGATATGAACCAATTCTATAAAAAATGTAGTGTTGATGAAGTGGGTGGTCTATATGTTGTGGCTCGTCTAGCTTCACATGTATGTGTCAGTACTTTTCTATAGACCTAGACCTAGATTCCATTAGCACCCCTAAATTCTCTTGTTTACTTAAAGTTATTTTTTTAAAGAAACTTTTTAGAACTATATTGTACAATCTTTTCCTTTTAGGAAGATTTTTAGAATTTTAGGGTTACTTTTATTGTTTCATTTTATAATATTCTTTTCTATTTCTGTTTTATACTTTTATTATGCTTGTATACACTAGGCAATTTGATTTTCATTAAAAGTTTTAAATATTATTTTTATATTATATACAGGGTGACTTACTCTTAATGGGACAAAATAAAAATCTTGATTCTATGGACCAGGATGAACAAAAAATGTTATGTAAGCATAGGGTTGATTCTCAATAGTTCTCTAGAAAAATCGATATATCGAATTATTCGATACTTTACTATCTAATTCTCTAAAACGATCTACAACTTGAAAACTACTAAAGCTAAAGAGATGCGGGTTTCACTATTCTCAAGGACATTAAATTCCCTTTAAAATGGTATACTTTATGTCGCAATCATCACAATTAAACTTTAATTTATTTGCATTTAAAATAAAAAAATTTATTAGTACTAAAAATGTAAAAAATTAAATGCCAAAATCTTCGATATTTGTTCACTCATAGTTGAAACCTAAAAATCTTAAAAACAGCCTCATTCCATACCCTTTAAAATGATATAACATAATCTATGGCTTGTTAGCGAATTTCCTTTCAATATTTTTTTTTTTTTTTTTTTTTTTTTTTTTTTTTCAATATTTTCCTTAATATTCAATTAATATTCAATTTTCAATATATTCCTTTGTTTTTAACTTTAACCGAGATATTCTTAAAAAACTTGATGTAAGTCGCTTAGATTCTAAATTATTCTCTATGTAAACAAAGACATTTACATTTAAATTATTTCAATTTGATTTACAAATAAACTTTATTTTATTAGTTATAACTATATTATTAATTATTATATGTTTTTTTAATCATAGAAAATAATCAACCCCCTCCCTCCACTCCCATATAGCTTAAAAAACTTAATTTAAGTCTCTTATAATAAAACAAATGCAACAAAAACATTTCTTGAAGAATTTTGTTGAAAGAATACAAAGTAATAGGTATATTTATACATAATTAAATAATAAATAAATAATTAACTTTTTACTGCAAGGGGAATTAAAAATCATTCTTCATGTAAATCATAAGAGAGATTCAAATCTTCCTCCTTCAACTCTAATACATATCGAATAATTAATTATAAAGTATCGAATAATTCGATATATCGATTTTTCTAGAGAACTATTGAGAATCGACCCTATGCTTACATGACATTTTTTGTTCATCCTGGTCCATAGAATCAAGATTTTTATTTTGTCCCATTAAGAGTAAGTCACCCTGTATAATTATATTAATAATTATTGAAGTATTTTTGAAGTTAAGTAGGAAAAAGATAAAAAAAGCCCAATTTCTTAACGTAGTTATTGTAAGTTAAACTTTTTCAGTCCTACCTGTGGCTTACGTCTTATTTAACGTAATACTATTTTATTTAACTTGCTGAACCTTTTTGAAAGAACGTTACATTCTACAAGAACAACCTGTTGTTGGTATTGTAAACACGCAATACCGTTCTGTGGATTATCCACTCTTTATATGTACCATATGATATTTATTATGAAAATGCATTATATCTTACTTTTAAATTGTCTTACCTTTATGTAGATACTTTTCAATTCCTCTGAAAAGTTCTATTAAATATTATATTTGTTTAATTTTATTGATAGTACCCCTGAAATTCCTCACAGGAAAAAGTCAGTTTTTCAGTGTATAAACGTCAAAAATAATTACAAGTATCTTTAAAAGTGTAACAAGCATCATTTGTTATTTTACTAAGTTGAGGTAATTATCAAGTATTTAGAGGATGTGGTAGTTTGTTAATTTAGCGTCTGTTGGGCATGATAACTAGAGTCAGGTGGTAAGCAGGAGATTGGGATGTTTAAGAACCTAATGATGCCCCAGGTATCCTACAGGTGCTATCATACCCAATAAGTTTCATAGTCAAGAAAATTTTACTTTTATCTTACCTTCTGTTTCTAATAAATCTCTATAAAAAACATGATAAATTTATTTTAAATTGTTTTTTTTATAAATCAAAACTAGATTACAATCTTGATCATTTTTTGGGCAGATTATATCCTGCTTATTTTTAATTACTTTTAGTGTGTGTTAGAATTAAGTTCATTTTTGTGTTGATAGATTGAGTAGATTAATCGATAGGAAAAGAACCCTATAATTATTTAATGTCTTTTTGGCGCTTTCGTTGTTCGTTATAAACTTTTTAAACTTTTGCTCTTTTACACCGTAGGTATAAGTGTAAAAGTATAGTGTTTACAAAAAATTCCTACACCGAAAAGTCTCCTGAATTATCCATTTCAGGTGTTTTAACTCCTAAGTGGTTTTCACAAGTTATCTGTCTGTATGTGTGTGTGTCTTACCATCGTATCTCCCTGTGTAAGAATATATATAATCCGTATCCCCTGTTTAAGAATCAATCTTTAAGTCTAGTTTCGGTCGTACTTTAGGGCGTAAAATGAGACTAACACGTGTGCAAATTTCATCTCATTATTAGCATTAGTTCAATTTTTACTAAATTATTTGTTAAGTTTTTTAAAAAATAGTGAAAAAATCGAAAAATTATTCAATTAAGTTGAAATGTGGTACATATATTCCTTTTACGGTGTGTATATCTACTGTTTTTACTTTTCCTCATTTATACCCTTGTCTGTTTGTCTGTATGTGTGTGTGTCTGTTATCATCATAGCTCCCAGTGTATTTATGCTAGAGAGTTGAAACTTTGTACAAAAATCAGTCTACCGCTGTAGTTGTGCTATTCGGCAAATAATTTGTTTCTGACGTCATTAACCCGCTATAATAACTCGGCAAAAATTATGAAAAATCACAAAGCGCGAAAAAATTATGCGATCCGATTGAAATTTGGCTCGCATGTAGCCATGTATATGACTAACATATGTGTTTCATTTCATTATCAGCATAAGTTCATCATCGAACAAGTTATATCAAATGACTTGTATAGGTTTTTTAAAAAATTGTAAAAAGTCGGAAAATTATTCTATAGACTTGAAATTTGGTTTAAGTATATACCATTACGTAATAAATAAGTGCACTAAGTTTTGTTTCAACACGAAAAGTAAATCTATGATTTTTGGTCATAAAATTTAAGCATCATCGAGCGTGGTCAGTGCCTGGATGGACCATTGGCAAATTATTTTTATTTTGTATCTCTCTTAAGAGCCCTTGTTTTAATCTATCACGCACTATCGGGCAATATGTGTAAACTTTTTGTTCTTTTTACAATGCCGAAATCCGCATTGTCTTAGCCGACTATATTAGCTTTTTAGCATTAGTTTCGCTAAAAAGCTAATACTATTTTTAGACTATTTTTAGCTAGCAGCATTAGTTTCGCTATTTTACTTTGGTAGATCGACTGGTACTATGAAATAACTAAATTCAACCTAGTGGGAGAACGGTTGAGACTGTATAGTTAATGTGATTTTTTAATGACATCTGTTGAGTTAATTTTTTTGCCGTAATTATTGTATACACCCTATATTGATAAATTATAAGTGTTCGCTCACTATATTTTTCTTTCACATTTTTTTCAATTATATCTTAACTACAACTTACAAATACATAATTTCAATTTATAATAAAATACAACTATCTTACCGTTAAAAATTATTAAATTTAATGTATAAATTTAATAATTGGTTCATGCAATTTCATTTGGTTATATTACATAAACGGTATGAATCAAATATGCTTTACTCTTTAAATAAAATTCATATGATAAAATGATACTAAAATATTTCTAATACTAATATTAGAAATACATTTATGAAATATTATGTTCAGACAAATTATATTTGTGTAGCATTTAGCTCTCATTTTAAATAATAAAATTAAGATTTATAGTTCGTGTTCGTAATCTTTTCTAGTACCTTTTTAATTTATTTTTTTAAATTATAATATCGATAGGCATAAATAATTCCTTATTGCACCAGTAACTAATATAAGTATTAGAGGTATAATTATATTTTATAATTATTATGGAACCTTACTTTTAATTATTTATAATATTTTATGAATGCTTCGTAACAATTTGCCATAATTATTAATTTTTATTTATGATACTTTTAAATAAATCAATTCCTAATTTTGACCTGATCATATTTGAAAGTTATAAAATAACATACATTACTGATCGTTTAATATTACATGGCTATTAAGTTTGCTGCAAGTATAATATCAATAAATCATATAAATGTGCAAGTATTAGGTTTAAAAGCAGCGGTGAATTGATTACGTACTGGACTTATTAGTGCTAATAGTTTTTAAATTGGTTGGTCGGTTCAAATTGTTTCTTGTTTTTATCTTTTAACCTTGCTACTTATTTAGAATCTATCGTATTTATGATGTCAACATTTCTGTGTTAGGGTGATTGACGTTTTAAACTTGGCTATGTTCTTATAAAATTATAACATATTGATTAATTTTTAGTAAAATTTTTTTTTGTTTTTTTGGTTAAATTTCTTCAATAAAACCAATCTATTTATTAATGCTTATATTATTGAAATTACTTTCCACCCGTAATATTTATAATGATTATTTTTTCTTATAAAAATGAAATTTCTCTATTCATTCATAGTTTTCCTGTTGTTGTTTATTGCTTCTATCCTTCAAGGGTGTATTTCTTTTTAAATTTATTTGTCACTAATTTATTGTCACTAAATATTAACATAATGACTTAAATGATTGAAGGAATACATATCAATAAATAGCTTATGCAATTACACACTTGCTATATTTTCTTATTTTGCTTTGTAAAGTTCAAAAGTTATTATAAGCATGTTCGTTGCATTTTTTTATTTAATTCTTTTATTTACTGATAATAAATAAACAATCAGCATTTATCATTTATATTCTTTTCTCATAAAAAAGTACATATATTGTACTCAGTCAATTATAATTTTTATTTATGAGATATGAACTTTTTTTTAATTTCTTTTCTTTTTGTTTTTATATTCATGATGTTTTATTGTAAATGACGATGGTTTTTAACTTTAAAAGGCGTGTTATAAGTCATTTATTATTAAAACCTAAGTTAAAGATATGAGACTTAGCTAGGGTATGGATAAAGTAGGCGGGTTTTTTTTCGTTAAAAACCTTTTATTTTTCATGGAAAACAATCTTTGGACATGTTGCTTAAAGAAATAAAACATTTCATGTCAATAAGTTTTTTTTAAAGCAGTATTATATAAGTAATAATTATAAGTTGTGTATTTGGAATCTATTAATGATTTCAACATCTGCCTATAGGATTAAACCTGTTAATATTATTTATTACATTAAACGATATTATATATTAAACTTCTATTCTTTTTATTTATGAGAAATTATTGTTTGTGTTATTACTTTCGGGCACATAAATATTACGATTTTATGTACTGGATAGTTATAACTATTGTTGATTTTGTTGCATTCAAAAAATATTTGAACTGGTGGCAGAAAGCTTATAGCGAATCGCCTTTAAGATGTCCTTTGCCACAAAAATAGGTTTTTTTAAATCTTGACATATTCTGAATGGATCAATGTTTTAAAATCAAACTTTGTACCAAAATCCTCCTAGAAAAGGACAAGAACCTTATTGTAAACCAGGCGCGGATACAAGGGGGGGGGCGATCGCCGCCCCCCCAAGAGCCAAAAAATGGAGGGAAAATTGAAGAAAGTAGCATAGGCTGTGCCGTTTATCTTTTTTAAATTTAGAAAAAATCAATTAAAAAGAGCAAAATTTTTTTTAGCTCGCTTCGCTCGCATGATTTTTTAATCATTAAATTTAAAAAAATCGGCTATTTTGTATAATTAGGACCGAACATATTTAATGAATTAACTCCTACCGCAATAGGACAACTCAGAAAAGAAATGTTATTTACTCACTCCTGTTACAAGGTACGCCAAAATTTAGCTCGATGGTAGATGACCCCCTTAGCTGGAGTTTTGGGAACCCCTGACGTAAATTATTTTGACATGATGCCATTTAACTTTTGTGTTTAGCAGGGCTAAGGGGTTCATCGAATCTGCGAGAAATTTCACATCTTGCTATCCATGTCGGAAATAAGTCAACCCGTAGCCGCTACCTGGCCTCGCCCCCTCAGGGATGCTTTAGCCTAGCCTGAGGGGCTCCTTGTGGCCGCTTCGTGGCCACGTTGTATTGTATTATTTGTTGTTTTATTATTATTTTTTTAATGTATTTTTGCCATGTATTTATCGAATTATCGCCACCTCGCTATGGCCTCTTCAAGTCCACACAATCGTTTTTTTAGTATTAATTTTTACATGGCATTTTGCCATGTATGTAGCGAATTTTTATCGCTTGATATGGCCCCTTTGGGGGCCATATAGACGTTTATATACATACAATGAGGTGTATAGAGAGTTAAAAAGTTTTCTTTCACCCACTGTATACAAAAGGAAAACTTTAATTTTAATAGCTGATGACGTCACAATTAAGTTATTTGCCATTAACGCAACTTAGAATGTAGCGTAATATGTTTTTTCCAAACAGAGGGCCTCGAAACCTTCTTAACATTTCGCCATGTGCCAAGTTTTGTTCCTATCTTACTCACGGTAATCTTTTACACACACACACACACACACACATACATATATATATATATATATATATATATATATATAATATATATATATATAATATAATATATATATATATTATATACATACATATATATATATATATATATATATATATATATATATATATATATATATATATATATATATATAAACGCATATTTTTTTTGGACAGGGTCAATCCATTTCAAGTGATCTAGAGATGTTGCTCGAAAAAAATAAAAATTTATAATTTTTTTTCTGTGTTGTTCCTACCAACGCCTTGTATTTATTTTTTCTACAGCCTCCTTCATTTTCAAAAATCGATTTTTAGTTCCCGAGACACCCAAATTTTGAGTTTTTTTTGCCAATTTTTGAGGCTTCATGTTTCGGCTTTGGGTTAACCTTGCTTAAATGAAACAGGTCTCGTTTGAAAGTGTCCTTTTTGGGCTTTACACAAGAACCAATATTTTTTGTTCTACTACTGCTAATCTACTCGTGAGTTTGCATAATAAATTTGACCACAAAGACTGAAAATACACTTTTTCATTATTTGTTTTTAACAAAGAAGATAATATTACAAAAAATTGATATAATTTTTTGGTTACTAAGGTACAAGAACACCATAATGAACCATTTGGACCATAAGGAACAAGAAAAAAAAATATTTTAATGTTCCAAATTTTACCTTCTGGAGTCAATGAATTATTGAAGGTTTTCATGATTTTGGCGTTTTTCAGGGCGATTTATCGTCCAATGGGACTGGGGCGTTTTTTCATATTGGGCTTAAAATGACCTCTATGCATTGCAGTTTTACGCCCAATATGTTACATATTGTTTATTTTGGTTTTAAGGTACTCTACAGAGTTTTTAAAATCAGCAGTTTTTCAGTTTAAGGAAAAAATATACTGATTTCTATTAAAAATAGGGTTTACCCTGGGGTTTCTTTTCTAAAAAACATAGTTAAAGGTATATATTAAATAAATTCGACATCACCACCCAAAGTGACCAAAAAGTCGAAAAAACTGTTTGATTACCATAAAACCTAAAATATCACCAGTAAACCACATATTTCAGGTGTGGAGTCGTTTTTGATGTATTTTGGGCCTTCGAGTTGAAAGAGAGCGGTCTGGAGTCGATACCACCACTCAAAGCCAAAGGACCTGGGTTCAAATCCTGGTGGGGACAATATTTTTTTTTCGTTTTTTTACATTAAGTTAGTTTATAACTAAAAAAGAATTCGAACACAGGTGTCTCGGGAACTAAAACGTGATTTTGAAAATGAAGGAGGCTGTAGATAAAATTAATACTAGGCGTTTTGGACTATCTATAGATAGGACCAACACAGAAAAAAAAAATTTTTTCGAGTGACATCTCTGGATCACTTGAAATGGATTGATCCGACATACATACCCCCTCAACATCCGTTATCTAAATTAACCTCATAAGCATCATTTCCATTTTAGGAATTTCCATTATTCCATTATTGGAATTCGCTAAAACTCTTTTTAGCTGGCTTCACTAGCATTTTTGATACTTTTTTGAATGCCACTATTTAAGTATAAGTATCTCAAGTTATACTAAGCAGCCCTCAATAATCGCCCCTCCCAAAAATTTGGGCTGGATCCGCGCCTGTTGTAAACCACGTTGTTGTGACTTCTTTAACCAAGTTCGCTGACTCAGCATATTTTGTAAAATGTTGGTAAAATTTAGCTTAACTTTCAATTGAATTTAATTCGAAATAACTGATAACTGTGGTGAATAGTTAGAAAAGTTAAAATATGATCGGTAAACAGAAATTTAAGGAGGGCTCTGAATCGAACAGGTTTGAAGTCATTATAAGCCTTCAAAGTTCTCAATGCGACATATTTCAAAAGTAAAATCCAAAAATTCACTTTTCTTTTATTGCAATAGCTCATAATTTTGGTACTTAAAGAGTGTTACACCAGAATAAGCATGATTTATTGTAGGAAAGCTTGGGCAGGAAATTACCCAGGCTATGTATTAGTTGTGTTCCACTCGAGTTACCTATATTTGTTTTTAACACTCCCCCCCCCCTCATTACTCTCCTACCTCCTTAAATGTATTAGAAATATTAGTGGGGCACCGCGAAATATCAATGAAGAGGTATTAAAATTAGCCTTGACTGAAAAAGGGCCCCGACTCCTGCTAGCGTTGAAAGATCCCACTACTTGTTTCTGAGCAGAATATGTCCGGATGGCATCTGTCTGGATCTATCCAAGGATTTCTATGCCTTGTTACAGAAACCCCTACTGGCGCCATACAGCAATTGCTTCTATATATTTAAGTATTCTTAAAATAGACTTAATATAAGTTTATTTGAGATTTGCTTGATGTTTCGAGTTGGCTGGGAAAAAAGAAAATAAGAAATATCTAAGAAGGGACTGGGAAGTAAATTTTAAGGAAAATAGCTTTTGAACAGCATGTAATCAAAATGAGTCACGTTTCATCCAGCCCCGGTTCTGTATTAGACTTAGCGTCTGGAATCCCACGAGCCCCAAACGTTTTATGTTAGTATGTTTTCTTGTGAAGTATATATATGTGTTACACCTTTGGCTTCCCTATCTATCCTCCTTATAAAGGAAGCATTATTGAAACACAATAGGAATATTTTACTTATTAGGGATCTTTTAGTTTTGAAGTTAAAATATTTCTTACTTTTCCTCATTTACACAGTAGTGTTTGTTTCTACAAATCAGAATTCGACCTAAATTATCCATTTTAGACTGATTATATCATTATCAGCATTAGTTAAATTTTCATCGTTGTGTATACTTTTTTGAAAAATTATTGAAAATCGAAAAATTCTTAAATTAACTTAAAGTTTGGCACATGTGTATTATTTTGTCAAAATTAGTATGCTAAGTCTCATTTCAATACAGCTAGTATATTTGCGGCTTTTGTTAGATCACTAATGTAACAGCAACGTGGGAGGACGGATGGCCGCTAGGAATAAACGGACGTTTTTGTCTGAGGACGAACGAAGAAAGACCTATTGAGTCTTTATAGACGTATTGAAATATAAATTAGGTGATTATTATATTCTAAGGACGAGTGAAACAAGTCCGAAATGTTTAGAATGAGCTTAGTGAACCCAAGTATGGCGTGGAATAGTTCCGAAGTACCCCGTACCCGTTTTTTTATTGCTTAGTATTGTAAATTTTTAGAAAGATAACTTTTACGTTTCAAATCAATTCTAGAATCTTAAATTTTGTATAGCTTTTTGATGTTTGTACGGTTTTATATTTGGCCCTGGCAGATGCATAGAATGTTCATTTTGAACTTAAATGTATCGAACAATTATTATATCATTTAAATCCTTGCTGATTCATATTTATAAGTTTTTTTCTATTATGACTGTTGGTTATTACTAACTTTTATTTTTCTCACTGCATATTTGATTCCTAACAGGTGCATTCCTTACATCTGATTAGTTTACTTTAAATTACAAGCTTCTTTAAGTGTTAATAATCGAGTATGTCGTCGAGTTTTATTGTTTAAAATTATTTTTAAGTGACTTATTTACATGACTTAAGATTTTTTTGAAGTTTAATTATTGAGTAGGATACATATGAGATAGTGCAGCAGACGCAGACGGTGTGAAACTAGTTTTGTTTCACCCTACTATTTGACTAGTTAGTATTCTAGTTTATCCCTATATTATCACCTTAGCGGCTTCACGCCCCGCCTTTTCATTTGCATATTTACTCGCTACTCTTTTATATTCACCTGTTTTTTTTTAGTCCTCATGGAAATATCTACATACATATTGTATGAAGTGCTCGAGGCTTTGGGAGAATTCAAAGGGGGCGGGTTGTTTAGCTAAAGTAGATTATGGAATCTCTGTATGTCTCTTAAATATCGTGCATTGTAGACGTGGTATTTCGTTAACTACAGTGATTTGAAACGTTCTCAAGCTTTATTTTTATGATTACTATGTCCAGACCTCCATGCTCGTTTCACCAGAAGTCTTCCTCTTATTATTATTTTATCCTTATTTAATATTTTTGTGAATCTCAAGGTATTCATTTGAGTCCAATTATCAAATTATCTTTCAGCGCCATCGTATTAATTAAATTCCAGTCATAAAAATTTATTTCAAATTTTCTTCACCTGCTTTGAAAATATATATGTATAAGTAGTCTTTATAATATTTTACCCGAGTACTAAAGTATAATTTCTTTAACACAAGCAAGTCGTTTACCTATTTATTGTATTTTTTAAATTATGTACTCCAGGTTACTTATTCATTTAATAGTTTCTCTTCAGTTCTACTGTTTTATTATCTGATTATTAAAACCATTGTTACTTTATTAAATACACGGTAATATCTTACAGCAAATTCGTGTAAACATTTTGATTTTAGCTGATAGTGTTATTTATAAATCATTAATTGGATTTTAATTTCTTATTGCTATGTTAAAGTAAAATTATTTTATTTCATCGATTAATAATTCTTTCTACCTTAAATAGCCCATGTTTTTAAATGATTTTAGACTTGTGGGATAGAAAGCTTAGTTTTTATTATATTCGGCAGCTTCTTTTATATTATTATCATTTATTTTGTTTGTGTTATTTTAGGGGTTAATATAACTATCTTTTTCGTTGGCTTTAGCACCAAATTATACAAATTGTTAATACCATTCTTAAATTAGGTGTATTTTTTTAATCCAAGTTTGATATTAATGTTTATGCCTTATTGAATATTTGTTTAATTAATAATACATGCTGGAGTATATTTATTTTATAAATTCAATTTAAAATGAAAATATACTTTAGTTTAGGATTGTAGAGAAGCGTAGACTTGTAATTTTCTATCTTTCGCTGTAAGCATAATCTTATTATACTCATTAAATGTTAACCTTTTTTACTTAAATATTAGTTGCTATGCTTTAAACTCTACCGTTATAATATAGTCTCGTACCTAAATAAATAAGTTCAAGTCTATAAAATAACTTAACACTTACTTTAATATTCTACTACTTAGCTATAATACTATAAAACTTGTGGTGTAATGTGTAATTTACTTCTTTTCTATTGTAAAGTCGAACCTTTCTGTAAAAAATGTAAGAGGCCGTTCACACGAAAATAAAACAACTTTTTACTTTTTGTTTGCGCTTGCGGTTTGTGATATACCAGTCCCAGTTACTCGCCAATTAAACATAAAAAATCCCATGGCACCATTAATTCTTGCCACCTGCCTTCCAAAAAAAAAGAATAACATTATCAGTATAGTATAGCTTATCAATTGTGGGTATCAATGAGTTGGAAGAACAAAGGGTAAGAGGTAATTGGACGGTTTCCCAGCAGCATCTCTATTTAACCCTCGTCTAGATCATATCTTCAGGAAAATCCCTACACAAATATTTAAGTAAATTCTTTTAGCCAGGCAAAGTTGCCTTGAGACAAGCGGCTAAGAATAGCTCAGCCTTGGGTCACGTTTCCTCGGCTATACAGCTAACTTAATAGAAAAAAGAAATTAAATCTTTGTTGTTTATTAGTGAAAAGTCTTGTAAAAGTCATTGTCATATTGTAAAGTGCCAATTTTTATTAGGCATTGTGTCTTCTATTATTTTCTATTCGGCTTATTTATTACATTATAAATAAGAATAGAAGTGTTACAACACTTTCTAGCCGTCGCTTTGTTTATTTATTTATTTCAATTTTAAAAAATCTTTTACTTTTTTCTTCTTTTCCTTTTATAGAATGTTTTAAGAAGTTAGTAAAGGTATGAATTTATGCATTAATATTAATAAGTATATAATTGAGAAAGCACATAGAGAACATTAATTTCATCAAAAGAAATAAAGTGGATAAAGACGTTTACAATTAATATGGTTGAAATAAAAAACAAATCGAAAAAAGGATAATTAGAACGTCAAAGAAATCGTGAAAAGAAGCTCTGAGATTCGTGTATAAAAATCAGGATTAGGGATTGAGGGAGTGTCGGACTAACACGCACAGAATGAGGACGAAAAACGTGTGCGGCGAAAAAAAAACAGACGGTACGGACTTTGGAAAACACAGGAACTGGCACGCCTTACATAAAGTTCTCATTTGGAATTGGATTCGTGATGAAAGCCAAAAAGGAGAAGGAAAGCATTCCTAAAAACACGATATATTCTATTATTAATAATAGCTTAAATTTTCTTTTACAACTAATCACGACGAAGCGACATACAATCAATGTTATGGCAAGCCTGACAGCGATTCTCTATATTACTTCTTTTAAATTAAATCTTTTATCTTATGCTGTGAAAAATGAAAGTTATAATTCGCTGTTTTTATTATTTAATATCGAAAGTATTTATTCATGCACGAGCATATATTAATTACTAAGTTAGTATATTTTGACTTTTCCCCATTTATACTGTAGGTATAGGAAAAGTATTGTGTTTGCAAAAAAATCCGTAACTGGGATGAAACCGAAATTATCCGTTGTAGGGGTTTTTAAGGCCTTCTTAGTGGTTTTTTCAAAGTTGTCTGTCTGTCTGTATGTGTGTGTGTCTGTTATCATCATAGATCCTAGTGTATTCATGCTAGAAAGTTGAAACTTTGTACTTTCAATTAAATTTAGTTGAAATTGAATAAAAACTTATACCATTAATTAAGTAAATGGTAACTTGGTAAACTAAGTACACAAAGTTTCGTTTCAATACGACAAGTATATCTATAATTTTTGTTGGATCGTAAAACTTGAGTAGCATTGAGCGTGGTCAGTGCTGTATAGGTGACCGCTGAGAATGGAACGGATGCATTTACTATCTAAGGACGAGCGAAGCGTGTCCGAAGCAAGGAGGATGGGCTTAGCGAATCCGATGTGATGAGGAAAAGTTGCGAAGTACCCCATACCCAATTTTAAAATACATTTCTGTGTAAATTGTTATAAATGAATCAATTAAAATCTTGGTTTTCACTATAAATATTTGTTTACCAAACCTACATTTCTTTATCTTTCCTTGTTGTATAATATTGATAGTTAGGTGCTTTGTTCGAGTTTGGCGTAGCATTTTTACCTGGATCTTAAAGATGTTACTTAAGTTAAACTTTAATGGTTTTAGTTTGATGACCGTAGACTTTTTTTGTCCAAAGTAGGTGACATTGAACTAATGGCACGTTAGGTAGTTGGTGCCAGTGTGGTAATAATATAGAGTAACATATGGTTTGCGATGTGTGGTCCAGTCCGGCCCCGTGTCCCTTAGCTTTATATCTTATATCTTGTCAGTTATTTTAATTACTACGGACATGAACCTGTTTAAAGGCTTTGATCTGACCACATCGCATCATAGGTTCGACAACTTAACCCACAAATTTCAACAACGGCTTCATAGATATTTTATATATCATGTTAGACGTAATATTAAATTAAAAATATTTTAACGCTTTCAATATTCTAAGGATTAAAATTTAATTTGATTACCTTTACTTTTATAAAATTTGGTCTGATCCTTTCCTTTTAATTATTTATTATTGATCCCTTTCTTTGATTATTTAATATTGAGTTTTTTCTTTCTTTATATAACGTTCTTTTCCAGTAGATAAAATCTTACTAGATTTTCATTTTTTGATTATATGGAATTTCTTTGTGTATAGTTAGCGTTTTATAAAATGTGCCTATTTATTCAAAATAACTGATTATTTGGACTGATTATAAGTTAAGACAATAGTGGAGGGCCGCTCTCTGGAAAAAATGTTACCTTCTTTGAAAAATTAAGGACTTTCAGCGGAAGTCCCTTAAAGGTGTGTGTAATATCGCCCCCTCTTGTGTCCCCCCAGCCCCCGGCTTCGGGCCTCCAGTTGTGGCATACGAGCTACCACTAGTCACAATATTCTGGAAAGCCAAGAGGACTCAAATTACTTGTAGGAAAAATGACTGACAGTACAGTAGCACATTTAAGCAGTTTAATTGAAAGTTAAAATACGTAATACATAGTACACATAGTTGTATCTTAAAT
Organism: Microvelia longipes; assembly: GCA_018340805.1. NCBI lineage: Eukaryota > Metazoa > Arthropoda > Insecta > Hemiptera > Veliidae > Microvelia > Microvelia longipes. Next base: position 49,825,503 of record JACMZG010000008.1, on the reverse strand, counting down.
AGAATACAAATGAAAAATGATATTATACTTGGATAGTACTTCCATCGCTCTAAAATCTTTTATCTTATATTTGTATATAAATTAAAATATCCTATAATGATGTAGCTACTTCAAGACTAAAACATTTTTGATTCTCTTCACGTTAACCCTATTTTATTTTCTTTATTTATTAAAGTAATCTGATTAATTTACATTTTTATTATATATTTTCATTAAATAGTTTGGTTTAAAAAAAATGAGTGTGGATAGTTATAAGCCTAAGGGAGCTTCTGTTTGTTTTATTTAAATTAATTAATTGGGGTTTTCGGTATTAAAAGCTTCTAATGAAATGAGATCAGGGTGGCCACGATTTTTACTGTATTCAATTTTTCAACCAAACACTCTTAGAAACCTTAACTTAAAAATAATATTTTAACCTTTAAGGAAAGAAATGCATCAGAAAATACTAATTACATTTTTTAAATGTTGATGAGCCTCGGTAACATGATGAGTTGATTTTTAACTTTCTCCGCTCTATGTAATTATATTTAAGATGAGAAGCTTATGTCTGTTCCAAAGGTCAAGGGATTTTAATTAGTCACAGTCTTCTTAATTTTTCCCTTATACTTTATATCCCTTCTGGCATTTCCCTTTCACCTCGAGATACTTTCTGAAAAAGGGAAATTTTACCGTTATTAAGACGTTAAAATGTTAGACATTGACGGTAAAATATTTATTAGGATAAAACTATAGCATGGAATAGTGTTACTAAATAATAAGGAGAGGTTTTGAGGGGCATATTGATGTTGACAAGGGATTATTTTAATTCTCTTATTAAACCAACCTAAGGGCCGTCAGTTGAAAACTTGATTATAGGTTCTCTGATTTTTATATTTGAATCCGATTTTTTATGAATTTTGTTTGAAACAATTTAATTATTTTTTAAGTAATAGTTAATGATGATTGCTCAGCATTATTTCCTTTGGTTATCTTTTGTTAGCACTTTTAAGAATGACTTAAATAATAGATGAACGAGATTATAAATTCCTATGTCTTATATATAGTTATGTTATTACTCTAAATTTTATGCCCGCGGAAATAATTATAATAATAACTTTTTTTGCGGGTTATCTTAACTTATTGAAATATGTGCGGGGGAGGTGGGTTTATTGAAATATGTGGGGGGAGGTAGGTTTATTGGAATATGTGCGGGGGAGGTGTGAGGTAGCTTTATCCGAGCACTTATCGTTTCGACTTTTTTTTCCTTACGTCAAAATGGGGTATTAAAATTTGAACAAAAAAGTAAATTTAAAAAAGCGGTAGTCCGCATTCCGCATGCTGGGCGAATTTCGCTTGTTATCATAAAAGATCTCCAACTTTGCTAGCATTTTTATGCTAGTGTGAAAACTTGGCACACTTACTTCGATAAATCATTGACCACTTTATCAGGTATTACGATTTGCAGCTGTTTTAATTAATTTACTTATTTATAATTAATAAATTATGAGTGCAAAGAAGACAGCCAACTACCTAATTATAGGACACTCGTGAATTAGCATAATTTATTCTTCTACCTCGAATTTATAGCCAAATTTTTATTTATTATTCGAAGTCAATTAGTGTTAACACTATCATATTATTTATTATCGATATTTCATCATAAAAATGACGCTTATGAGGTTGTTCGGATGACTGAAGTTAAGGGGGAAGGGGAGTAGGCGTCATCATCAAATAAAATTTCGCAACAAATGATATTTAAGCCAAATATAAGACATTTATACTCATTACCGATTCATTCTAATGTCATAACTTAAGCATCAATTTTGAGTTAAAATGTCACATTTTTACACTTTAAGCATTTATTCCCCCTATGTCTTAGACAAAAAATACAAGGGTCAAATGCCTTGAATTTATCCAAAAAACCTAAAAGCAAATAAACTTTTTTCCATTTATTGCCAGAATCCGGTGTTGCATAGGACACCTGAAGTTCACTGATCTAGCATAAAGAACTCTCCTTTAAGTTTTATAAACACATAATGAGGGAGACTTTTGGTCCACCCTATACAAACACAAGTATAATGTATAATTATATATATATATATATATATATATATATATATATATATATATATAATATATATATATATATATATATATATATTATATATTATATTTATATTTATATATATATATATATAATATAAATATATATATATATATATATATATATATATATAAAACATTAGAGATAATAATAATAACTTACAGAGGGGTGAAAATATAGGTGTTGTGGATTTTAGAAAATTTTTAGAAGATTTTAGACGAAGACATACGTCTTCGTCGGTCTGTAGAGAAAGGAAGTTTCCGTGCTACTGAAAACTTAAGAAGTGAAACTGAATTGCTACTGAAACTGTAGCTCGGAAACTTCCTTTCTCTACAGACCGACGAAGACGTATGTCGAAAATTTGCTAAAATCCACAACACCTATATTTTCACCCTTTGTAAGTAATTATTAGTATCTTTAATGTTTTATTAAATACGATTGGTATTTTCTGTTTTCATTATTGTGTGTGTGTGTGTGAAAATATAAAAATATATATATATATATATATATATATATTATATATATATATATATATAAAATAAATATTTTTGTTTGAATCTCAGTTTGATCGAAATTGATTACACAGTGCTAGTACGATATAAATGAGAAAAGTAAAATAAATAAAAAAGGACTTGAAAAAATTATTTAAAAAAGGGAGCAGTTGCTTGTACTATTTATACTTGTTAATGTTTCTATTTTTTTCTATCGTGGAATTTATGATGTTTAGAAAACGTAAGTGATGGCACAGTTAGTTGTAGGTTTTAAAATATGTGATGTAACATAATTTATTAAGGACTTTTTGTGTGGCCATATTTTTTTTATATATCTTGAAAAAGTCATAGACGAAGTCGATTCTATTTTGTTTACATTTTAAAAGAAACCTATGAAGGAAGTTGGATTTCTTATGTGTCGGTAAAGTATTATGGTTAAGAGAGGTAAAACATGTGTGAACATGGTGCTTGGGTTTCAACATATGTTCTACTACTCTTGATTCTAGTGCTCTTACCTAACATAACTTTCATGAGTACCACTCATAATGTTATTGAACTTAAACAATATGAAAAAAATAATACAATGCTTGAAACATCAGTTACAAGTCTCTGCGTGCTTTCATAAATGTGTCGAATTTTAAATATTTCTTAAATTGATTAGTATTTTATTTAATTTAGATATTACGAATCACAGATAATACAACCGAATACGGTAAGATTGCCAACTTCCCTCATCTTTTACCTTGACAGACTACTAGCGCTGGTACCCTAAAATAGCGTTAAAAAATAGAAACACATGACTCTCCCTCCCGCCTTTTTACAAATGTTAACTTCATCTTTTGGAAATTGGCGCATATTAGCTGTTTAAGCTGTATTGTGACCAGTAAACGGCACAGCGTTTACAAAGAAAAAATGCCACTCTACAAAGTCAAAAAACTCGGCGCTCTGTTGCATTTAAAAATGTGTTAAATGAATTTATGCTACACAAATAGCTTCATTCAATTTAAAAAGTAAAATTAAAACACATTTAAATAAATTTAAAATAAATGATCAAAAGGGAAAACTACAAGAAACTATTTCAATCAACCCAAATGGTATAAATTAAGTTAATAGTTTTTTTGTCACACCGGAAATACACGAGTCTAACCGATTATAACCGACAAATTTACTATTTTTTCCGCTACCTTGGGGGACCGGAGCTGCTGCTTTCGCTTAAGCTGGACCGTTGCTTATAAATAATTAAATTATTATTGTATATTTTATTATTTCTTTATTCTTTATCTAATTATTGCCAATATGGCTAAATGTACTTTTCATATCTCTTCACTTGATAACTTTTTTAAAGACTTATGGATTTTAGCGAATTCTCATCAGAAAATGACGCTTAGAATATTACAATGGGAAGATGCGATTTTAACAGACACATATATTCACGCACACACACACAACTATTCTTATATCAAGGTCTATGAAATACCTGAACCGGATAATTTCGTTCGTGATTTTTAGTGCAAACATAGCACTTTTCTTCTTCTGTATACTTTTGATACCTGATGAGGAAATGATACATTAGTTCATTCCACCGAAAATATTACTCTTCAGATAATAATAGTCGTTATTGGTAAGCTTCAACTAAACTAACTACGAATTATATCCCAAAAGTATACGCTAAAATTTAAAAATAATTCTTGCTAAATACGTTTTAGTTATAGTAAATTTATGAAGTTTAATAACAGTTAATATTGGATAGTCATGGTTGCTAATAATATTTGGTACAATTATGGGCATAGTTGTACATGCATGCAAACTGATCACGAAATCATAAATATAATAAACGGCTCCGTTGAGGCCACTGCTGGTTTCTTGCTGAGTTCAAATCCCGACTAAAGACTGATTTTAACTCGTACAATCCTAAGTGGCGCAATTGGCCAAAAACTGAATTATAACGTCATCACACGTAAATATATAGAAGGTTTCTCTTTTCAGTTAAGGCACTATTCCTGCAGGTATGCAAGCTTGATACTATCTCTCACTTCCTTATACTTGCATCTTACTACCTTCTTCTATGCTTTTTTTATTTTATTCTACGGTTGCCGTAGGAAAATGTTTCTACGTTTTCTCGACTCCAGACAAAATTTTGGATCGAATGTTTTTGTTTGTGAAAAATTAATTACGTCATCAAGCCTAGTTAGAACCTCATGCAAAAAATTAAAAAACGAAATGGAGTTTAATAAAATGTCACATTTTTTTTTTTTTAAACAAGTTCTTTATTGGCAAAAGTAATACAATATTTATTTTGTGTATACCGGAGCCATATTATATTTATTGATTAGGGTAATTTGTGCCTCTTTATTTTATTTATTTTTTTGTTATTTTTGTGGTATAAATTTTGATTATGTTTTGGGGTGTGAGGGGGTAAAAATAGCAAAAAAAATAAATAATAAGGTAAAATAGCAAGCTAAATTGTTACGACCGGTTTTAGCTGGACCTTTCCAAGTGGCGCAAACAGCATTCATATATATTTTAATTTATATTTATACGTTCATATGACTCCATATGGACTATAACAAGACTTACAGGCCCGCTCTACGAGTCTGTATTAGGTAAGGCGATGAAAAATTATATTTATATGTAAATGTTAGGAGGCCCTAGGATGCAAAGCGGCCCGATAAGCTGACGTCACTTAGAATTTACTTACGGTTAATTACCCAGAGAAATAACAATTTAAAGTACATAATTAGATAAACTAAATAACTATAAATACATATTTTTAAAAGATAATGATTTTGTAATAATTTTAATGTCAAATTTGTTAAAATTTTATCAAGAAAAAATTATAAATTTAATATCTTTCATGATTATCCAGAGATAATTTGGTTCTCAACTAATTTTCGCACATCTTATTTGGCTTTGATTTACGTGGGATAAAAATTATATTTATTACGAGTTTAATATCAAAATATTTACACACCCTGTTAAATAAAATTAATTGGACATAATCATGTCGCTAACTTGTAAACACCTATAATTATTAGGTATTTTTAATGAGAACAATAAATTAAAAATTAGTTTAGGCGGGTTGATTAATATATTTCTTGTTGAAGCATTTTTGTTTGGTAGTTATTTAAATATTCTTCATACTACAATTTTGGTTATGTTGAAAAAACCTTATTTTATCCATGTTTATCTTTTCTCACTTACTAACATATGTATAATTAAGAAAAGTGTTTTTCCCTGTAGAAGGGAGGAAAAATTAACTTTTCGTCCTTATTTTCTGGGAGGAAAAAAACCGTATTACGGCCTGTTTGTGAAAACAAGGGAGGAGACAAATATCAGAGTGAAAAGTAACTTACTTTCCGCTCTTGATTATTTAAGGCGCATATGGTCTGTATTATATATATATATATATATATATATATATATATATATATATATATATATATACACATACACACACACACACATACATACATACATATATATATATAATATATATATATATATATATATATTATATATATATATATATATATATATATATATGTGTATCGAGCGCAAAATACTTTGGCGCAAGCGGTTAGACATTTGCTTGGAAATATGTAGATTCATTATTCGCATCTAGTCCGGGAAACAATTTTTTATCGTTGTACTATAAACCGGGGAATTAATTAATAATTTTATCAACTCATGCATAATTTTTTTTTGATATTTGAAACTATTTTAGTGTGTTTTGATAATGTAGCAACGTCTAAATAGAAAAAAACGTTTAATTTTTACTTAAATACGGTAGAAATAAAAATGGCGTCACTACTTTTCTTACCTTATCTCTAGCGTATTTTAGGTAAACAACGTAGTAACTAAATTTATTTATTACAATTATTTTAGCGAAGTAAAGAAAAATCACACCTTTATACTGTATTTAACTTTTATTAAATCAAAAGTAAACTAAAAAACTAGTAAACGTTTAAATAGTTTCTTTTGTTTCTTAATATTATTTGTTTTGGTCAAAATAATTATGTTATTATAACTACAGTGTTGTAGTTATTCTTTGACTTAAAACTTTTGTTTCTTTAAAAACCAAAAAGAAGAAAGATAAGTAAAGGATACAATGAACGAAGATAATGTTTATATTAATACTTGACTAATATTTCATTGCTCGGGCAGCATTTTGGATAAAAATCGGGTTCGTCTTTAAATTAAAAGTAAAATTTAAGTTGGAATTCCTATTAATTTGAATTGAATGACTAAGCAAGCCTCTCTGTATCTTTTTATTTATGTATGATTCTTTTTTATTTTTTACTCATTTTTTGCTGGGTAAATAACAATTTAGTAGTTTTTATGAGTATTTAGTGTTATTGTTGTGAGAGATTTTAAATAATGCAAAAGCTTGTATTTTTAATTTAAATAAAATAAAAGTTTTATTCGTTAAAATGTTCTTCCTTCTAAAGGAAAAATCTTATACTTACCACAGCAGAAAACAGTCATTAATTTCCCTCTTTAATTTCCTTCCTCGACTACGCCTCGGGAGTAAACTTGCTGGTTTAAACCATCCCTATGAACCCCTCGGATACGCCTCTGGGTTTAAACATAATGGTTCCCTCGGCTTAGGCCTCAGGACCCAACAAAAAACCGTGGCGTAATAACTGTTCTCTCCCATGCTACGTAAGTAACTATTACATTCAAATTCAGAAACAAAGGTAATGAAAGTATTGTCTTTTTAATTACAATTAAAAAGTAATACTACTTTATGAATACAATTAGTAAGTGAAGTACATAAAAAAGCAATTACAAACACACACACATATATATATATATACATACATATATATATATATATATATATATATATATATATATATAATTTATTGTGTGTCAAATGATTTTTACTTAACAATACTGAATATGTATAAAATATTATGAAGAACGAATAATAAATGTTCGGTTTATTCATATGAATGATACTACCATAGCTTGTACAAATTATCTGTATTTTTGAAGGAATTTTTACTATTCCAATCTGGAAAATGCTCGCAGATATCTTTAAAGTTTTCCTGATAATAAGATTATAAACTTCCCTATAACCTATAAATAAGACATTTATATATACGCTGATTATAGGTGGAAGTAAATTTAAAATAATTGCATTAAATTATAATCTTAAATTTTCATTGGATTATAGAAATCTACATTAATACGCTCTAAAATATTTGGAACATATTACAGCTTCTTTATAACAGTTATAGAAATGATCTACTTAGTTATGGGTAACACTTCGCTGTTAGCTCCGTAGAAAGACTATAATTTATCCGAAAATAGAATCATTAAATTATCTTCTATTTGATATAATTAAACTATACTGTTAGTTTGTGAAGCTCATTTTAAAATTAAATCATACAACCAGATTTGATGACTTTAGTCTCGGAACATTAATTTATCCAGTAATGATAATAGTGGTGCTGTGGGTGGAATTCTAGTTTATTAAAGTCAGTAGTCGTTAATATTTGGCTCGTGGAATATAACAAGTTCTTTTATATGGTGTTGTAATGAATGGAAAGAATCTTGGCGAAATGCTTCTACTTTTAATTATTAATGAAAGATTTTGCAAGGGATCTAGATTTCATTTAATTGTATCCTAAGTCCAAACTGTTAAATCGATGTATCTGTGTTAAACCTTAAAATCATCTTGATGCAGTAGGTAATGGGGTACTTTTACGAGGGTCTAGGTTTGTTATCGAGTTTGTATGATTTCACCTACTGCTGATCATGACATGAGACATGACCGCTGATAATGACATGAGACATGACCGCTGAGAATGAAAGATGCATTTGCTATCTAAGGACGAGCAAAGCGAGTCCGAGGACATGCTGAAGTATAAATTTGGCGCATTGTATATTCTGAATATACAGACTCGCTTTGCTCGTCCGAAGTAGGGAGGATGAGCGTAGCAAATCCAATGTGATGAGTAAATTTTCCAAGGTACCCCGTACCCGTTTTTTATCTTACTTGTTTTTTATCTTTAACGAGTTTTTTTATGATTAAACGAGAGTGTTTAATCATTTGTGTTTTGATGTCTTTATCCATGTGTTTTCGATTAAATTAATCTACCACCAGTCAAGCTAAAAACTGAATTTGCCCCTAGAGTTGGATGTGCTTATCTTGTGGAATACTTAAGCCTACCTAATAATTGGCTCTGAACAGTGGGTAAAAAAAACTATGGGCTATAGACGCCTACTGTGTTTCTTAATTTTTCTGGTTTCAATATTCAACGTTAAAACAGTCGGTGCAAATGGGATCTACCTCATACGCGGCTGTTACTTAATGACAAGAATGCTATGTGTTGTTGACACAATTATTGATTTATTGTACCTCTTGTACAGAAGTTTTCCTATTATGACTTGGTTGTTCTATATTTTGTCTAACTATTTCATTGTTTGTTAGGCACAACAAATGTAAGCCATGAAAACATATTTTTGTGTTTAGGACATTATAAAAGTATATTCTATAATTCAGTACTTTATTTTGTTATATAATGTATTATAAATAAAAGACATCAGTTCGAAAGATTTATATATATATATACAAAAACCTAAGCTTTCGACAGTGGAAACAGTTCTTCAAAGGCTATAGTCGAGCTATAGTCATTTGGTTGGTTACTTTTCAAATTGATTTGGATTTTATTTTTATTGTCAACCTGCTGAGTCATGACGAGTAATTATTTGATAGTGTGATAAATCAGTTAAGAAGTTACGTAGCTGCTTTTACTCCCGCATTTTCTTACTACATATCAGAAGCATAAAAGCCATTTTTTTATTCTATTTTTTTCAAAAAGGGTCTGTTATAAAATGAGTTAAAATGTGTGTTGAGGTTTTAACTGAAGTGGTTTCTTTAAATATTTGATAGATGATGTCGTATAAACAGTAGTGGAGTCACCAGCTGTCTTCCCCAGAGTTTCTTCTATATTTTAAACCAAATCTTTAAGATGTATGTAAACAGATATCTAGACCAACATATTTCCATTAACACTTCATCTGCCTTATTCCCCGTGAATTTTGTAAGTTATAGGCATCTTGCCCAGAACCAAAATCTAGAAGTTAGACTAAAAACACTACACTTATAGTAAACATTTAATTTATGACTCCAGCTACAAGACAGTTGTTCTTTTATTTATTTAGTTAACCTGAGTAATAATTATAATTTGTTATTTATAAAACTAATAAACATAGGTTGTATGTTAGCTTTTGTGCCATAACATTGGTCGAACTTGTTAATATCGCTTGTTTTATTTTAGATTGTTGCGTCTACGTCTGTTTTATTTTATTTTATTTTTTTCATTTTTTTGTCTGGGCACATAAATATTATTTTATATCAATTTTTCTAATGAAATAGAAAAAATGCTATAAAATAAAAAACTAGTCTTATAAAATAAATTTGTATAAAATTTGATTTATTTTTATATAAATATGTTGAATCTTTAAAAATTAATTAATTTAATTTATGTCATTAAATTAATTATTAAAGCATTTTTAACTAAATTTATTTTAATATTACAAAAGAAGTTTTTAATTTTTTTTTACTTTTTTCTATGTTTTCTGTAATAAGGAAGAAGCGTTGTTATAGCAAAATTGCCGAACTAGATTCTTCATCAAATGTCCATTTAACAGTTGTATTAATTTAGGTGACCCTTTACTAGGAAAGAACTGATTTATTTTAGGATAATAAACATGTTCAAGTTGAAATAACTTTCTGTTTTTTTTTATGAAACTCACTAATATTTATATAATAGTACATTATTAGAAATCAAGCCATTTTAAATGACAATAATTTGTAAAAATATTTGAATAATATAGTCTTAATGTTTTTTTTTTCAATCTCTTATTCAATCTAATTCCTTTTTTAAGTCTGTCGAAAAATATGCATATAAAAGTTTGTAAATAATTTTTTTATCAAACTTTTTAAGAGTAAAGTTATTTTTGTTGTATCTTCTTTATATAAACATTTATAAGAATATAAATTGGACCATGTTCCAAATTCTTGCTTATCTTGTCCTAAGTGAAAAGTGTTTTTCACATTTCTTTACTTACAAAGTTTGATAAAATACGTGTTCCTTTGTTGTAGCTATAAATCTTTCTTATAGATAAACGACCTATAAAAGTCTCGATGAACAGCGTTTTAATTTTAATCTTATCTTAAAAATTTCTAACTTTTATTGAATTCTATTTTTCAATAAATGATAAATGATTATAAACACTGTGGAGGTCTGTTGGTTTCTGGTAGAGAAACAGCATAATAAATAGGAATTAATTTTTAATACTACTTGGTGAGAATATATTAAATGTCCTGTGTTTTATTTTATGAATAAATAGAAGTTTGAAATAGGAACGAAGGTAGAACCATGTCTCGAGATAGTGACTGGGTTTAGGACAGAATTAAATGTAGAATTCACACCTTTAAAGACGTCTTAAGTGCTTTTCAAGAGAGCTCGGAGAACTCGGTATCTCCTAATCCTATTAGAAATACTCCCGACTACCTTTTTTTGAAGTCTCGGCCCGCAGGGCCACTTAAATCTTCTACATGGTCCTTCTTATGATAAAGAGTCATTTTTATTAAAACTTTATTCCGTAATTGCTTTAATCTTTACCTCTATAAAATCTTTTCAAAACGTTTTAATTGGCATCCATTATTGTTAATGTCATTTTTTTCTTTTAATCCTTCGTCAGTTTTTATCACAAAACTATTTTGTCTCGTTTAATTAAATTTCTTATTTAGTGCTAAATAAGTTAATTAATTATTCCGTTAATTAAATTTTTGATTTTATGGTCACTATTGTCAAATAATTATAAAGATAAAGTTGTAGATGCATCAAAAATTTTTTTGTAATAATTTACTTTATTGACGTTTGATGCCTTAATGAAGTTATCTATTTTAATATTTAAAATGTTTCAGAACTTAACTCTTAATTAGCTATTAAAAAGATTAATACATAATTAAAATCCGTTATAATATCTTTCAAAGACAATAACTATTATCTAGTCTATTACATCCTGGATACTATAGATTATTCATATAATCTCATGTTCTTTCTGGTATTTTTCACATTTTTGAACTAATAGGAAAACGATATAAAATATGACAAAAGCTTTATAATGTAAACTATCTTTCTATAATAGAATTTAATAACTTCTACTGTTATAACTTACTTATTTACTAATGCTTAGTTAAACTTAAGTAAATACTTAAGTATACTTAACTTATAAATACTTAAGTAAATTTTCTATGCATGCGCCTCTGTCTGTTAGTTATTACTGAAGCTATTAATGTTCTACTGTAGAGTAAAACATTAATACTTTGATGCACTACTGCATCAAAGTATTGCTACAAGTTTAACATCGTAATAACGTTTTTTAACAATTACAAAATTTGTGTTGCCTTATAGTTGTTGCTGAGTATAGAAGCCTATGAGATCCTCAAATAATTTTAGAAGGTTGTTTTTAGTGATACGTCTGTCTATTTTATTAGTTAGTTACTGGTACCTAGTTGTGCCCAAATATTGTTTTTTTACTTTTCTTTATTAGACATATTGGAAAAGTATTGTGAGATTTCACCTGAATTATCTAGGTGTTTTAAGACCTTCTGAATAGTTATTACAAATTTAAGCTAAAAATCTGTCTGCATGTGTGTGTGTGTGTCTGTTACAAATACGTCCTGGTTGGAGTGATTGTAATAAAGTAACTCATGAAGTTAAAACCAATGAACTGTGCCCAGTCTGCAATATGCAGGTTAACGAGAATTTAGCTCATATCAAACTAAGATGGTCTATTTTTTAATTTCAAAAAGAAGCGTTTTACTTATCAATGTAATTAGTAAACAATGGTCTGATAAGACTAATATATCGTCCATTATAGGAAATCCCTCAAAAAAGAGGTCTCTTCTATTTTTTATTTCTCTCTTAATGTGTTAAAAATAAGGTCATTCATTTTAAATTTATAATTTCTTTCTTAAACGTAAGCTTCAACTTTTTTTAACCAACTTTCAAAGATTGAAAAGTTAAGTGAGTTAAAAAAATTAAAATATCATTTATTATTTTAAACAATTTGTATGAAGTTTGAATAATTTAAAAACAAATAAACTAATTGTATGCGTCTGTTATCATCTTAGCTCCCAGTGTAATTAGGCTAGAGAGTGTTGAAACTTGGTACAGAAATGAAATTTTAGGTGAAAAAATCTATTTTATAACGTCATTTACCTAATGTATTAACTTAGCAAAAATTTCGAAAATTCTTACAAATGTAATACATTCATAATATAAAAACGTGGATTTATGTATAATAACCACATTAAATACTTTGGCTATCACATGTCCACTGTTTCTGTTAGATCTTTACTATGTAAGGACGAGCGAAGCGAGTCCGAAGACGTGTTGCAGTATTAATTTGATAATAATTATATTCTGGAGACGAGCGAAGGGAGTCTGAAGTAGGCATAATGAGCGTAACGGATCCAATGTGGTTCCGAGGTACCCCGGACCCAATTTTTTTCTGCTACATATTGTCAGAGGATAATTGTCGGCAAGATTCAGACGTCGGAGCATATGTCGGTCTCTTTAATTTGTTTCCATGTGGCGACATTTCAACAGTATATTTCCTTAAGTCTTAACATTTGGTATTCGCTAATTTTAGGTTTCTACTATTCTACTTATTTGCTTAGGGTATTTTTTAAATCCCTTTCAAACTGTTAGAAGGTAAAATTACAAATTGTTGGTGTCGGTTTAAGTTGAGGAAGGGTAGAGGAGAGCTATGTGTCTGCGGTATCAGTTTAATAAGAGACGAAAGTTAAGGCAAAATGGTCAGTGAGTAAAGTGAAATGCGGTGTTTGAAGCCCTTTTTGGTTTTAGTGAAACCCTCGTCAGATGTTGACCCCATACCTGCTAATTACTCCCAGTCTGAAAACCTATATAGCCCTATAATTATATTGGTTTCTCTCCCTGTCAATAAGTTACTCTGGTCTAGGCTTGTATAAAGGTGTTGGCTTGCTGTAGAAACTTACCTGTAAACTTGAACTTGATCCCGGCATCCTTTTTCTTTTTACTTTTATTTCTTAACCTTTTAACCCTTAAAAGGGAAAATTTATTGCTTAGCCTTGTTCCTAATTACTAACCTGCCTTGTGTATTGTTTTCTGTACGCTTTATTTTTACCTAATGTTATTAATAATAATTTTTTTACACCAGTTTATTCTAAATTTGTTATTTATAAATAAGATTTCTTGAAGGTTTATGTTTTCGAGTGATCGAATCCAACTTTTTGATACTTTATAGCCCCTGAAGATGTTTATCACAGTGAAACCTCTGTTATATTCGTTATGTTATATTCAGGCGGGGGGGGGGGGCATAAATATCATACCGTTGGTTATGTAATGTCTTAAAACTTTTTACGGTCTCTTAAAACACTGATTTTAAAAATGATTTCTGTTTACTAATTAAATAAATCTAATAAACATATAATGTGAGTAAACAAAATATGATTAAGATTACTACCATAATGTTTATAAAAAATGTTAACAAAAATCAATAATTTGATTTTTCTATGAATATCATACGAATTATGTGTTTTTGGTATACAAAAAGCAAATAAATGCGTCTATATAATTTATCAGTATTGCTGTACCTATGCATATAACTTAACTTACATGTATTCCATTCTAATATTACGTCTTCCTTTTTCGCTTAAGCAATAATTCGTTTAAGCATTAGCAATAACTTTGCAAAAATTTTGAAAATTTTTATTAAATACAGTCGCCTTAAAATTTGGCACGCATGTAGCCAAATTCCAAGTTTTATATTGAAATTTAAAGATTAAATTTTTAATTTTAAGTTAAATAAAATTTCAATAAGAATTGTTGAAAATCGAAAATTATGCAATTGGTTTGAAATTTGGTACAAGTGTATCCCTTTATGTTGTAAGTAATTACACAAAATTATATTTCAGTACACTAGTATATCTACGTTGTCTGTAGATACATATATGTTTTCGGTTTCTGTTGGATCAATAATGTTAAGTAGCATCGAGCGAGGTCAATACTTGGATGGTTGACCGATAGGAATAAAATAGATGTTTTAATATCTGAGAATGAGCGAAGCGAGTTTTACGACGAACCTCAATATAAATTTGGTGATTTACGTATTCTGACGACGAACGGAGCGAGTCCAAACTTGTTAAAATGGGCGTAAGGAAATATTCTAAGGTACCTCCAACCGTACCCGATTTTTATGATTCGTTTTACTTATCATTTACAGGCACTGACCAATGCCTGCTTTGATGGCAGCACTTAATGCTGCTTTACTTTTATGATCCAACGAAAACCATGAAATTCTTGTTGTATAAACGAAACTTGAGGTTCTTATTTATTGCGTAAAGGAGTACACTTGTGCCAAATTACAACTTGATTGGATTATGTTCCGATTTTTAATTTTTTTTAAAAAACATACACAAATTCATTTAAAAAATTTGAACTAATGCTGATAATAAGATGAAACTTAGCTCATATATAGTCATATAAATGGCTAAATGCGTACCAAATCTTAATCCGATCGCATAATGTTTCCGAGTTTTATGATTTTCGATATTTTTGCTGAGTCATTATTGCAGATTAATGACGCCATAAAAATAATTATTTTCTGAATAGCACAACTAAAGCGGTAGACTGATTTCTGATCAAAGTTTCAAGTTTTAACTCTGTAGCATAAATACACTGAGCGCTAACAGATACGCACATACAGACGGACAACTTTGTGAAAACCACTTAAGAAGCCTTAAAAAACCTGAAACGGATAATTCCAGTGACATTCCGGTTTCGGATTTTTTGCAAACTCATTACTTTTCCTATTGTATAAATGAGGATAAGTGAAAATCTATTAAAGCTATTTTTTTAGGTTTTTGTAAATGTTGCTTATAAAAATGAACATACCTAGAACTTGTGCGTATTGAATAACGTCTCGACTAAGATTGTAAATATTTTATAAACAAGTGGAATATATTAAGTATATGTCAATAAGGTAAAAAGTTGTTTTTGATTACAATTAATTTAACTTATCCACTAAGTCATTCTTGATGTTAAGGACTTGACAAAAAAATCGAATCGACCTTGGTGTCAATTCTAAACTTATTCTTGATTAATGACCATATGATAATTTCTGAACTTGTCCAGAGATGTGAGATTTATAATATCTTTAATTTGATGTTGGAATTGTGAAATTTTTAAGATAAGGATAGGTTATCTCAAGTGTTGTAATTGCCACGCCTGATTCTGTTGGAGCGTTCTATAAGGTGTTTTATCTGAGATGTGACATAGTATAAATACCATATATTACTTTATCTCAATGACTTGATTTTATTCTTAGGTATCCTTGATAAACTGTCGGATCTCTTCATAGTAATTATCATAGAACAAGCCACAATCCTTTAATTTAAGTTAGTATCCTTTGTTTGATTGCATTTTAATTATCACAGAACTACAAACAATTTTTAATTTAAATATATTTGTGTTTGTGATTGTAGTTTGTTTACAATTTAAATGGATTTATTTAAATAATTTATTAACTTTAGTTTATGTTGATATCTTTAAGAGTGTTAATTTATTTTAAATATTATTACTAAATCCTTTTTTTTTAATATCGTATAAATTATTTTACTTAGTACTGCTTCAGCGGCGCCAGAATACTTTTTTTAAAATATTATTAAATTTGATAAATAAAATAATGGAATGAGGATTGTTATAATATATCTTTTTTTGGAAAAAGATTAGAAAAATAATAAGATGAAGTTGATAGATAAAAGCAGAGGGTTAGACAGGTATAATAAATAATTTTTAGATACCCTACTTTCTTTCTTTATGATAAATTAATACATAGATAATATGGTGACAACACGTGACATTTTGGTATGAAGTGACTATAATATAGTTCTTTAGGTATTAAAATAGTAGAATTCTCTATATTTAGATAAAATTCCTATTAAGATAGATGTCTTATCCCTATTCCTTAAAAATACAAATATTACACTTTGAATTATTTTTATAAATTTTAATTGGTTAAAAGTTTCCACTTGTCTTTATTTTTTTTACAGGATTTTTTTTTATCAGGGGTACAGGGCGAGTTAATTAGCGCTCGTGTTCCCTATAGATAAGCTAATTGACAATTTATGTTTAAGTGTCAAAGTATTTCAGACGAGATGGATTGTTTCCTTATACTTTATTAATACAATGTATTTTATTCAACCTTCTCTTATTTATTTGTTTTTAATTTAATATATATTTTTATATTTTAAATTATCTGGCTCGGGGTATCTTAAAACTTATACATCCAAATTATGAGGATACGCTTTAATAATCCTCTAAAATATATACAGGGTGTACAAAATAAAACTCCCTTCCCGAAAGGAGGTGGTACTACAGCTCATTTCCAAAAAAAACTTCATATTAACTATGGTCCAATTCTCAACCGTTTTCCCACAAGGTAAATTTCATGATTTTTTAAAACTCCTTGAATTGCATTCAGAAAATGGCATATATCTCAGAAAGTATACAACCCACTTTGAGAACTTCTTGTTGCTGGGAAAACTACCTTAAACACTTCTCTTTAAGGTGACACCTATAATTATACCCATTTATAGGGCTATTTTTGAGTTAAGACTGATACAAACTCAAAAAAACAACCAAAAATACAAGTTTTTTTTGTATTTCTTGTGAGTTAATCTATGGGTCTTCATTGTCGAAAGTTTTTTAATTATATTTTTTTTAAATAAGGGATTCATAAACTATCAAAATTCCTCCTGATGGAGTCTTGATTGACTGAAACCTGTGTCAGTAAATCTTCTAAAGTGGTTTGAATAGTTTTCTTTTCAGGAACATTTCTATCAGGAAAACGTTCCTGATTTTCTCTGACTGCTGCCTGTGCGTCATATCATAGCAGTATATTCTGCCGTTGTGTAAACTGGCATATTAGAATAGATTGCTTAAGAATATTAATGTAAATTTCAAACTTACCGTCCAGAAGCCTGCAACCAATGATAACTTTTCAAAACATAAACTGAGTTTACTTTAATCTTAACCAACCATATGATTGTAATCAAAATTAATATACTAATTAAACACAATTATACCATTTACTTTTGGACCAAGGATAAAACAATAACGCAATTGATTCATAAAATACCACAACCTACCTCAGGAGGATTTTTGATAGTTTATGAATCCCTTATTTAAAAAAAAAATATAATTAAAAAACTTTCGACAATGAAGACCCCATAGATTAACTCACAAGAAATACAAAAAAAACTTGTATTTTTGGGTGTTTTTTGAGTTTGTATCAGTCCTAACTCAAAAAATAGCCCTATAAATGGGTATAATTATAGGTGTCACCTTAAAGAGAAGTGTTCAAGGTAGTTTTCCAGCAACAAGAAGTTCTCAAAGTGGGGTCATTAGCTTCAATGTTCCGTCAAAAGTTTTAAAATTTTTCATTTTTTGTCAAAATTTTGAGTTATGCCTATTTTGACACTTGAATACATACTTTTTGGATATATCAACCATATTGTCTTATAGGAAATTTCTTCAGCTTTCCAACAAATTCAATATTTTGAAGCTAGGTTGTATACTTTCTGAGATATATGCCATTTTCTGAATGCAATTCAAGGAGTTTTAAAAAATCATGAAATTTGACCTTGTGGGAAAACGGTTGAGAATCGGACCATAGTTAATATGGAATTTTTTGTTGGAAATGAACTGTAGTACCACCTCCTTTCGGGAAGGAGTTTTATTTTGTACACCCTGTATATATATATATATATATATATATATTATATATTATATATATATATATATAATATATATATATATATATATATATATATATATATATATATATATATATATATATTCTATTTATATTTGTTTACCTATCTTAATTTATTGTTATGTAAGTATAAAACCAGTTAAGTCTAAGGAGTATCTAGTAGTCTTAGAGCATCTTGAATTTGCAATGATAGTAATAAATTCATCTTTAGGGCGTAAATATATTGTTTAACACTTTATTTTCGGAAGAAAACGTCGTCTTATTAGTAGGACCTATAACAGGATCTTAAAGAGAGAACCACAGCATTTTTTTTCTTTTTAAACATAACTATTAAACAGTATAATTGTACAACTGCTCCTTCAAGCCTGCTTAATTTTTAGCATTAAAAGTATTTTTAATATTTATTTATCAAAATATATTTTGATGAATATTTTTTTTATTTAAGCAAAATATATTATAATAAATTATAATAATTTTATAAATAATTTAAAATAAATAATTATCAAAAATGTTTTAAATAATAAATAATGGTATTGTAAATAAAATATTATTAAATAATAGTCTAAAATAAAATTATTTTAGTTCTATTAATTAATGAAGCAGATAAATTGAAGTTAATGATAATAAGTTATAAATTCAAGTAATGATTGTTCAAGATTATTAGTTAATAATTAACGATTTTATAAGAATTTCAGTTTTATTAATATACTTTAATATATATTTCTTATAATTAATAGAACTTAAATATTTTCATTTCAGAACATTTTTTAATATTTTTTTGACGTCTTTATTAATTATATAATACAATTTTTATAAATTTTCTACTTTATTTTGCTTGAAATTAAAAATAGTTTTTATTGCTCAAAATTAAGTTGGCTTGAAGCATCAGTTGTAAAATACTCTAATGATGTTTACTGAAAACAGAAGATGTTTATTTTAGAAAAGAACTTACTGCTTATATGCTCTTACAGGATAAGTTATGTTGGCTCGGACCCTGGCTTAGTTTATGAACAACTATAAAAAGCTGTCTTGTCCTATACACTTCTTTCTACTTTATGTGACTTTTATGTTGCTGTGTAAAGATATACTGCATTAAATGTTTTAATTTACCTCAATCCTATCGTTATAACCTCTATTCCATTTTAGGTTTTAATTTTTTTCCTCTCATTCAGAAGTATTTATGGAAATATTATGTTAAAAATTTAATGTCGTCTCACCTTGAACTCCTGGGTCTTTATAACTAACAGAGGAATCTTTTTTTTATTTTTTTTTTTTTTACTTTTTCATGTTATCCGACTCTTTATTTTATTTTATGATCATATTTTTGTACTGCGTTTAAATAATAAAGTAAATTAAAAATGAATGTTGTTACATAAAAATGCAGGATATTTTGAACAAGTTGTATGACGTTTTTTAATAGAAAAATTGATATTATTTTAAAGAAAAAAAACTTCAAACAAAATCCTTGATCACTTTTTAATTGTTGTTACTTTAATAGAGGTAAATCGATGTCAAATTAAAAAGTATGAGTGGTAAAACTTATTTTTACTTTTATGATATTTATGACTATGATTGCATGTTAAAAGCTATAATTATTCTCACACAGTAGCCTTATAAAACTCAGATTTAAATTATAAATTGTGCATACGCCTTTAGAAAAATAGTGTGTTTCCTTTGATTCGCCTCGAAAGTAAAAATTTTAAATTTCTAAGCTACTGTTCAATTGTCGTCATTTCTGGAATCAAATAAATGGAAAGCGGTAAACTGCATCCTTAAAGTGAATGACTAATAAATCCTTTCTAAAATATATTGGCTTCTATTTTCTCTGGGTATTTTATCGACTTACCGCAGCTAAACTAGCATTATTGAACCGCTTTTAAGCTGCAAAATGTCATTCTACCAACCCTGTCAACAAAATATTGCAAAACAGTTCGGGTATTTTTTTTCTAAATCTATACCTCCTTGGGACTTATGATATAAAAGGTGGTACATTTGAAATACATCATCCCGACTACCTCAGCTTCTATTAGAGATATCCTCAAGAAATTGGTATTCACCCCCACTAAGTCGACTAATAAGAGCTTGAATGACCAAATTTTTTTGTCAATCGTCTTCCCTAGCATTGCAATTCGATTGTGATTTTCTTATGACTCATTTGGAATTTCGGATTTGAGCATACTATGACATGGATTATTAAAAAACTACACTATTTGTTTATCAATCCAATACCAATATCACCGAATACTGGATAGTTTGACATACATAAGTACTTTTATCCGATACGAATACCCAAAATTTGGTTCACCAGAATTCACTACCCCCTAACTATGCTTCTAATAGAGCTATCCCCTTAGGCGATTCTAAGAGCCTAGCTCTAGAATCGGGCTCGGGGGGGGGGCTAAAACTTTTAATAGAGCTATCCCCTTTGGCGATTCTAAGACCCTAGCTCTAGAATCGGGCTCGGGGGGCTAAAGCTTTTAATAGAGCTATCCCCTTTGGCGATTCTAAGACCCTAGCTCTAGAATCGGGCTCGGAGGGCTAAAGCTTTTAATAGAACTATCCCCTTAGGCGATTCTAAGACTCTAGCTTTAGAATCGGGCTCGGGGCTAAAGCTTTAATAGAGCTATCCCTTAGGCGATTCTAAGACCCTAGCTCTAGAATCGGGCTCGAGGGGCTAAAGCTTTTAATTGAGCTATCACCAAAAAGTAATATCTACCTCAACTAAATCGACTACCAGGTGCTTGAATAACTAATTACTATTCCAGCAATCGTCTTCATAGTATAGCAATCAGATTGTCGTGTGTGTTTTTCTATAATAACTTTTAAATTTAAAATTGAAGCATAACATCAAATAAATGATGTTATGCTTCATGGCAATTTCAGATTGCCACAGTTTGGCAATCTGATTGCTATGCTTAGAAGACGATTGCCCAAAAAATAATTGATTTTTCAAGGTTCCGGTAGTCGACTTAGTAGAGGTTGATACAAATTTTTTTGCTATAGCTCAATGGAGCTATAGCAAAAAAATTTGTATTGCTTTTAATGAAAAGCAGAGTTAGTAGAAGTGATGTATTTGATATGTGCCACTCTATACATAAATATAATGAGGAAAAAGGCGAAATTCTCTAGAAGAAAAAAAATAATGATTAGAGGTTATAATGTCGCAGCTTATTGTGTGAATTTCGGGGTTCAATGATTTTAGTCAATTTTGTACGCAAAAATTCACTAACATTGGTCCGGAGTCGATGTGGATTGGAACCACTCAATGTGGTAAACCACTGGCTTTACCACTCAATGTGCTCTAAGCCAGGTTTCCGAGATTCGAATCTTGGTATTGGCGATCATTTTTTTATCGTCATATTTACACTGTATAAGTTTATGATTACAAAATAATTCTGACGTAGGGGTCCCCTGGCCGGGCGAATATTTTTTAAAATACGTGCTTCCTTGCTATAAGTTTCCGGTCTATGCTTTATATATTACCTAAGCAGTAGAGTCACAACTAGTTAAATAATTTTTCAGATAATTGTGCTAAAATGTAGTCTAAACAGAGCTTGAAGTGAGTGCGAAAATTGCTGTGAAGTGCTGATTTCGGAATGATGACTATAGTTATGTTTGGTATAATCTATATAATGTAGATAAATAAATAATAAATACGCCCTGATAGAATTTTTTAGCTTCTATGTAATAATATTTCTATGTATTATTACTTGAAAATACAATAAATAAGTAAGTTGTTTTAAGTTAAAATATTTATTTTTTTATAAATACCCAATTCATATTTTTTGTATACAATATTGGCAACAATGATATTTTTGGTTTGTTTAAATTTTTTTATAGAACTTGACATTTGCTGCCTGATATCATAATTTACTATTTTTTAAGTATTTTATCGATTTCTTTTTCAAAAATATTCTTCGCTTAAGTTTTTGATTTGTAACATACTAAACGTTCACTGATCCTTTAAATGCTTAACTTAATAAAAATATACAATTTTTTTAATTACCATTCAAAACACCTCTCTATATTTCTTACTTTTAATCAGAGGCAATAAAAAATTTGGCAATTAAAAATGCCTTTTTTAATTTACATATTTTCAAACTTATAATTATTCTATCTTAAAGAAATTTGATACAATTTAAATATTTAAATAAAATTTTAATAGTCTGTAGATAATTGTGAGGATTAACACTTGTATTGAATTTATTAATACTTCAGTAATAAATCAATAAAAAATTAGTTAAAGATTAAAGTGTGCTTAATATGTTTGTGGGTGTTATATTATTATGGTGCGTGCTGCCTTCAGCTATTTCTTTCCATTCATTTATAAAATTATGTTCTCTTACGTAATTTTTCTTCTTTCTTTCTTTGTAATTTTACATTTAGCTTTCTTTATACTATAATTCTTATTTTTTATTTGATTTATTATTGAGGGTCTTATTATTGTTATTGAATTTTAGACAACTGGCTTTTGCAAGATATGGGAGGTTCTGTGCTCTTTTGAAAATCATCTTGCATCTCACAATATTGCTAAATATTATTACTTTTTATGAATTGATTTTGTTTTACTTGTCTGGTAATTTTTTTATTGTTTTTTTATTAAAACTTTTTATTTTATTTAGGTGTATTAAATGTAAATCGTTGATTAATTTATTAACTTTTAAAAGGCTGGAGCCTAAATTATTGTATAATCAATTTCCTACATTTGCCCAAAATTAGCATATTTAAAGTTATGGAATGTTCATGGTGGTTTTAAATTCTATCTGAAGCATGAGAAAACCTTTACATGGTTAATAAATGGGACAACAGTCTATGACTCTAGATGTTCAGTAATAATTAATGTAAAAATATTATACCGAGTATTTTAGGGACCTTGATGGGGAATTACTTATGAGCGATATTCATACGGTATATAGGTATTTTGAATATATATTTTTAATAGTATGTTAGTACATTATTAACAATAATTACAATAAAAAGTTTTAGTGACTTCATGGCTATAATAATAAGGCCTTATATAGGGCTCATTTAAAAAACTCGACTTCTTAATATCAGAAAAAATAATAGCACTTGAAAAAACTCTGCACGGCGGCAGAGGAGGGTAGGTATTTTGATTACAGGTTTAGTAACTAACTATCTTAATCTTATTCTTATATAACGAGTATTACAAGTAAAGTCGTGTGTTTTAAGTAAAGTCTTTACAACATAATAACATTATCACCAGTATGTAAATATAAGTATGTATAATATATTGTGTTTGGGTATATATATAATATATATAATATATATATATATATATATATATATATTATATATATATATATATAATATATATATATATATATATATATATATATATATGTGTGTGTGTGTATGTATATTTTATAAAAAAAAATGTTTTTACAAAATGAATTTGTGTAAAAACAATACTTTGACGTAAAACTCAGAAGGTTATTTTTTAGATTTAGAAGTCAGTCTTATAGCTATTTATGGTATTGTAATAAAATAAAATTTAAGTAAATAAAGTTTTGAAAATTCACTTTTTACATTCAAAAAAAAAAATAATAAAATTCAAAATTGGCAATTCATATTGCGTATGGCAACCTGCCCCGTGAGAGACAAGAGGATCTCGAAGAGGCCTCTTGGCTATGTTTTCTTCGGAGCGGGCTAAAGACCCTTATTGTGTGGCAAAAAAGTGGCGAAAAATAATTATAAACACTGTAGGAATATAATTGTTATTCTTATACAACTAGAGAAATACATTTATTCTTTTACAATAATTGAACAAGAAAAAATTGTACAATTAAAAAATTATAATAATAATTAATGTGATAATCATGCTTACAGAAAGAAATAAAAATCATATCAATCATTTACTATAGAAATATAGTATCAAATCTCTTTAAAAATCTGTTTTATTATTATTATTATTATTAATGACAAGTTAGTTAATGATGTAAACGTCTATTTGTTACATATACCTAGATTGAAATTATCAAGAAAAAATACATAGAAAATCATGTCAGTTTTATCTTAGAGATAAATTAGTTTTATGACATAATATCTATAATTATATGTGACTAAATCTTTATAAACGATCCTCACTTGTTCTCTTTTAAAATGCTATTATCTAATTTTGTCATCTATTTAATTTGCTTTTTTCGATGTGTTTCACTCCTACTTATCAAATTATAGAGAATTCGAATAAATGTTGTTCAGTTATATTAGACAAAATTAGACATTGACAATTGTGTTCTTTGTACGATGTGGGCTTTTTAACTAGACATTTGATTATAAAATTATGTTCATATTATTCTAAATGGTCAAAAAAAATGTAATAGATCATTTACAGAGAATGTTGTCAATTAGAAGTTATTATTTTCGTACTACTAACATTTAACAGGGGTTTAATTATAGCTCGCATCAACCACTTGATTTGGTCACTCTCATGCAGGACCTCGGATAGATAAACCCAAGTGCCTCTGGGTAAAAGGCTTTTGTTTCGATTTCAAAAAGCCTTACGCAAGGGTAGAAATACTTCCGTGGGTTTGAGTACTCGCATCGACTCCTGAATAGTTTCGTTCTACTCCGAGCCCTACAAAATTGAAAAAACGACACCCTACTCAACATAAGTTGTTTGTTAAATGTATTTTTAATTTTTCGGATATTTACATCCGTTTTTTAGCGAATTTTCTTTTGGAAAACAATTTTTACTTTTTGATCAGTATATCGATTCCGGACCGGGTCTGTTTGATTCTGCGCTCCAAGAAACTTTCAAAAACGAAACCCTACTCAAAAATATTTTTTTACTGAGTGTTATTTTAGTTTCCTGGTATTTACCACGGGTTTTCGATTTTTGGTCTTTTAGAGTGGTCTTATCGACTTCAGACCAGTTTTAATCGATTCAGCATCCTAAAAACATAAAGAAATTTCCGCAAGAAGAATGTTTACGTGGAAATTTACCGACTTATTGAAAAATTTGCTGACTCAAGCTAACCGGGTTTATGACATCAATACAACCTTTAATATGAATCGCGTCTCCCCATAGTTTATTTGTAAACCAAGTTTCTAGAAAGTGTGTAGAAATACTTATATAATTTCTATTATATTATTTCTTATTTAAGGCTTTCTGAAATCGAAATAAATTCCTTTTTAAGATCATTTAGAATAAAGCTGGTGACGCTTTTTCAAGGTATATATTTTTAAATCGGGTGGTCAGTTGGAATCGATCCCACCCCACTCGTTCTTCTCTACTTTTAACATCTAAACAACCAACGTCATGAGCGTCATTTCCTTGTGAAAATTCGCTTATTAAAGCTATTAAAAATAGTAAAGCTATTAAAATTTACTGTTTAAAAATGGGGCTAAATAAAAAAATATATATTTTTTTTAATGAAGTGAAGTTAAACTTAAATAGAGCATTAAATAGCAAATCATAAATAGAGCTCGGAAAAATAAAAATCATGCATGGTTTTATGTCTGTGGGAGAGAAGTGTTGTGTCCAAGTAGTAGCTGTACAGGTTTCCAACTTACAACTTTATCACCACTCCAGATTAATGTTTTATCCCCTCATGCCGGATAGTGTTTAGATGTAAAATTCCTGTAATTTATGTATTCATTCATAATTTAAAAGTTGTTAAAACTTTTTTTTGCAAAATGATTCATATAAATTATATTTTATTTTTTTTTGTAAAAAAAGTTAAATATGTGTATTGTATAAAAGGATTTTACTCTTGTAGACCCTTGTATTATTATAATATATTCATTAGATTTGAATGGCTTTTATCAAAACTTAACGTTTAAATAACATTTATACTAGCGAAGAGTGTCGCAGTGCTTCCAGACGCCTTATTCTGAGCCTGTTAGTATTTCCTAAACCCTAAAGCATTGTCTAACCCTGGCTTAGAACTAATGCTTTACTTTTACTGTTTTTCCTTTTTTTATGTCTACTTTCCATTAGTACAACATACTACAGAGCTATGAAATTGAAGTTAAATATTATTTATTTATTTATTTATTTATAATAAGGTGCTTAATATTATATCATTAGCACCTCTACACATGACAAAAAAAAAACAAATTTAAGTGTGAGCATGAATATATAGAGTAAATAGATATGATATGATATAGAATGATATTGATTACATAGAGTCATAGGTACAAGTATGTAGACGCATAATAGATCGTTTTTTAAGTAGATAGATACATAGTTAATATTAGATAGATACAGTTAATTGATAAGGTTCTGGGTAGATAGATGTAGATATTTCCCTTGTTAAGTGTAATATTATGTTTATGTCAGATTATTATTGTTTAGTTATCATTGTACCTATTAGTTTATTTATTGA
>JACMZG010000008.1:49621238-49793738 GCA_018340805.1 Microvelia longipes | reverse complement strand
AGAATTATTTGTGACGCGAGTCCGTTAGAATTTATTTTCCCTTCTAACCCAGTTTTTATTTTAATAAGATTGACATATTTCAGTTAATTATATTTGAATCAAAACTTGCATACTGGTGGATTTGAGGATTAATACAAGTATATGTTATTATCCTATCCATTGTAGTGCAATTCCTTTCCTCCCGCATATATAACGGAATATGCCAATGAAATTGGACTGATTTATTAAGATAAGGAGGCATCAGAAGACGAGAAATAAGGAAGATCGTGGCTTAGAAACCTTGACTATTCCTTTCTTCATTGTACATCTGATTATAAATGATTGATGGCGATGGGAAAGGTATTTTTTTCTTCTTTACTTATGAGTAAAAAACTATTCTTTAGAAAACTTAATTTTTAAATTATATTTGTTAAATAATTTATGAAATCTAATTATTCCATTGACAGATATTTATATTGTAAAGTAAATACCAAGGAATTAATACTTAGTATTTTTTTTATTTTACTATTATTTATTTATTTATTTATCTACTCCAAAAATTTCATCTTTACCTCTTACATAAATTATTTGTTTTGATGGTTTTTTGACCCTGATGGAAGCTTTGTGCAGCTTATTTATAAGGTGCCTGTGGTTTTCTTGTACCTGATATGTATGTGTGACAGAGAATTAATTATGTTTATTTTACCTCTCAAAGGTAGGCAAAGTGTACTTGTAGTACACTTCTTCCACTTGTAGTTGATAAATTTTATTCTTTAGTCCGAATTAGAATCTACTGAGACAAATGTTAGTGGCGAGAAAAACCCTGTGGTTATCATGGCGGCTATTTAACTCCTTCTCCGCATTTCTTCTTTTGCTCAATCAGTTAGCGCAAGGTTCTTAATTTGGAGATTGCATGCTCAATCATCGCTGGGGACGCACACAATGAACAGATTTGGTATTATTTGGGGTTTAGGGGGTTATAGTCTTAGGTTAATCAAATCTTAAACAATTATACGGTAGATAGGCATTCATTTAAATAATACGGGTCATAAATTAATATCATGTTCACAAATGCATTGAAGACCTGTAATCATACTTGGCTGCCTAGATCTTTATGAGAAGAATATTAGCTTTACATTTTAGCGATATACCATATGATTTGTTAATTTAAATTTTTTAAATATTATACTTTTCTAAATATTATGGTATTTAAATAGCATGGTTCCTTCAGTTTAGCCATCAGGAACTAACTTGACTGCCCAGGGAGCAAAAACTTTCTTTTCTTCCTTGGTTAGTTAATGAATATTATTACTGTAAAGCTATTTGTCCTTTTTTAATAAATACAACTAATTTATTCCATTTACCTATTCATTCATATATTTATTATTCTTTTGTTGCAGGTAAATTGCAAATTTCTGTCGGTTTGTACATTAGGTAACATATTTTAGTTTTATCGCTTTTTTCTAATTTAGTGTTTTTAAATTAAAAATTCCAAAATTAAAATTATTCTTTTCCTCGACTATTATTTGTGGACGACCTCCTAGTTGGTTTCAACGAAGTTTTTTATGCGGTTTTGAGTGAGTAAGTATCATTTAGTCGGTATTTTGGGTTAGTATTTAGTTAGATGCTTTCATAGGAGTAATAAATAGTAATTAATTTCGCTATTTTGTCTGAGTTAATAGCTCCACACTTATTGACTCTCGAAAACATCACTTTCATCTGAGCTTTCTTCTAATGTCTTCTATGGCAGTATATTCCAAGTACCCCCCTCCCTATAGCCTCCTATAGACCCAGTAACAGGTCCTAGAACATCGATGGGTCTCTTGGCCTAATGAGGTAAGACCTTATTGGGCCATAACGTGTGAATTACAACAATGGTTATTTTGGTAATTTTCCTTAAAAATTATTTTAAATAATTTAATTTATTGATAAATTAATTTATCATTTGATTTGTTAATTTAAATTTTATGCGGTAAAACGTCATGGTTTTGACTGTTGAAATAGTTATTTACGTACCAAAAGAGGAAACAGAGTCTTTACGCCGCGGTTTTTGTTGGGTCCCAGAGGCGTAGCCGAAGGGTTTATAGAGATCAAGTTTACTCAATAGAGATCAATTATACTATATTATAGTATATACTACTATATAGTGTAGTATATTAAGTATAGAGATCAAGTTTATTCTCGATTCCCAGCCGAGGACTGTTTTTGTTTGTTGCTTTGGACTCGTTTCGCTCGTCCTCAGAATATACAACTTGCCAAATATATATTGCAACAGTAAATGCATCCGTTTCATTCTCAGTGGTCACCCAAGCAGCACTGACCAGGATCAATGCTGATTAATTTTTATGATCCAACAAAAATCATGGATATACTTGTCGTATTGAAACGAAACTTAGTGTACTTATTTATTACTTAAGGTATATACTCATACTAAATGTCAACGCAATTGGATTGTTTTCCGATTTTTTACAATTTTTTAAAAAACCCAAACAAGGCATTTGATAAAAATTAAACTAATGCTGATACTGAGATGAAACTTAGCACATATTTTAGCCTCATACATAGCTACATGTTTGCCAAATCTCAATCTGAGCGCATGATTTGTCTGCGATTTTTGATATTTCGAAATTTTAGCTGTCATTATTATTTAATGATTAACTGATTTTTCTAAAAAGTTTCACCTCTCTAGAATAAACACCCTAGGAGCTACGATGATAACAGACACACACACATATACTGAAAGAAAATTTTGTAAAAACCACTAGTATACATACGGTATAAATGAGGAAAAGTAAAAAAAAAAACTGCTTTTGGCTGTTTAGTTTTTATAAGTTTTGACCTGAGCTCAGCTTAACACGAAGATTTGGTCCATAGGTTAGGACTTATTAAAACTAAACAGCACAATTAATGAGGAAGTGTGTTGAGTGACATTGATTGACCTGATAAAAGTGTCATATAATCATTTACGTCCATTCATGATTAGTCTGCATGCTGATCCTGGAGTTGATTCTTTGACTACTTTCATATCGTGTTCAGTAAATGGGTCTATTATGAAAGAAATATTTAGTTTTAACATGTTTTAACATTGGTTATTTGGTGATACTCTTGTTACTAAGTTGCTTATATTATGATATCTGTGTGTGTGTGTGTCTGCATGACGTATTGTAGTAGTAGTAAAAGTAGGGAGGCCAAACCTGGTGAGTAGACCTCACTTTTGTATCCTTTTCACCAAGAACTTGCTTGACGCATAACTCTCAGCACTGAGCTAATTTGGCAAAAAAATAAACTTAATTCTAGCTGTGCTATCTAAAATATTTGAATTTCCATTTAACTATATCACATTTAACTGATTTTTAAACTGGGTTATCAAAAGCCCAAATTACTTTGGCGACGTTTCGGCCGAATTGGCCATAATCATGCCTGAAAAGAAATAGATTATATACCAAGAAAAATGATTGAACCTTGTTGGTTTCATCAGCAATTTAAAATATCCTTATGATGACTAATAGATTTACAACATTTTATTCCGCTTTTAGCGTCATTTGGCATTTATTAGTTTTTAAAATTTTGATTGGCAATAACTGCTGAATCCTTAAGCTGGCTATTTCGTTGCTTTGTCCATTCGATTCCCCCAAGTCGCCAAACCAGAAATTGCTCCCTCAATTCTTCCTATGAACGACATGAATTTCATCTTCCTATAAAATGAAGTAATTTTTATTTTCTGGATATTGCTCCTTAGCCCAGGAAAGTTACCCCAAAAAACATTTTGGGAATAAAAATTTATAAAATATGTTCTGAAAATACCATTTTAATTTGTGTTAGCAGTTCGAATACTTCTATTTATGTATTTTCCCACCTAAATTAGTTTTCTTATTAATCTAAACCGCTTAATACCCCCCTTATTCGATTTTAATTGCTCCATTCAACTTGTAATTGGTCGAAGTTTCACGATTACACATAATTTGATACCGCATGAGGTATTCCCTCTTATTTTCATTAATTTTCGTAAATTTATGAGCTGCTTATTTGATCAAATTAAATACAGCAATACTAATTTTTGTTTCTTCGTGGTTGTTTCACAAATTATCACGAGTTCAGTTCTTAAATTATTTTCTATTTTTAAGATGTAAAATTAACACGCGAAAAAAAAAAAAAAATGTTATGTCTAATTTTAAAAAAATTATATTTTATTTTTACTTTTCTCATCTGTACCGTAATATAAGAAAAGTATTATGTTTAAACTAAACATCCACAACCGAGATTTTACCTCATTTTTCAGGTTGTTTTGATCTGAAGTTTCAGGTGTTTTCAACACTTCCTATAGGAGATTTTGTAGTTAGCGCACTACAAATTTTGATTAGGGTGTCGTTTTTAAATTCTTTAGGGCTGTGATAGAATAAAACATTCAAGGATTCAGGAATTTCTAATTATTTTCTATTTTTAAGATGTAAAATTAACACGCGAAAAAAACAAAAAAAAATGTTTATGTCTAATTTATGGATATAAAAATTATTTTTACTTTTTCTCATCTGTACCGTAGTAATATAGGAAAAGATTATGTTTAAACTAAACATCACTACCGAGATTTTACCTCATTTTTCAGGTTGTTTTGATCTGAAGTTTCAGGTGTTTTCAACACTTCCTAGGAGATTTTGTAGTTAGCGCACTACAAATTTTGATTAGGGTGTCGTTTTTAAATTCTTTAGGGCTGTGAGTAGAATAAAACTATTCAGGAGTCGATCCGAGTACTCAAACCCAGGGGTCCGGGTTCTTGATTCCGGAGAAAATGTTTCATCGAAATATTTTCTCTTTATAACTTATAAAGTATATAAACTATACAACTATAAAATAATAAATGTGGTTTCCTGATCTGTAAGGTGGGCGAATATCCTCTGGAACGCCTGATTGCGTGCGCACTAATCCATTTCTTGCTCAGATTTTTAGTTTATGCTTAATGGTCGGAACAGTAGCACTTTTACTTGTCTGTCAATTTGTATTGATTTTACAAAGGAAATGTGCTATTTTTTGTAGATTAGGTCTGTACGAGTATAAATCTAACATGCAGTGAGGTATTTACGGTGCAGTTTAAGGTGAAACCAGGGGGCTTTAGCCTCCCCCCCCCTCATCTCCTGAGAATCGCCTGTGAGGGCGGGCATATTTTTTAACAACCTATGGTATAAAAATGTGCATTTCAATCTGCTTGGCAAAAACTGGATTGCTGCGCAAGAATGCAACGAAAGGAAATTCGTCTAGCTTGAGGACCACCGCGTCAGACTTATTTGGGCCTTTTAGCGAATTTATTTACAGGAGTGTCTGTATTTCAAATCGTTGTGTTAATAGTAAATTTCTTTACGTAACTTAATTTATATTATAAATGTTAAACATAGCTGTATTATTATTATACACTCATCTTTAATTTAGGGTAACATAAAATACTAAGGAAAGGGACTTATTTTCATCGTGTCTTACTGACTGTTCTGTTTATTTGTTATCTTTTAGTACAAAGTTTCTAATGAATATTATGTTTTGATAAAAGCCCTGTTTAGCTATTAGAACCTACCCTTCTTTACTAGGCTATGCTAAAAAAGGGTTTAGGTGGATATTAATAGCATACAATAAAGGGCAGAGCCAAGTATAAATTTCACATTGACTCACTTTTCCTTC
The DNA here is from genome assembly GCA_018340805.1 of Microvelia longipes. Lineage (NCBI taxonomy): Eukaryota > Metazoa > Arthropoda > Insecta > Hemiptera > Veliidae > Microvelia > Microvelia longipes. The sequence continues at coordinate 49,788,095 of JACMZG010000008.1, read as the reverse complement.
CATTCTTACAAAGAAATTGGTTTTTACTGGATGACGCATTGAGCTGACCTTAGCAAGTGATAAAGTAAAGTCAGGGCTTCCGTATCTTTTTTCACCCCTCAGAGGCTTGTAGGCTTCTTTGTCAAGCTAGTTATCCCTCTTTTTATAGACGTTTATTTTACTGTTGTTTTATTGCTTCTTGAAGGATACTTTAATACTTTTATCGGATTTGAATGTGCTCTCGTTTTACATAGTATCAGCACTAAAACGATTGAAAAATGCATCCAATGTTTTTTATTACTAAAATTGTTCTACTTTTCAAGAACTTAGTGTATGTTATGGTTGCTAAGTTCAGAAAAATAAAGTGACATTTAAGAGATACGCTGAGGACACTTAATGTAATTTTAAATAGTGCTTCTTAATTTTAATGTTGAGAAGTTTTTTTGTTCTAAAAAATAATGATAATTGTGTAAAAAGTATAATGTCTCGATAATGCATGCCTTATTTAAGCCTGTTGGTGGAAACATTTATGTTGTTGCATTAATTGTAGCTTTTATTTTCTTTTTTCTGAAGTGAGTGTGTTGTTAGTGCAGCAACAGGTAGTATTATAAAGTGGTTTCAGTGTTTCCATAAATATATCTGTTGCGTGATCTTTTGTATTAACGAGTTTTTAGAATAATTACTCACAACTAATCTAAATGCGGGGGGTAGTTATTAAAACAATTTCTGGAAAATACATATTAACCCTGGAAGTTGGTACAAGGTACTAAGGTGTTGGGTGTTCATGGCTGACGAGGAATTACATCCGGTGATGGCGGTGTTTCCTTCCTGAGACTGTGGTAGGGGACTGTACACGCCTTCTTCCCCTCCAAGCTTTTCTCGGGGGTTCTTGTTAAAGCTCTTCTTAAGATCCTGTAATTACAGACGTACAGGCGCCCTCTCTTCTTGAGAACGTTTTGGACAGCCCCCTTCTTCATCCTACCATTCTTCACGCTCTTCACACCGTATTATTCTTTTTCAATTCATGTATATTCCCCACTTAAAAAGTAATTGGCGATAAGCCTCTGTTCGCTACTCTTTAACTTAGCGAACTTAGATTTGCTAGAGGTTACACTCCTTGTTACCATGTAGTGTCAAAGCATTAGACCTATTAAAGGTTATATTGTTTGTTTTGCCAAGGTTAATTTTTGTTTTTAAATGGATTTTATGCATTATAATTACCTGTGCTTATTATTATGGAAAAATAAGTTCATACATGTCGACCTTCCTCCATTCCTCTTCGCCCTTTATGTTAAGCAAAAGTATTATAGCTGTTATTAAATTGTATGTTTATGTCTTATGCCTATAACGTAACTCTAGTTCCTCTTTTTTGTTATATTTCTCTCTAAGCTTTTATCGTTTACTTCATACTAGTTTATGAAAAATTAATTAATATCTCTGCGAAAAAAGGCTGAAAGAATATTTCGTGAATTGTAACGCGGAGAATATAATAGTTACCGTGTTTTCCACGAAGAATTTAATAGTTTACTTCGAAGGTGCAAGTTGATTTAACTACAAGTTCCACAATATGATCTTCTGGCATGCAGTTGCTGATCCTAATTATCTGATTGTCACGAATTTTCACCTTATACACAAGTGCTTTGTGTGTAAACTTAATGTCTCTAGCATTGCCAGTACTTTTTGTTTCGAATATAAACTGTTTTGCTGTGAACCTCGTGTTTGTTTTATGTCTATTGTTATCCAAGGAAGCGAATACTTATAAAGAGACTATGATCAGAGGTCGATCTCTTAGACCAGAGGGTTTACAATGATAGATGAGATAGATAACAATACTCTTTACTAATTGGTAACATTGTAATTAAAGATAATAAATTATAAAATAGATACAATAAAAGAAAATAACAACAACTTGATCCATTAATTAGCATTCCTAGTTTTATCGGAGGTCGTCAATTATTGTTGAAATTTGCATTTTATGGCGGAGTATCGGCCTGGGAGGGTTCCCAGAGGGATGTATTCTATCAGCTTATCTATACCCCTAGATCCTTTATTTATCAGCTTAAAGTAATTAACTTTTTTACTTAGGGCCCACCTGCATGGGAACATTGCTAGAATCTCTTAAAACTATTCCTAGGACATTTTAAGATATTCCTATTAATCTCATCTTAAAATTTACTATTTAATAATATTCTACTTAAAAGAGGGTCATGAAAATATTTTTTATTTTATATCATTCTAAATCTGCGTCCCTGGTCATGATTGTTAAAGCACTGCTCTATTTCAGACCTGGAGATCCGGTCTTGCAGCTTGGCTTACAGCAAATAGTAAGAAACAACCACGGGGGGAGGGAGGGGAGAGGGTATCGGCCACTGGTCGGCCCTGTGGAAGACCCTTGTTTCATATTGGAACATAATTTCATATTTTTGATTCAATGTAAAGCGGTATTATATACCATACGTAGGATACAACTGTGTATCAACCTTGCAATGATGTCACCTCATTAGGGTTCAAATAATGCTCCAATTCTAAAGAACTAGTTATGAGATATTGTTACAAAGACTTGTATAGACAATTCTATTACAGATGATATAACTTTACTTCATTACTGGTATACTTTCATTATATCGTAGGGTTTTCTTTTTCCATTTTCTTGGAAATACGACTATCTATTTGTTCCTGTAATTTTAATTTTTTGTTATTTAGTGTATTTAAGTAGGTGGCCCGGTCGCTTGATGGCTGTTCTTTTGTGCTTTTTCTTATTCGGTATTTGTTCTCTTTGAAATTTAAATAAAACTTTGACTCTTTGGGTGTTACTTTATAACGTTTGTAACTTAAAACTCAAGTTTATTTTTTTGTTTTGTTTAATGTGTTGTCATTTTTATTTTTACTATTTAATTTAGAAGCGCGTTTTTCACATTTTCCTCTTTAAGGAGTGTTTTTATCAAATTTCTTGCCCTGTTAGGTTTTTAATGTCACTTAAGTTACCAAATGTCATCCTTTTGTCTGTGTATTTGAATCATTAATGCAAATAGGATCAAATTGGTTGATTCGCTTAAATTCGATTTAGGCCAAAACATATCGTTCAATGCAATTTAAAAATGCTTACTTATAGGGGTCGGTCATCACTTTGCGAAAATGGTGCCATAGTATTGGTTGAAAGGCTTACCAATTGCTCAAGGCAGCTAATTGGCTCTTTACCAATTGCGTCCAATGGGAAAGGAATCTTAAATTTGATGTTTCTTCCCTGATGTGTTCATGATCAGAGTGTGTTTGAAGAACTATCCCTTTTATTACATTATAGGGAGGAAAGTTAAAATTTCCTTTCTTCTTAACATAAAACTGACAACCAGCAAAAAGAGATAATCATTTAGTTGTTTGACTTCTAACGTTATTATTTCTATTTATTTATTCATTGTTTTTATTTTTATTTGTGTGTTTATTTTTATTTATGCATTGTTTATTTATTTATCCATTTCCATTAAAAAATTTATCTTATGTTAATATTTCTATTTATTTATCCATTGTTATTAATCTTTTATTATTATATTTGATGCGTTTAATGTACTAATTATAACCCAGTTGATACCATTCATAATTTTTAACTTAAATATTTTCATTACAATTCACATTAAACTAAACCCGTTTACATATAATTAGAAAAAAGTGTTGTCGTAAAATATAACAATCATTTTAATGATTTAAATACACTAATTATACGTTTATTATAATAATTTAATTCTTTGAAGATAATAATACGTGTAATCAGATTAATACAGTTTCATCAAATAATGTTGTATATATTGTGGACAAGAATCTTAAGTTATCTATTATAAATAATCTAAAAACAAGTTATATATTATAAATAAGTTTATAAACAGTGTTTGTTATTTTTTATAAGTATGTGATGCTCGCAGTGAGCTCGACCATTGCCTTTGGCTAATAGCTTGTTTCCTATGTAATTATAAAAACGAAATACTAACAAGACAGCTTTAGTTCACGTCTCCTCCTATATCCTTAGTTATCCGAAAAACGCTCTTATTATTTTAATAGCTAAAATAAACCCATCTCTTATGCTTTAAAAAACCATTACTTCGATTATTATGTAAACAACAATGATTAAATACGAAAAGAATATTACTATTATATTATTTAAAAGAACTACTTGTTATGCCCTAAGTTTTTAACTAGCTTTATATTTATTATACCGCTGATAATCTTAATTTTAAATTTTTATACTCTTTCATTATTATATTTTGTTTTTTTAATTCTTTGATGAATTAAATTGTTAAAGTTTAATGATGGTTCTTTTAGGTAACAGCTTATAAGCGAAAAAATAACCCTCTAATTTGTTAATCATTTTTTAAAACAAAAATGGTTTATTTGTGTTGTACCTTGTTTAGAGCTCTTGTCTATTTATAATAGTTAATTATGACAGTAGTATAATATACAAATTTTTAAAATTAACATATAATATTAATAATTGGAAGCCATGGGTGTTTGAATATAATTATTACCAATAATTTATAAAAATTAAGATAATGTATTTATTTATTCCTAAACCTAAGACCCAATTGACATTCCTCAACTTTTGTGTCAAAAAATTATTTAATACTTTAAAAATAAATAATTATTAATAATAATTCAATATTTGAGGTTCTTATGTTTTTAATCATTGAAAAGAATCATTGATTTTTGCTTAAGAAGTTGTTCTGAGGACTAAAGTTGAAGGGGGAAGGGTCATTTATTCTGTTTCCTGATACCAAACACACAACACACACACACACACACACACACACACCACACACACACATATATATATATATATATATATATATATATATAATATATATATATATAATATATATATATATATATATATATACATATAATATATACATATATATATATATATATATATATATATATATATATATATATATATATATATATATATATATATATATATTGTGTGTGTGTGTGTTTTATATAGTTTACTTAAATCATACCAACGCGAAGCGACGCATTTATTTATATACTAATAATCTACAGGTTGAAATGTTAAACAATATAGTTAACGTTCGCCCATCAAGACGCTTACTAACCTTCCAATCTTTTAGATTTAGTTTGTTATCCTTATAAATGTATACTTCCACGTAGCATTTGCTTGAAAAATGCTTTTAATGCAAAATAGTCGTAAAATGCAAATTATTGTGAGAAAATAACGTTATTTATTAGATATTTTATTTCTACAGTCTTTACGATAAGTTGCATGAAATTTCCTTTAGTTCTATATGCGAAATACAAGCTTTTAAAGATTGTCTGCTGATTACTTATACCTCACACAATTCGCTAAAACTTATTTTTCCTGTTTAAATAATCTTTAAAAGAATAATAACTTGTGGAAGAAAAGACGAAATAGCCTTAAGGAATTGCCAAGGGTAAAATCGTGCATCGATAGTTGATCGGTTGCAGTTGGATAAAGCAGAGGTATAGCAAAAGGACAATATCCATGACATGAACCTGACGAGGACTCCTGTACTGCCAGTAGATAAGAGGTTACCAACTGGGCGAACTTATCTAACTCTTGCCTACCCTGGGATATAACATAAACAAACGACAGACAGGACGATGCAAACAATCTGATTATGAATAAGATAACCTCGACACGAATTTTACTTTGTATTTTACCGCCTTCTCTCTTCGCTTTGGACGCTTACTTCTATCTTTCTATAAGGACCACGTATATCTAAGAATTGCTCCAATTTTTTATAAAATCTACAAGGATTTTTGTGACCATATTCGTTAACTTATATTAATAATATTTTCATCGGAATCCGGAATCCTATAGTATACAAGAAAAAAGTATCATGACTATTGTCATTTCACTGTTGATAGCAATTAGGAAGAGGTGAGATCACCTAGCAAAAAGGCCTCGTTGTTGGGCCCTTTTTGCTAACTCCCTTAGGTAGAAAATAGTGTTTTTTCCTATGAGTCCTATTTCAGGCATTTTGAGTGAAATCCACTGAAGGGTCGTCACTTTACAATAAGTTTCAATAGCTTCTAATGGGAATATGATTCAAAATGGTAGCGCTAGTAGAGTGTATCGTATAATGTAATTAAAAGAGTCTCTCAATTTAATTACTTTATTCAAAAACAAAGCTGGCTTTTAATCCCACAGTCTTCATCAGTGCCGGAGAGATGAAGAAAATGAAATAGAAGATTATTTATAAGATCTTTTTTATTGTTGAGACTGAATACAGACTCCCAGAAATATGACGTGTCCAACTATTGAGGACCCTAAATTTTTCCTATTCTGAGGTTCATTTAGAGTTAGAAATCCAAATATCAGGGTACCTGATATCGCACAGGCTCGGAACCACCGGCTCAACGTTCCTGCCGAAAGATGGCACACAGGTGCACGTGCTGGCTATTATCCCATCAGGACCCCATTACTCTATTGTCATATATACAGAGTGGGCAAAACGTTTCCCCCTCCCCTTTCTTAAATTTTAACCGTTAGACATAAATTAAGTAAACTTAAAGTGTAAAATTAAGTAAAATATTTTCTTTTAAAGTGAACTTATTTTTGGTGGGGTAGTTAACTTCTGGTGTCCAATGCAAAACGGGATTTTGCGAAAAAAAATATATATTGAAAGGTAAATTTTTATTGGGCTTCTTGGGTTCTAGGGATGAGAACAATAAATTTTTGACCCACCTATATTAGTTTAAAAATTGGACATTTTAACTCAAATTGAAGTATTGACATTATAAAGAATTTGCCCCATAGCCTTATTTTTGTATTAAGAACATTAATCATTTATTACATTTTCAATTTAAAATTTCCTGCGAACACGATACTTTTCCTATGTACCTATCCTACCGTATAAATAAGAAATAGTATAAATGCAGGGTTTCTATTTTCCTTTAATCTAGCAGCATTAGTTACTATAAATACCTTAAAATAAGAGTAAGGTAATAAATGATTTGTCTTCTTACGCGTTACAAAAAGTAATTACACCAAATTTCTTGGCTAACGGGAAACTGGCAGACGTAATATTGGAACGGAATATATAAAAGAGAACATTAAGTTAAATTAAATAATATGTAACAAAGAGATCTAAATAAAATGTATAGTTTAACAAAGAATATTATACATTGTACCATATATTGTATGTTGTACAGGAATATGTACTATATACTATATGTACTATATGGTATTAAATACCATACATGCATTTATTTGCTTATTGTAGCAAAAAATGTAGAATCCGATTTAAAATAATTTCCATTATATATTATATATATTTATATATATATATATATATATTATATATATATATATATATATATATATATATATATATATATACATATATATATATATATTTGTGTGTGTGTGTGTGTGTGTGTGTGTGTGTGTGTTGTATGTATGTATTCTAATAAATTAAGTGAATAATAAGGAAAACAGAATTTTAGGGCTGAAGACAATCATCTTAGAGCGACTATGGATAAGATACCGTGAGGGAATTACTTAAAGGTCATCCTACTAATAAAATATGACTGAGGCCCCTGGGGACAACTGGCTCAGATCTAACTTTGCATCCTCTACTCCTTCGCCGCCGCTTTGCATATATATTGCTTTAAAAAAGGACAAACCCGTGATGAATACAAACCAATTATATCTCGGTGCCAACGCAAATAATAATTTTTAAACATAACTAAGAAATGTCAGAAACATAATTCAATTAGATGTGGATATTTTTGGCTCTTATAAAATAAACTTAAATTTATTATTTTAAACTGAATAATAAGCATTTTTGAAGTTAATATAAATATTGTTTAGAATAACTTGTAATTTTATGCTTCTTAAAAATTTGAAGTAATAAAATAAATCTAAGGTTACCTCCTCTTTGTTTATTATTATTGTTGTTGCAATTATTTATTTTAGTGAGCTCTTATCTCAAACTGCAATATATTTCCACCTTACAGACATGTCGTGTTTCCTAAAGGAGGTGATGCCTTATAAGTTTTTCTCGAACAAACTAAAACTTTAGTTTGTTATTATCAATATAATAATTGATAAGTGGTAGGATAAGTTGATAAGTGACAAGATAAATTAATAAGAAATGATAAGTGTCCATCGTGTATTTTGGTGGTATAGATATCTTTATGTATCCTACTTTTTTTATTATAATATTTTATAGAGAATGTATATTTTTATTTTTCAAGGAAAATGTATTTAATGGGACTTTTCATGAATTATAAGAATTAATTGATTAATGGAAATAATGTGTAGTTACTGTAGTGAATAAACGGCACATACACTGTTGTTGACGATTTCAAGAGGGATAACACAGAAACTTTCATATCTAAATATTGAAGAGCCGCGTATTTCAAAATTTAAAGACATAATTGTTATTAGATGCTCTCCGCTCCGCTCAGCCTTACTCCTTCAAACTTGCTTCGTGTCATCGGAATATGAACATCTCTTATCTACTCAACCCCATTATCAATCCATATTATGGCGTCATCAAGCTATTGTAATTTTTAAATCTAAAAAAGTTTCACTAAACAACTTCCCATATTTTAAAGACGTTATTAATCATTTGAGACCTCTCTGGATAGGTAGACTATGCTTTCTTTTCCTTTATAATTTAAGGTTTATTTTCTGCAAAATTAGGTTTAAAGTAGTAAAAAATTATTCATATTTTTTGGCCTGGTTCTTGGACTATTATCTTCGTAGCCAGTTTGTATATGATAGAAGATTGAAACTTGGTATCAACTAAAATTCATAAAACATAGAAAAATGTTTGACTTTTATGATTTTGAAAAATTGTTAAACGAAATATACTCCAATTGAATTAAAATTTGCCACTAGTGTGTTCCTTTGTGTAATAAATAGGCACACTAAGATTAATTTTATTAATGATTACTAATGTTAAGATGCATCAAGCAAGATACTTAGAGACTTTAAGGAGGAGGACGGATGCATACTTTAACATTTTTACGTCTTAATTGTAATTTAAAATTATAAATAACAACGTACTTACTATGACAAGTAGTATTCATTTTTAACGAAAGGGTACTCTTTTTAAGTCAATTGTCAGGCACACCTTTTACTCTCCGCTAAGATTCTCTGCACTACCTTCTACTTCATTTTTCCTCTCATATCCCGGGTTCTATAATTACTCAAATTAATGACGCATCAAATTATAAAGAAAAATATGCTTTACAGGCTTTACATCAAGCATATTTTAGACAAAATAAAAAAGAAAGAGCTTGATACTTTTGCTCAGAAATTTGGATACACTTCACTTCTCAGAATGTTTTAATTATCAAAACCTTAGAATGGAATCACTTCGCTCCCGCTACGTTTGACTTGACCTCAGAAGAAGATATAAATCTATACTCTAAGGTATTATGGCTTCGGACTCGCTTTGCTCTTCCTCAAAATGTCACGATTATCCAAGCTTAAAGTGATATTGCTTCGATCTAGCTTTGTTCGAATGTTATTATTTCGGACTCGTTCTGCTCGTATAATAGCGTCAAAAAAATACATTTTTGGATAGCACAATTAGACCTGAAAATGTAATTGTATACTAAGTTTCAACTCTCTTAACACATTGGGAGCTCAGATTATATGAGACAGTCATACACGTACACATACTCACACTCATACAGACTGACTAATTTGTTAAAACCTGTCAGGAGGTCTAGAAACCACGTTTAATAGACATTTCACTTGAAATCCTAGTTTTTTGCGCACCACATTTTTCCTTATATCTTACAGTTTAAAAATTAGGTAAATTAAAAATGCTAAAGAAATTTGTTGGTACTTTTTTTGGAGGATTTCTTTGGGCAATAGAGGGCTACTAATATTTATTTTATTAAATAATAAAACTCCTTTTAACAAATTAAAAGGAGTGATAACACCTTATGAATTTGTTTTTTATATGTTTAAGAGGCGTGATAGCCGCCTTTTTAAAAATGTGACACAATTTGATTTGCACATAAATCGCAAAATATTCATGATAAAAAGCTGGGTATATTTTTATTTTGGTTGTGTCAAAAAGTTCTACTTATGCACCAAAGTTCAAATGTATGGCTATTGTAGTTCTCAAAATTTGAAGTCGGACAAACTGGCGAACGACTCAAAGAATAAAAGTTTAAAAAATATCTATAGTACCTGAAAAAATACTATAGCAACCCTAGTAAGCGAATTAGTTTCCAATTGTAATTATTCATAGTAATGCTTAGTTTATTTTTTTTCAATATTTGTTGTTATTATTCATAGAGTTACTTCACACCTAGCCGCTAATAAACAAAAATGTTGGTTAAAATATGAATGATATTAAACATGATGTTAAAACACATAAAAGTTAGTCTCATCTGTTCCCTCCCTTACGTTGTCCTTTAAAATTTTGCAAATTAATTTTTGTTTTAATTTTAGAAACCAATTTCTGTCATTTTTTTATCTATAGACATTATTCCTTTGATGTCTATTAAGCCATTATGGTTTATAAATGGATATTTTCTTTCTCTCACTAACCGTAATTGAGGAAGTTGGATGAAAAATTAATAATCCCCATCCCTTTTTTTCTAAACTTTGATTACTCTTACAATAGGTCGTTCTTTTAACATTTTAATTAAAATTATTTTATAATTTTATTTTGTTTTTCTTTTTTTTTGCATCGTTAAAAAGTTATTATTTTTCTTTTGAAAGAATTAAACAAGTTTTTTATGCAGTGCTCATGTACAATTTTTAAAAAATATAAAGACACTCTTAACTTAGGTTTCTGAATTAAAAAATGTATATATTTGAGACTGATATTTGTACATTGTTTTGTGTAGAATACCTTGCTGACGGGCACAAAGCGGCACTTGCGATTGTTTTTATTTTGTTACCTAATTGAAAGCGTCCTTAAAACTTGATAGAATCTAAGTAAATGCATATTTTGTCCTTTGCTTTGTGTCTCCATGAATTTCATACAGAAAGGAATTTCTTGACAAATACTATCTGTACACTTTTAAAGGTGTTGAAATTGTGAAGATAAATCTAACGCTGGGAACATTGTTTTATTTTAAGGTGATAATAATAGGACCAACAACTCGTTGACTAGATGACAGAGTAAGACCATAGTTTAACGTCTTGTCGGTGGATTGTGATGAAGTATTTGATACTGGAGGATATAGCAAATGATTGATTTCAACCTAGTGATGGGTTGTTAAGACGACTCCGTGACTGAGTATAAAAACCTAATCCAATACAAATACACGATTTCACGGCTAACAGCCCTGTTATTACTCACCCTAACTCCCACAACACTCAATTTAACTAACATAAACATTATTTATACCTAATAATAAACAATCATGGTATAATAACTTAAAATTACTGGCTCGTTAGCTCGTCATCCACTTATCACGCTAATTGCTCCACTTTCCTATTAGTTTTTTTAAGTTTACATGAGAGAGGTGGCGATTACAAGATATTGGGCACTTTAAGTTGACTCTCATAACGAAAATATAATTAGTTTTTCCAGTGGGTTTACGAATATGTGATGTGAAATGTTTTTCGGTTATTTAGTTAAAATCCAAAACAGTGATTATTGTGATGTGTTATTAGTTCTTCCTGTTTCTAAAATACACTAAATTAAAATAATAGTTTTAGATATTTAAGTCTTTTTTGTGGTTGAATCGATTTTACTCGAACAAGCAACTAATCTAAGCTTGATTGAGCTCTTAGTTTTTAAAAATATCAGCCATGTGTAGTTCCTTTTTGAAATAAAAATAAATACCTAACCACCCTTCGAATGTTCGAGGAAATCAAAATCAAATCCCTTTATGATTACTTTGCTATTAGATTTATGATTATATTGATCTGGACCAATTTAGTTTATTAGTTTTATTTGTTTTATTTATTAAATAGACTGCTTTACTTTATTACTCAACGTTTTTTTTTTTTATTTCCTTTTTATGTTTGTTTAAAGAAATAGTTTTTAGTTCAAGTTATTTATTATTTAAGTTGAGTGATAAAAGAGTTTTTCAAAATGAATCTGATGGTAGATGATACTTTATTTGAATAGAGTTTGTAACATGAAATCAATTACCATAATTCTGTGGCTCTCTAACTCTACAGTTTTATAACTCGTTATGACATTATTTATCCAAATGGATTTAGATTCTGGTAAAAGCCTGTCCCGAACCCAACGACTTGAAGGAGTAAAATTGGTCGGGCCCCCGAGGGTTGAGATCAAAGTTCTCTCTTTCTCGTCCCTATAGAGTGAAACAACCCCTAGGAGGTCGTTAATATTGCATGTATTCCCAGAGCGGAGACTAACCCAATCAGCTAGTTTCTCTCTTTACTTAAAATCCGGGGGACATTCAGCCGCACTGAAAATTGAATCAGAGTCGATTCCTAGTATTAATATTTAATCATTGCAACTCTAATCCCTTTTATTTTCTAACTTCATCTCTCTGACTGTTTGAATTAACATGAATTCAAACAGATTTTATCTCTGTTTCTTAATTACTGCGGTCATGTATTCACTTTTCTTTTCATTCTTAATTTTTAAAAAAATGTTGGCTTGTTGTTGATAAAGAATCTGCGTCAGGAATTGCTTAGCTATAGTTAGATGAGTAATATGTGCACATTTGTTTCACTGTGCCGTCCACTTCACACCTGTCTATACCAGGCTCTTATTCATTGGTCAACATTAATCTCTCTTCAATCTCTACTCTCAAGTTCATTGATCTTTCTTTGATTATTTTACGTAACTACCATTTGAACGTTAGTTTTTGTATTCGTTTTAGCTATTATTTTAATAATAAAAATCATATCTTTTTCATAGAATCCATCGTAATTGTACACGATCAATTCTTTCTACTACATGCCGCTTCGTTTTCAGGCCCTTATAATTCCTGAGTAGTAAAAATAAACATTAGTTCTCCAACGGGCTTGCTGTTAATTATTATTTTTAATTGAGTGTTTCAATGAAGACAAGATTTAGTTTGTTTTCTGTTAGATTATTTAGAAATTATAAATTGATGAAGGAAGATAATGTTGTGGGCAGTGTCGACTACTAGAGGCTATTAATCTTACCGAAATTTCGTTGCTTGGTCCCTCTCGTCAAATATTTTTGATTAGTTTCGAGGAAACTCGACCGGTCTAAATTATTATCTTTTCACAGCATCTTAAAGGCATTCATTATACACTAAAAAAAATTGTTAGCAATATTTATTTTACCTGTGTTCAAAGTTACCTGCGGGGCTCAAATAAATTATTACTGATTTTTATTTTGTCGGTAATTTCCTGTTTATACAGATTTTGGGGTTATTCCACTTAAAAATAATGCAATGAAAAATTTTAACTACTCTTTGCCTACATCGGCATCGTGCTAAAATGAAATTAATATTAAAGGTCAAGCATGCGCCAAGTTGTGAGAGCAACCCTACAAAATGTTTTATAACTTAAAACATATTTTATTGAAATTTGTTCTTGTTTTTTTCCGGTGTCTGATTTAACTAATTTCATTTGTTTCTAATATTATTTTTTATTATTTTAAAATAAGTTGCAATGGTTATATTTAGACTAGTAATACGCTTTGTTTTTGGCAAATTTTCATCAAAAAATTACGCTTATAAGGTTTTAAGTAATGTTTAGTGAAACCGAAAATTTAAGTTTCAAATTTAAAAAAGGGACTCGCTTCACTCGCTATGCGAGTATACGCTTCGGGGCCATACGCTATATACAGCGCTAGCTCTATTAGAAGTAAAGTTAGTCAGAGGGATGTATATGCACCGTAATTAGTTAAGTTTTTTTATTTTATTTAATTAGTTTTTATGTAGTTTTTCAGCACTATATATTTATTTTTTTTTAATTTCGCCAATGGTAAATGACATTGCCAAGAGGCAGGATAAAATTAGTAGAAAAAAACTAGCACGGTTGAAAATTATTATAAAATTTTGGATTTTGTAAACTTAAATTATACCTCTTTTGCAGTATCCGAAATGGATAACGGCAGCAGTTTAAAGTATAAAACTGAGAATAATTTGCACCTTTAAAAAGATGTTCTTTATGGTGAAAACAAAAAACGATTTTTAGTGGTTAATATGAGATATGAGTGGTTTTGAAGTGATGTGGATCGAGTATCCTGAGATGCTGATGCAGTTTAATACGTGCTCAAGTATAAGTTTTTGTATCTGGTTTGTTATAATTAAATGGTACGCTAAGGTTAGGGTGCGTATGTGTGCGAGTGTGACTATTACAGCATCCTTGCTTTCACTTCTCACCTTTACTGCATCTTCCTTCTTTCTCTCTTTTTCTTTCTTCTTTTTTTCCACTCTTTCTTACCTCATCTTCGTTTTATTACATCTTTAAATTTTATAGTCTTTTTATTAAAACCATAATATTAATATCGATTCACACTTCTATACGTTTTAACTTTTTTAAAACTCTTTATTCAAAATAATGCTATTGTTTTTTTTAATTAATTCTTTAAGATCTACCACCTATTTTATCTAATAATTAAAAGTGTACAATCTTTACAGTAGCAATTCTAGGTTTGCTCATTAATTTTTAAAACCTGTAGAACTCATAAAAATTAATGATTTATAATTTATTTTATTAAGTTTATAAAAATAAAAAAATGAGATAAAAATCAGAGAATTTAAAGATAACTGGCAAACTTGTCTTCAATTTTTATAAAATTTTCTCATCTCATAATTTCTGATCTTTTCTTTAAAAAATATTCCGACAATGTATTGAATTATTTTAATTGCTTTTGAGGACCCAGTTTTTAATGTTAAGCAATCCGCAGATCTCTGTCATAATATATTAGAGGGACCACATGAAAAGAAACTTTAGAGTTAAAATTAAATGAATGGAATGACAAATTCTTTATTTCTGGCAAGATTTAATCACGGATGGATGGACCAGTTCAAAGTGCCAAGTTTTCATTTAATTCCGCCTGTATAATCTTATTAGAAATTGAATAAAATGACGTTTTGAAGTGCCCAATTTATGAAATATTTTATTAAAGTAGTTTTTACTTAAAAACCTTTTTAAAACAAAATGAATGTACTCTTAAATGTTTTAGTTAATCAAATTACACATTAATTTTTTCTACTTAAAAAGTAGTATAGAAAAATGTAGTTCAGTTAACTATCAATTGCTACGTACAACATTTCTGTCTATAAATTGATATTTTTTAAACTCCTTAAGAACTATATTTTAGTTTTTAGTAAGGAAAAGTATTGCGTTTGTGAAAAAAAATCTGGAACTAGTATTTCACCTGAATCATCAATTTCAGGCGTTCTTAGTAGTTCAAACCTTCTGAGTATAGTTCTTACAAAGTTGTGTCTTTATGCTAAAGAGTTGAAACATAGTACAAAAATTAATCTTTAGGTCTAGTTGTCCTCTCCGGAAATTGTTTTATGACTTCAACAACCGCAATCATGAAGCGAAAATTTCAGAACTCCATCAATCACGGAAAAACGTTTGGATCGATGTAAAATTTTGTAATAATTTAGCCATATATAAGACCAACAAATGTGGCAAGCTTTATGACATATTATCAACATATTATGTTTTGATGCTAAAATAATAATATATCTACAAATTTAATAATGTAGAGCAAAAACTCTTGTGCTAGTTATAATTTATTCTTTTACGTCTTATACGTTATTTTTAGTTTTATTCGAGTTTATTTTACTTACACTTTAATGTATCTAATGTGTTTTAATAATCTGTTAAGATTCTGTTCAACTGAAAGTCTGGAACAGGTGGAGTAATGATTATTACTTCCCGAAGTATCAGAGTAATTGAAGGAAGTGCTTATTGTTAGTTCAACCCTTTAATTCATTTCCCGTGTAGTTCTTTAAATCTGTGAGCTTTCCCTTGCTTATATCTCTTCCCTTAAGATACCATTATCCCCTTCATAATGGTTTCATCATTGTTTTAACCGTAATGGGCTATAATTCAAAGTGCCAGAGATTTAGTGATATATTGCTACTATGCTGCGGCATGAAACGAGGGGATATTGCTGACTCATTCGACGTGTGAGACAAGACAGCCGACGCAAATATATCTATTCATAGGATTCTTAGAGAGTTTTAATTAAAAATAATAATGTTTGCGATTTGTATTATTTGTTAACATCAAAGTAAAATATATTAAAATTTTTTATACTTAGAGAAATACTCAGAGAAATACTTCCGTGTCTATTAAGGTCTTCAAAGAGCCGGGAATACTCTACCACAGTGATGTACAGTACAGTTTCATACAGAGTGGCTGCTGTGAACAGTTATTAAAGTGTTATTAAATGTATAACTTTACCCTACAAAGTTTGTGGAAAAATTCTTCATTTAATTAACTGGCCACAAACGCTGTTAATAACAGTTGTTGTTATTAATAATTTAAATGAATCATGTTCCATTATGAAAAAATCAGGTACGGGCTACTTTGGACTAGCTTTGCTCGTCCTCAGAATAAAGCAATCGCTAAATGTATACTGCAACATGTCGTCGGACTCGCTCCGCTCGCCATAAGACACTTAGGACATTCAGTTTTTACCCAGGGGTCATCTAGCTAGGCTCTAACAGTGCTAAATTCCACTTAACGTTTATGATGCAAAACCTGGCGTATTGAAACGAAACTTAGTTTACTTATTTGTTGCGTAAAAGGATACACTGCTACCATAGTTCAACACAATTAGTTTATTTTTCGATTTTTTTGGAATTTTTAAAAAAACGTATACATATAATTCGATAAACTTGAAGTAATGCTAATGGTGAGATGAAGCTTGGCACATTTTTGTGTCTCATTACATTCATTTTGACTAAATGCTTGCAAAATTTATTATTGATCAAAACAGTTTTTCGCCTTTTATGACTTTTTTCTATATTTTTACTGAGTCATTATTTTCGGTTAATGAAGTCTTGTAAAAATTATTTTCTGGATAGTAAGTAGAGCTGATGAATTTTGTACCAAATTTCAACTTTCAAGCATAAATATGTTGGGAGCTTCGATAATAACACACACACACACACACACACATATACAGAGAGAAAAGCTTGTAAAACATTTTTAAAAACACCTAAAACAAATAATTAAGGTGACATCACGGTTTTGGACTTTCCCGTAAACACAATACTTTTCCTATATACCTACGGTAGAAATGATGAAATGTAATATGTGATGAAGAGTGGTTAATCATTTATAATATTAACTTCAGTTTAAAAACTATTGTTACAAATTATTTTATTTAGCCATCTTTTAGTTTAGTTGATAACATTTTAAATTAGTATTACGACTAACCAAATAGAACTTTATTATAACTGTACTGTTAAATCGATTCTGAAAGATGAATGAGCCTGATTGAAAAGGAACATGGTCTGGTAGTTGCTTAGTTTTATTATTATTACTTACGATAAGATCTTTGTCTTGAAGATAGTCGTTGCTATGCATATTAGTTCTAGTTAAAGATAGTCTACGTATTCAAACCCGCATCTTGTCTTCATTAGATCAAACAGAGCCCTCATCATTTGATGTTTCTATTCTTCCATCTTTTGTTAAGCAGCTGTCCGAAGCCGACTCTTATCCCAGTTATCTACTGAGATTTCATTCACTCTACCTCATTGTTCACTCCCATTATATTGTCTACTTTTTGTATAAAAAACTGCCTTTGCTCATCTTTCCTTTTCAATTACATTATTTTTTGACTGAGCTCAGCTTTTTTCATAGCGCTCCCCATTTTTTGTTTGTTCGATTTATAAGATATTAAATCGCTTATATAAAGCTTTTTCATGTCTTAAAATTTAATTTAAGTTGTCTTTCTTTCCATGAACTGTTTTTCTTTCAATATAAAATTAATATGTTAAATCAAACGTAAAGTTGTCTTATTAAAAGAAATTTCTTTATGCATAATTGTCGTGCCTTCATTTATTTATTTAGCTTCTATTTTATTTATGTGATGTAGTTTTGTTCATGTCTTCATTTGTGTGTATTTTTGTTCTCAATTTATATACGGTAGATTTTACGGTAGATTATAAGTTGTCTGTCTGTATGTGTCAGTGAGTGTCTGTTATCATCATAGCTCCTTGTGTATTTATGCTTGAGAGTTGTAACGTAGTACACAAATTCATAATTATTAGCTGACAATAATGACTCAGCAAATATTTCGAAAATTCATAAAAAGAGGAAAAAAGTTTGCACTAGTAATTTTTACATAAGTAATTTAGTACAAGTGTATCCCTTTATTACGTAATATATAAATACACAAAGTTTTGTTTAATACGAAAGAACAAGCAAGATTAGTGCCTGGATGGGTGACCGCTGGGAATAAAGCGAATGTATTTACTGTCAAAGCTAGTTCGAATACGTTCTGCTATATAAATAGGTGATTTCCGTATTCTGAGGACGAGCTATGCGAAGTTTTAGGGAGGAGTGTAGCGAATCCGATGTGGTGGGGAAAAGCTCCTAGGTTCCCCGTACTTCATTTTATGCAGATAGTATACATATGATTTTGTTTGTAAGGAAGTTAAAGATTTATACAGACTAAAAACGCAAAACTTATATTTGTTTTTTGCTTATTAGAACTTAAGTCTTCACTATACTTGGATCGCAAACACTTCTCTTCCCTCTTCTATTGATGAGCGAACGATTTTTTTTTGTTGTAGCTATAAAATCAGACTACAGCTGATTGATTACCTTCTATTTGATTGCTTGTTTGCCTTTATTAATCCCGGTGTATTTCTTTCAGGTAACGCTGATTTTAATTATTTCTCTGGTTTCAAGAATTGCTTTTTGTGAGTATTTATGTCAATTATATCCATTTTAGTTCTAACAGTGTTATATTACTAGTTAAGTAAATATTTAATGAAAGTAGTTATAAGATAATTTCTTATCAGAGCTAGGAATAGTTTTTAAGGAGCTAAAATTTATTGGTGGCACTAATTAAGTTTTTTTCTTAATGGCAGTACAACCTAAAAGCATAAATCTAATAGTAAATATGATTATTGATTATGATATGATTATGATATGATTGTTGTCATTAAATATGATTGTATTATATTTAATGAGACATTCAAAGTAACTGTATAACAAAGGAGAATTGTAATAATGCTTATATTAATTATCTTTTAAATTTGCTAGACTAATCAAGTGTAAGTTCACAAACAGCCAAAATAATCCAATATATCAATAAAAGATAATAGCGATGTATAAATAATAAACTCATCAAAAACTTACTGGTTTTACTACTTACCTTATAGAACTTCCACATTCTAAGTAAATAGTATAAAATGGCCTATAGTTCAAAATCTAAAACAAAAAAAGCTTATTATTGATGTCAACTATATACTTCAACCAACTCCGTGGCCAACTTCAGGATTTTAAACATAATTTAAGTTCTTAAAAATACATATCACAATCAGCTAAATCTAGAACACACACATTACACAAAATTTTTAAAAAAATCTACTTTTTTCGAGTCAGACAAAGTTAATTTTTTGTTATCATTTTATTCTTTGTTAGCCTTTTTAAATGTTGTGTAATGTTTCTGTTCTAGATTTAGCTGATTGTGATAATATGTATTTTGAAGAACTTAAATTATGTTTAAAATCCTGAATATGACCACAGAGGTGGCTGAAATATATTGCTACCATACACTAATAAGCTGTGTAATATAGATTTAGAACTATGATGAGAAGCCCTAGCCTTTCAAAGGTTCTCCAACTTCGGTAGCAGCACTCTCACCAAGTTTCACCTTTCCAATAAACACTGGTCAAAAAGATCATAGACCTAGTCCGGGGAAAAGGATTATTCTGACCTGGACCAATTGAGGGGATAGTTTAATAGGTTTCAGTTGCAGTGCAAATGGGGTCTATCCTCGACTCCAACCCCAATCACACAATAATTGAACTATAAGCCATTTTTTACTATTTATTTAAAATAATGAACTAATGTTCATAAGTCATAAGTCATAACACATAAGTCTCGCCTGTTATTTTCTGCATTTAAAATTTAACAGGCATCAAATAAATTGGGTTATAATTATTTTATCAGTGTGTGAGTGTTGTTACTTTATTTTCTACTTATATTGAGTAAATCCTAAATTTTAGAATTTAATATTACATACATAACTTGTTCATGTATCTATCGTGTATTCATAGGTCGTTAATGTTAGCTTTAAATTTGCAACCGATTATCAGATGATTAGGCCTTTTCTAAATCAAACTTGGTAAAATTAGAAATTATGAAACCGAAGTTAGGCAATACTTGAAGTTTGTAGCATTGCATTTCGTATATCCTATGATTTCTAACGCTGATAAAATTGTACTATATTTTTGTTTTTAAAAGTTAGTGAATAGTAAGCTAGTGGAATAATCTAAAATTTAGAATGTTTACTAGTAATGAATAGAACCATTAAACCTACATAAAACTTAAGTATTTAGGATGATTTTGTAAGCTCCAGAAAAATGTTTTTAAAAATAGGATTTTTGCATTAGATAAAAATTATTGTGAAAAAATTGAAGCTGTCTATTGAAGGTTGAAGGCTGGGATTAGATCAAAGGTTGGAGATGGCTTGCAGGTATGACGTGCAGATGTAATCACTCTGTTGGCGCTTTATGATGCAAGGCATTACCACTTTATTGTTATTTTATAAAAAGTGACCTTTGTTCTGGTGTTGATTACCGCCATCCAGTGCAACCTTAAAATTGCATTTACCAAATTAGATTAACGATAGTCTCTTATACGTTATAAGTTTTATTTTTTATCAGATTAAAAAAAGCAAATTTTTTAACTAGACCCTCTTGGTAAACTTTATTTACAAGGACAGCGTTTATATTTGTTGGCATTATCTCACGTATTTAGACGTTTAAAATAAATCACCTGCACAGTTGACATAAATTTATTATTATTACATCACTATTATTACTTATTGATCTTTTGGCTTTGATTCTGTTAGTTTACTAACCCTGGATTGGTCTCACAAATTTGACACAATAAAGTTATAAGTAATTACAGTTCTCCTTTGTTATATAGTTACTATGAATGTTGCTAACTACCTTATATTTTCTATCATATTTAATGACAACTGTCATATTATTATCTATCATATTCAATGACCGCTATCATATTATATACTATCATATTTAATGACAACTATCATATACTTTCTATCATATTTAATGACAACTGTCATATTATTATCTATCATATTTAATGACCACTATCATATTATTTACCATCATATTTAATGACAACTATCATATTATTTTCTATCATATTTAATAACCACTATCATATTATTTTCTATCATTTGAATGTTATAAATTGTTGTAAGGTTAATAGTTTATTCATAGTTTTATGCTGTGCTTGAAATAACTGTAACTATTTTACTAAATGTTACTAATACTTGTGGATACTAAAATTGTATGAAGCAATATATTAACAAGCATCAACATTTTTTGTTTTAATCTTTAATTTATAGTCTAAAAGTTGAGGTTTTGAAATCCTTAAATTAATATTTATAAAATAGTCCTGATAAGATGAGATGCTATAATTTTTTTTATTAAAAATATTGGGGGAAAATTGTTAAAGAAATATTAGTTTTATTTAGGATAGCCAGTTTACTTAACTTAAACATCTTTTAAAGAATATCGTTATAAATCGTTTTCGCTTAAAAACCTGCCTCTCTGTTCTCGCCTTTATTTAAAGCGGTTAATTGGTTGGAACTTTTTTTGGAGTAGGAAGACAACTTTTTTAAAAAGTTTTTAATCTTTGCGGTTTTTGGTCACTCTCATCTTTTTGGCCAGATGAAATGATCTTTAATTAGGGAATGAATATTCACAGCCGATCCTATAGCTGAACGTTTTCTTTGATTTATTTGAAATAGCTTATTACATACTATCATTGAAACTGATTTATAAATTATTTGTTATCTTTTATCTTCATTCCTTTTTCTGTGTATTATTGGTTGTTGCTGAAACATTTCTTTGAGAAGATTCTTATTCGATAATATTTTATTTGTACTTTAAAGAAATCTTTCTTTTTAAGTTTCAAAAAATTTGGTAAATACAATGGAAAAATATCTCATGAAATTGTTAATGGGATTCACATGTTTTTATCATTTTTCGAGTTTATTTATGTTTTAAAACTTAGTTTTATGGAGTTAAGTTGATTAAAATGTTTCCTCAAAACTTGTCAAGTGTCTCATCTTAATTTAGAAGTTTTCCTCGTCTTTATAATTAAGAGAATATTTATTAAACTTTTTAGTTGTCTTCATTATATAAAAGTATTATTATGTATTATCTTGATTGGTGTTGGAGCATATTACGTTGGCAAATAATTCCTATTTCATTTATTTCAGAAATATTTAGGAAGGGAATCATACTGATGGTTCCTTGGAAAATGTTATGTTTAATAACAACGTAAATTTAACTTGCTAGTAGTATCTTCTATTGTTGTACTAAATGAGGACTTGAAGATTAAAGTTACAATTATGAGCTAAGAAAGACTATTTCTTGATTTTATTTTATAATTTGAAATTAGTGGAAATGTGATTTTGTGGTTACCTTGTTCATGTTTATATCGTCTGAATGCGTTTTATGTAAATGTGCTTGCAAAAACTTTAGTCTAATGATTTTCTTATGTGATTGTTAAATATTATGACTAAGATTCTTACAGGTAACAATAACGTTTTAGTAAATGGTCACTCATGGTCAAATAAAAAGTTCCTGTATTTATTACTAAATAATACATTAATGACTTTTAACATTTTTATCCTCACAAACATCACAGAAAGGTCTTAGAATTTATATTTTTTAAAGACTGAGGGAATAATTTTCCTGTTAAAAGCTTTCATTCTTATAAAATCTAATGACTTGTTATTAAAAATTCTTGAAAGATTGTAAATATTTTTAACCATTAAAAAATTGTTAATTATCATTGGTGGCAGTTAAATTCCATATACTTGAGACATTTTAAAAGTTAAACTTTTCTGTTTAAGTATTGAAGAGTTAAATTAATTATTTGCTTACCAAAATAATCAAAACTCCGTTTCTTTCCACCTTGGTAAGTATTAACATAATATATTAATTTCAATCCCTCTTTTTAAATAATAAAGTATAATTTAATTAAATGTAATCGGATTCTTTTAGTTGGTCATATCATAAGTCCTGTCCCCTGTCAGTAGATTCCTGTTATATTTTATTAGTTTCTTATTATTTATTATAACTTTTTAACTTGTAATCCCCATATAAGCCGGCTTATAAACTTATAATTGTTTTTTAAGTTTCTTTACATTTTGAAGAAAATTCTTACTTATGTGTTTATAGTAATAAATTTGACTTCATAGAAATTAAAACTGGCCTACACATTGTATTCTCGGCGAGCAGAAACTTAATGAATTATTAGTTGAATAAATCTATGGTATATTTTAGTTTAATCCCTTACAAGTTAACTAATTAAAATTTATTTTCAGTTGTAGTTTTGAATTAGTTTCCAGTCTTGAGAAAAACAAACCAGGTGTAGGGGACTTGTTGGTGAATGAACTTATGAGTTGAAAAAGTCTAGATTTTATAAACTCTTTAGGTTACGATACAGTTCGAAGTATCAATGTTGCCAGATTTCAAAGAATCTATTACAACATCTCTATTAAAGATTCTATTTTGTTCAAACTTGATGTATCTGTTAATAATTATCCCATTAATATTTTTACGGAAGAACATTTCAACCCTTAAGAAATTTCAATGCATAAAAGCTTAAAATTGTAAAGCTAAAATACATTCTAAAGGTGGTTTCAAAAGTATATCTATCTTTAATTACGTTACTAAAGTTACCAAAAGGTGACCTAGGACTAATCTGAATTTGTTAGCCGTTAAGTTGTACATGTAACCACGAATTACATTAAAGGACTTATTTATTAATTTCAGTTTTTAAGACTAAAGACTTTTCACTTCAGGGAAGAAATGCAAGTAAAGTGAAGTATGCTTCGTATAATTTTGAGTCACGGGTATATTAGGTAAAACTGGATCTTCTTTTTACATATTTCTACGGGACTTAGACGACCAAAAGTTCTGTCATTAAATATTTTAATATGTGGAAAGACTTGGGTGTGAGACAAGTGCTTTAATATAGGAATTTTTATTTATTCGTGCTCAGGCCTCTGATTTTTTTTATTTCGAAATTGAATTTTATTAGAAAATATTATTTTTTATTTCTTATATTATTTCTTTCGTTCGATCATAGAAATTTTTCGCCTCGAGGCGTTTGTATGACAAGCTCTTTCTAAGTTATTGTTATTGATATTGCGTCACGCGCCGATGTCTATTTTTCCTTTTCTTTCATTATTATTATTATTTTTCCGGAAGTTAAGTAGGTAGTGGTTAAAATTATAGTTTTTGTCATGCTTGTATTCACGAAATAACGAGGTTGTATTGAAAAAAGGTAATGTAATTGGGTAAGTGTCTTTGGTAGTCGGAGGTAATAGGGCCTGATATAGAATTTTGACAGGTATAAGGAGGGTTAACGAGGTGGGGATTGGCTCCATCTGCTCCCTCAATTAAAATATTTCCACCCTAAGGCAACGAGGGGCTGTAATCAGGGGTTGATAGACCTCGTTTGAACCTGTGCGTATTAGACTAGGTCTAGGTGGCAGGTGTCCAATCTGGTCTTATAGGCTCCTCGTCAAATTACTACTTGATAAGTCTAGCTCAATTGGACGTAGACATATAGCCATCCTTTCCAGGTGGTTCATCCCCCGCTGTTACATGACGCTGTTTCACGGCTATCTTCAAACGCCTCTACTTCGGCTCCTGTTCATAAATTAACTTTTTAACTACTAGATAGTTTATTTCATTCTAAGAAATTAACTTGCTACCCGAACAATTTTTTATACCCTATTAATAGCATTTTAATAAGGCTATTACATAAGCTAAGTATAATCATTTAAATATGACTAACATTTTTTCAGAATTATAATTTTTGTTAACATTCTGATCGAAGCAAAGAGCATTAGTAAATGTACTCTAATATATAGAATTAAGTTTCACTAAAAAGTTTGTGTTTATTAAATCATATTTTAAGGATTACAAAGAAAACAACTCATTTCTGTTAACTATGCCCTAGGTAACTCCTTGCTTCCATTTTTTGCCGCTTAATATAAAAATAAGAAGACGTATTAGGCTATACATAGTTCAAGAAGAGGGTTTATTTTATATTTTTTGTTACATCATCAAAGTCGAGCAATTTTTTATGTTATGTTACACTTGATAAATTTTATAGACTTGCATTAAATTTTATGCATTTTTAATATTGTGAAATTATTAGGACAATGTCACTGTAGTTTTTCATCGACTCTATTATCGCCCCCTCCATCCCTAGTATTGTAACTAAAAGTTGTCTTCCTTTTATTTTCTTTGGTGCTGTTGTACCTACCTCTATAGGTGGTCCATAAAAATCTATCCATAAAATTCTATAAATCCATAAAATTCAATTTCGATATTGGTCGCCATTTCAAAAATATTGACTTTTGAATTTTCGAACTTTGACGGCCTATAACTTAAAAATGTTTTAATGTTTTTCGACATTCGACAAATCGTTATATATCGAAACATATATAATAAAAAAATTATATATAAAAAATTAGTAGTGAAAATTTCATAACTATACAACTTTAAATCTATAAGTTATTAAGAACAAACTTATATTTATTGGTGCTACGTTTAAGATTATATGAAAACGTTTGTTTACATCTGGACAAATTCATGACGTTTTACCGCATAAAATTTCAATTAAAAATTATATAGTACATTAATTAGTATAGTGCTAATATTCTAATATTCTAAGAACTATGTTAGTAAAAAGCTAGGATGTCAAGTATAAATACAGGTCTGTATTGCATTCGTAAATATTTTTTTTTTTTTAATTTTTTTATTTCCAACTTTTACAATAATATAAATAATACACAACATTACATAAATAATTAATATCCTATATATGTATAAAACATGCCACTTCTTTAGATTAGGTGATCCCTTCCTTATGCTTCTAATAAATTAATTAGTAAATTGATTCAAAGAAAAATAGGGTCACATAAACTAGAGAAGTGGCACAAACATCATATTAATATAAAATATGTACATTAATCATATGGTGACCATTAAAGTTTTACTTTTATCATTTAATTGAATGCTTAACCACTGTATTAATTTTTTTGAGCTTTATGTAACCTAACGCTATTTTACCTTATATATTTGTATACCTAATAATTCTGAGGTAGAGTGTAGAGAGACCGAAGTAATAACATCCTAAGCTTCTGGTATACATGACATTCTGAGGTCATGCGAAGCGAGTGTGAATTCATACCACATTAGACTTTGGACATCCACTATATTCTGAGTTTGAGCGCTTTGTTTCTACACAGTTTTAGTTTACCTATTGCATAAAAATTATTCTATTCTTCATTTAAATATAATTTTGATTGAGAGATTGTTCTGTCCTAATCTTAATCTAATTACATCTCTTTTGCTTCTTCTTTTAAAAGATTTAATTTCTTAAGAGTTGAATGAAAACCTCAATCCGAAGAGAAGTGTCCTGAGGCTGTATTTAATGTGATCATTTAGTTCAGGATAACGTTATAATACGTTGCGTGATACTTAAAGCTCACCGACTACATCTGCTCTGCTACTCTAGCTTCATCTCATGAACGACGTAATCTCGTTAAAGTCATTTAATTAGTGACTACTACTTGAAGTTTAACCTGATAGATGTATATGAGCTCTTAATACGTGATGCTGAAATGCCCTGTAATTATTTACTCACAAGGTGTTAGCTCATTAGCTTACTTTGTGATGTTTCTTTGTTGCGCCACTGACCTGTTTGTTGAACTCTTTTTTCCTTTTACCCTTGTTATAAGCACTTTATTCACTAAAGTCCAGCGCACTTACATACATCATCTAATGGACACAATGTATTTTAATAGTTCGCTTTGGTTTAAGTTAATAATAGATTTATAGATAATAGATTTTTCTACTACTTCGACGAAATTTATTAATTTATTTATTTACTTTTCCTAATACTTTTCTTCATTAAATTCGCATTTTTCTATTATTATTACAAGTTATTATATGTATAAGATAAGCTCATGCCAGCATATACTTGGTAGCTTAACAGATTTCAAAGCCAATTCTTTTCATGATATCATTATTGCTAAAAAACACTTTGTATTTGCAATATTCAATATAAAGGAGTTAAAAAAGAATTATCATTCTTTTATTTGTATTATTTATATATATTTTCTAATTAACTTAGTTTTTATATATCTTCCTGTTATCTTTACAAGCGTTCATAACTCCTACCAGAGTCCAATCTCTAGATTGTTTCTCTAAAAAGTGTTTTGAAACCATTACAACTCTAATACTTGTATAAATTGTTTGTTGTTCTATTACTTCATAAAAATACGTAAAAAGAAATTTTCTTGAGGAATACAGCTCTGTGACCGCAAGTATAATGTTTCTCTATTATGTAGTCCTCGCACTATTTGGTTAGCTATGAACTAAATAGCTAAAATATCTGGTCCCTCTCCTTTTTATAACCACTTTTAATCTATAAATAAAAAGAAACAACTATTTTAAATGAATTTTAAAAGTATTTTATCTCGCAAATCTGGCTGCCATTGATTATTATTCCAATTTCATATTATCAAAATTTATAAATTATAATGAAAGTTAAATATTATAGAAGCCTAATACTTAAAGTTTCTATAATTACCGAATGTTTTATTTATTGCAGGCCTTAATTTTTCAATATTAACAATGTAAGTGGATAAATCGGGTACGGGGTTACTTAGGAACGTTTCCTCACCATTTTGAATTCCCTACGCTCCTCCCCAATTTAGATTCGCTGCGCGTATCCTTACAATTGCAGGCTCGCTTCGCTCGTCCTCTGACAGTTAATATTTCAGTTTCATTATCAGCGGTCACCTATCCTGGTATTAACCTCGCTCGATGTTGGAAAATTAGTGTTCTAACAAAGATGCCAAATTGCAACTCAATTGATTTTTAATAGATTTTTCTAAAAGTTTTATGACGAAAAGCTTTATTTGAACATTTACTTGAGTTTTATTTTATTTAATTTATTAAATTATATTGAGCACATCCCTTCATATAATAAACAATAAATAAACTAGGATACAGAGATTCATATAATATGCCTATAGTATATCAGCAGTTTTTTTAGGATATCTGATTCTTAAATAAGAGTCCCGATAAGCAAAAACTTATATATTCAAATTTTGTCTGAATCTGATTTTTTTTAGGATATCTGATTAGCATCCGTTTGGATCAGTACAGGGATATTACCGCTGGGAATAAATCGGATGTTTTACGATCTTGAGTACGAGCGAAGCAAGTTCAAAAACATTCTGCGATATAAAGAAGGTGATTTTATATTTTATGAGGGAGTGAAGTAAGCCCCAAGTAGAGAGGTTAAGCTTAGCAAATCCGATATGTTGGGAAAAAGTTCTGAGGTACCCGATTTTTAATTATATTTATTTTGTTAAGACATTTATCGAATTTCTTCAAATCGTATTGACCAAACGTTTCCCTTTGATTCGTGGCGGCTGTAAAAATACTGCAAGAGGACATAAGATAAAACGAAATCGGCCTTACTTATTTGTAGTCATTATTTTAAAACAATCGCTGATTTTTAAGTCACAAAATTTGAATATATAAGTTTTTGCTTATCGGGACTCTTATTTAAAGTTAAGATTATATTACATCGTTAGTTGAGTTTTAAATTTCTCTTTACTTATTTAGTGGGTTCCTTAAAATTCTTTGGTTTACCAAAAATTGCCTGATATTTATATAAAGTATTACTTACCGACACCTCTTAAGTATCGTTAAATCTTCTATATTTGGAATTCGATGAAGATATCGATGGAGATTTATTGTCCCTTAAAAACAGAATGAGGATTACAGATTTCGCATGTTTTTTATGTGTTCAGGAATTGATGTGGAAAAAAGGTACAAAAAGATGGACCCATCGACCAGTATTATATTCTCGATGAACGATCTGTTAAAAAGATATCAGGAAGGCATTGGAACAAACGAGGGTGTGAGTTGGAACAATGAACTTCTTGTTCCTTATATTTTTACTTCAATCTTAACCGAAAAAGAGACTTTTTAATACACTCCTTCTGTGCTAGTTCAATCAAGTGAAACGGATGTCCAAAAAAATAAGAAAATGCCCCGTATAAGTTGTGAAAAGTGACCGTCCTAAATTCTTTTGTCCTTTGTAAATATTTTGTTATAAAATTATAGAAAATAGAACAACTCCTTTCAAAATGTTTACAAATCACTTAACTAATTTTTTCAAACATTGTTTGATTTTTTGGCTTTCTAGACATTGTAAGATGCATCCAGAACGTATCAGACTAGTTTATTCTTCTTATTTATATAGTCTTACGAGTTCTATGAATTTTCATAGAAAAAAAACTAATATTATAATACCTATGTGAAAGAGTGACTGGCGAATTCAATAAGCTTGTTTCAGCTTCAATAAGTTTATTTCACATTTATGTCTTATTTCGTCTCATCAAGTCAGTAAAAATAGTTAAAATTCTAATTATAAGGTATGAAATGAAGTTAAGAGCAAATATAATGTTTACTCAGTGGCGTAATTCTCACCTTAGCGACCCTAATCTGAAATCTTAATCATAATTTTGATGATTCTTTTGTGTTCAGCTTAATTTTAATTTTTTAACACTTAATTTGTTAATCAAATTCTGGGAACTTATTTGGGTTCTAATTTTTTTTGAGTTGTGTAATTTTTAAAAGTTGAATTTTCGTAACCACCTCGAGTTAACTACCTTGTAAAGTGATTTGCTATTTAATTGTATGCGTTGCTGAGTCAGTTTTTTTGTATAATTTTAATAGACTGCCATTAAGAAGTTCGGTCTGAATTAATCAACATCTCGCCTCTGAATTAACATAATTGTTGCTTAACACGTAATAAAAAACGCTTTCTATGTTAATGAATTACATTCTTCTTAATTTTAATCTATTTTTTATGTAATAATCAGTGTATGTTTTCAACACTTTAAAATATAACAACTTTAAAACGATTTTTTTTTTTATTTTTATTTTATTTTTACAATCAACAAGTAGTAGGCTGGGATTTGCATATAAAGTCGTTAAAATGTGCATTAAAACTTACAAAGACATGTTGGCATGTCCCCATAATAATTTAAATCCCATAAAAATATAAACCCCACAATATTATTGGGGGTTTAAGCATAGATCACCCAATAATAGCATATTCCAGCGTTAAAACTGGCATTAGAGAATGTAGGAGTATGTACCCTATTGCCAGTTTTGAGAGGATGTTAAGAGGTACATGAGATATGCGAATCTTCATCAGAAAATGATGTTTATAAGTCTTAAACTACAGAAATAAGGCAGGGGGCATTCAGTCTCTTTACTAAACATACACACTCATATATATATATATATATCAACACACACACAACACACACACAAATATATATATATATATATATATATATATATTATATATATATATATATATATATATATATATATATATATAGCTGTATGTTTACTGTCGTCTAGGTCAATAACGATAGTATACAACCCCTACGATATCTGTTAGGGTCAGTAGTACTAGAGGATAAATAGGTAGACCCCTACCTCCTTCCGCCCTGGATTGGTCTCCACGGACCTCGGATGTCAAGACTCCCACGGAACCACGGCGAAACATATCAGGCCCGCAAAACGGAAAGACCTTAAAGAACCTGCTTTGCGAGGCTATGAAAACATGCTAAATACATGGCAATATGTCATGTAACATCAAATTAATAATAAAAGAACAAGTAATACAAATTAACCTCCTCCTTTGAGCGAAGCTATCTCAGGGGCCCAAGCCCCGTATTCTGATAAAAATTATCTAAATAACGCTACAGACATGTTTACAAATTTACGAACTCGGTCTAAAAATGGTTAATTCAAATTTCGATTAGATTGTGTCAGACAGATTAATAATTGTTTAAATGGCCTTACTCTGATTATATTTTGGTACTCCAGTTTCTAGAGTGGCGCGTAAGCTTCTATGGGCCTGATATCTCTTTTATAGAAATTTGGTCCGCTGTCATATTAGTATGACACAATATTCCGTCTTGGATGTATCTGTCATTTAAATTTTAAAATCATAATTATCGTATTTCTTTAACTTATTAGGATGAATAAACCCTACTTAAAATAATTAAAATATTTTTCCTTCTTTTTCATGTAATACTTATAATTATTATTTTCTTATTTTCTCACATTTTTACCCTGATAATCAGATGAAATTAATTAAATAAAATATATATTTTCGTGTTATCTTGAACCCGAGAGATACATTTTTGGAAAATAATTTGTTAACATTTTTCCATAACAATGATAATTAAACAAGGATTTGGTAGAAGTTAATTATTATTTTTTAAGGAAGCCTATTACTTTTTTATCTCAATTTTTTTCTAATAAGGAATGTGGAGCCACTTTAATTAAAACTGAAATTATATAGTTTTGTTTTAAACACTTTTCAAAATATTTAGTAAAATATAAAAATAAAATGACAGCGTGGGCCGACTAGTAATCAAGTGATTTTCCCTTGTATTAAGTCAGTGTATTTCAGTTGATATTTGCTACTCGTCAATAGCATTCTTGCAGCATTCTCGGTACAGGGTATCTTGGAACTGTTCCTCATTATATCGGATTCGCTACTCTTAAATAAATAATAATCATACGTATAATTTAATATATCTAAAAAAAAGTTTATACTTTATAAAACAAAAGATTAAATTTTGTTAAAAGTTAAATTAAAAGAATGAATACATTTTCGGAAATAATTTTCTTGAATATATAGTGAAAAGTAAATTAAAAAAATCAGGTACAGAGCTCCTCGGAACTTTAACTATTCTGGAACATTAGAATGTAATTCTGTGAAAGAATAACAATGACGTAAATAAAAATTACAGCAATGCATGGAATTTAGATTGCTTGTAAAAATTACGTTTATGATGTAAGCTATAAACGTAATTTTCTCTTCGGATCGCTAACAAGATACAGCTCCCTTGTACTCATGAATCGCAAAAGCAACGCATTTGGCGATGAAAAAGGTGCTCAAATATATTAATTGGTTACGAACCTAATTACTAAGTTAACACTTCGTCTTTTTTCACTCCTGAATTTATTTGTACGGAAAAATTAAAGTGTTTAGTGTTTTGTTTATTTTTTTTATTTATGATTTTTAATTGTGAGCGTTTAAGTAATAAAATTAAGTGGGGTTGTTGCTGAGTGGTGTGTAAGTGGAAAGATAAATAGTTATTTCTATTAGACTTGAGTATCCCATACGAGAAGAAGGTCTGTAAGGGTCTTGAGGTCCGAGTCGAGTAGGTGCGTGCCTTGTCTGCGTGCATCTTGTTAAACCTTTCCAGATATCTTTTCTAATTTTCGTATCCCAGGCTCAAAAGCTATTTAACTTTTTTCTCTTTTCTTCTGATCTCTTCTAGCGCCGCGTAATTATTAAGGATCAACATCTCTTGAGTTAACAATAATTATCTTAGGTTTATACTAACCCCGAGGTATACCTTGCCCGGTTTCATTATGTTAAATAAACCCATTGGTCGTTATTTTTATTCACACCCGGTCCCTGGACAAATAATATCCAGCTCGACGGAGCGGCGTTATTAATCGAGCGGCCATGTTCGGCCCGTGGCGGTTGAGAACCAATTAAAGACTACCGTCCCCACTTCTTCTCCATCTTTGCCTTTTTAATTAACAGGGTTGGTAGCCGTAAACAAGTGGTGAAACTCTTCTGGTTTATTGTTAAACTGATTGTAAAACATTATAACAGGGTGCCGAGGAGTTATTATTTATCTGTCTCCACCTTCACAAGTTTTTCCTTTATAGGCAGTCAAAATCTTGATAGGCGGCCCTATTGTTCCCAGACACCTCTAATTATCTACCCAAATAAGCTCGTCTCGTGATAGTGTCTCTAATGACTGATATAATTTTTGGCCCATTAATTCTCTGTTTTGTTGTAGCCTGACAATGTCTTATTAGCGCCTCTTTCTCTAATGCTATCTCTTTAGCAGATAAATAAATAGCCATCTCTAATTACATCCTAGTGGAAACCTCGTTTGTTTATTCAACCCTTCTTCCATTCTTATGTAATCATTTCCTTCATAGTATTTTTTAAAGTAATTTTTCTTTTTCATAATTTTCTTTTTCCATAAAAAATGCAGAGTTAATAACTCTCAACATTAATATCTTGTTGCTTAGAACCGGGTCATGCATTTTATAACTGAAATTCTGTAGAAGCTGTTAGGAAATTATAATGATGAAAATTAATATTAGTATAATATTTATACTATTTAATATAAATATTAATATAATATTTTGCGATTTCCTTTCGGAGGAATGTTTTTTGAATTACGTGTTACATTTAAAATTTTTCTATAAGAAATTTAAAACAAATACTATTTTGAAACTCTGAAAGGATTATAGGTTGAAAAAGCAGGGAGTAAAACGTATTTTTTAAAGCGACTGTTGGTACATTAATTTAATTGATTACTCTGGTTGTTTACCTTAACGTTGTTTGTTAATTAAATTCCCCGGAGGCTTTAGGTAACAATTACGCCATTAATTATGCATTATTATCTTCCCCTCATTTACTTGCGAATAAACTCAAGCGATTAATGAGGCTGTATGCCATGTAAAACCCATGAGAAGGGGGTAAAACATTATTCTGACTTGTTATTTTAAATATATTAAAGCGTAGCTTGTAGCCGGGGTGTAATAGGAGTATGTGTCCCGTCCCTTGATGTAGGGCTCTTCGTTATTTAATACCCTTTCCATACCGTTGTGTTTTATGTTACTCATACGTATAAATACATAAACATGTGTAAATATCTGTGTGACGCGGTAAAAGATACGGCCAATTTATATTCCTGGCAATGAATGTTAAAAAGTAGAATATATATTTTCAGTATACATTTTTGCGCTTTGTCATCCGTACTTTAGGTTTGGGGAAGAGGTGTAATTTTTAGAGAAATTATGTTGAACGTTTTAGCTAAAATCATGTATAACTTTTAATTTATAATAATTAAAATTATAATTTATTATATTTATCGTTCTTATCATTTTTTGTATTACTTGTATGTCGTAGAAAATTGGATTTTGATGTTTATATCTAGGGGATAGAGAGGTATTTTAATGACTTGTGCGATCAAAATGTTTATATTTGGATATATTAGCACCCCAAATTTATAATAAATTTATTTTTTTCTAGGGCCCGGATTTCTTTATGGCTTAGTCTATGGTTAGGAACAAATTTTTACAAGGGTCAACTTAAATTAGTCACTAATTTTTAGTCATTACGTTCTTGCTGGCAAAATGTCTCTAATATACCTAATTTTTGCCTTTCAGATAGTTTCTATATGCTTTTCGCGTATAAAATTATATTTTACTGACCTCAGCGTTTTCTTGTATTCTTGTATTTCACAAATTTTCATCTTGTTGTTGATGACATATCTATTTGTAGGTTTATTAGACATCAGAGTAATAAACACGTCTAATCTCGCTGAGACGTCGGCGGCGTCCAGTAGTATAAGCTCTTCTGCCTTTCCTTCAAAGTTTTTAGCCTCATCCGGATCTATTTCAGATAGCTCCATAAGTTTAGATTTATTGGTCTCAAACCTATCAAACATGGTTTTTAACCTAGAATAAAGTGACATACCAGCATCTAAAGTTTTGTTTTCTTGTTTAAGAAAATCTTCAGCTTCCAATGATATTCTAGATAAATGAGCTTTGATAGGACCAAAGCCCTTCTTATGGCTCCTCCCGTGGACATTTGTTGGTCTCTGCTACCAATTCTGTCTTGGACTAAAGTTAATAATAAAACAATTCGGTGCTCTATCCAAGACTAATGTCAAAATCTCTATTTTACATAAATTAAAAACATCAACATAACAACAATAATCATAATTAAATCGCGTTTCCTTAGAGATCGCGACAAATTATGCAAGAAAGGCAGTTAGTGATTTAACCATTATTCCATTTGTGAACCTTAAGGAATCTTGCGGCAACATACGATGTGAATTCAGGCTTATATTAAAAATAGTCTAATCTACTAGTTTTGGTCAAACCTCATGTTGAACAGTTTAAATTAAGCCATCAGATTTTATAATGAACCGTTTCGTTGGATGAAACACTCAATGGAGTCCTGAATTGACTCGATGATTGCTCACTTGAAAGTTGGGAACTTTTTTCTCAAAGGACGTTCTTTGATCATCTTGCGAGTTATAAAACGTAGAAGATTACTCCTAATTTTAGAGATAATAGAGTAAAAATTTACTCGTACGGTGCGAGACTACTTAGAATAATGTTTTATTCAAAAAGTTTAAGAGAGCAATACGAAGCTGGGATTTCTCTCTATACAAGGTATCAGTGGGTCGAGTACTCAGCGTGACTGTCAATCATCCTGTCACAGGTTAAAACTTTCATGGAATTATTGTAGGTAAATTTTGTTAAGCTTTAACATCTTTTCTTTCTTTAAGATTATATCCCGTTTTCTTTTGATCTCCAATATTATTTTGGAATTTTTAGAAGTTAATAAAATTTTAGTAGCGTATTATATGACAGAGGTTGTTTGGTTGAACTAATCCGACAGGTTAGTAATCCTTGATGTCTTGAAGTCTAAAAGAAGTAGCAGGGTGAGTTAGCATGTTATAATAAAGTTTGATTGGTTTGTCCGCAAGTTAATGAGATGTTGATATCGTTGATAGTTTAATCCCGAGGCCGTGTGTAAGTCGGCAGTGTATATCCTGCAGTTTGGCCGCCTTGTCCCCGAGACATAACTTAACTCGCATGATATTTATTTTTTGTTTGGTAGTCCCTCATCCATCTTACCTTTCACCTGGCCTCCTCTGAGAATTAACTACTTCTCACTTGCCGATACCTTCGTCTCCTCGTATACATGGTCTTGACTTGTCAGGTATTTCGGTCTCCACTAGGATCAGGTTGGTGTATCATCCCTGATCATTCCTTCGCACCCCTTATTTCTCTATGTCCTCTGCACGTTGACAACCTATAGATCTCTCTTAAAGTTAAAAACTATTTTGATTTTAATTTATTTTACACCGCCGACAAATTTCTATGAGAATTAAAAAGGATCGATTTTTGTCTTTGTTGTTATTTTTTGTCTGGTTTTAGAGTAAAGAATTTTTATCGTTTTAGATTTCTGAAATATCCTGTTCTGTAAAGCTTATCTAATCCTACTATTTTATAAACCGAGACAAGATTGAATTTTAGATGGAGTTTAGTTACAAGTTTTGTTTCTTTTCCTAAGCATTTCTATACATATTTTATTCTTATTTCTGTAATATTCTATTGGTTAGCTATACTCCCTCAGCTGCCACCTGGTGTAAAATTATTTACTTTTCATCAAATTCCAAAAGATTTATAAATTTTCCATTTTGTGAAAATTTATTAAATTTAAGATTCTTCTTTCAATCTTACCAGTCTCAAGAAATAATATTTCATTTATTGTTATTTATTGAAAATGATTTAATAAATTTATTCATGGTCCTTTCGAGTTGTATACATTTTATTTTTTTTAAATTTACAAATTGCTGACATGAATATTTGAACAGCCAATAAATATACTACTTAAGTGCTATTTCAGGTTTTTTTTGTCGGTAAATATATTTTTGGCACCGCACCCCTCTGGAGAATATACAAATTAAAGAATTAAAATAAGTAAGTGTATTTCATATATTCTTTATTTTATCTTAAAAAAACAAAAATTGATAATTTAGGTAAACTTATATGGTTACATCGTTTATTATTTTACCTATTTGAATAAATTGTTTATTTTTATTTATTTTTCTCTTTAATTTAAAATTGTAATATAAAGTGTTAAGATTTCTATATAAGTTGGCTAATCTCATTACATATAAGAAATAAGGCCGCTATCCACGCAACTTTCAAATAAATTTACTACTGAAAGCACCCTTATTACATTTTCGTATTTGGTATACATATTTTTTAAGCTTTTTATTTTCTATCTTTATAATATTAAATAAATAAATATGTAAATGTATTATGTTTGAAATTTCTTGGAAAATAAATTATGTTTTGAGTTGGCGTGTTCACTGCTTTGCTCTGTTATTTTGATTTCCCATGTTTGGCATTTACAAAAAAAACTGTTTATTCTGGGAAAATGAAATTTTCCCTGAATAAATAGTTTTTGTTTGTCGAAATTCCAAAATTGTCGAAATTAAAAGCTGATGAGATTGGGGGTAATAGGCGATGGGTTTTCTATCTCTGGAAAGAAATGACTTACTGATTACACATTCACTGACGCTCATACATATTGTTAATTAATTATACTTTTTAGTATTATTTTTATGTTCCTCTTGCCAATTTACCATATTTACCTCCCACATCATATATTTAGGCAAATATATGATGTACGCTATACATTAGCTTGTTAACAATAATATATATATATATATATATATATATATATATATATATATTAATATATATATATATATAATATATATATATATATATATATATATATATATATATATATATATATTATATATTATATATATATTATATATATATATATATATTATATTATTATTATATATATATATATATATATATATATATATATATATGTATATATATATATATATATATATATATATATATATATATATATATATATATATATATATATATATATATATATATATATACTTATTGATGCACATATTTTGGTATAATGTAAATAATTCTCCCCTTACTTCCCTTACAACTTGCGTCTTCCAAAAATCTGGAAGGGAGTGGAATGCCCTACTGATAACACCATTTACACACAGACATTTACCTATACACCGTGACATGTTTATATTTTATTCTTATTTTTATACACTCCTCGCCATTTAATTTTTTTAAGGTATATTTTTTTGGTTGGTATCAGGAGGCCAAATATAATTAAATCTCTTTTGTCGTTTGATAATTTTTATCTTGATGAATATTCGCTATGGTGATATTTCACATTTACCTCTATCTGGACAGTTCTAATACTTAGATTTATTACTATAACCAGGCTACTTAAATGAAGGAGTATTGATTTCCGTTTTTGTAGTTGTCTGTACTGAGACGTGTCAAGGTGCTCAAAGTAAAATTTAAGTTCATATTGTACTTCCTGTTTCTTATATTCTAACGACTTTTCGATTATACAATCAGTTTTGAAAGCATTTAGGTTATTTACTATACCCTTAATCACCATCGAGTTTAATTAAAATAGATACTTTGTACTAGTTATAACTTATTTTTGCAAGATACAAATTTAATTAACTGCCACCATGTAATACCATTTATGTATCCTGTATTATGTAAATATCAAGTTTTTTTATTGTGCTGTGAATGTAGTTAGGTCTCTATGAGTGTAGATTTTTCTATAATTAGGTAAAAATCAAAACAATAGAGAAAGGGTTAGTGCCGAGCGTGCCACTACTTAATTAGCAAGTTGTTACTTTCTATAGATGGTTCTCTAAGTTGGTTCATGTAGTACTCTCCCCTTTACTTGTATGCACGCTTCTTATATCCTTATTCATACTGCCCAATGTAGGTAAAATAGTCATCATTAGAATAGCGAAAGTTTAATGCCAGTATTTGTTTTAAGTAATGACAATTTATATAACTTAATTAAGTCTATTATGAAAAGTTTCTATTCATGGGTCAAATAACTAGTTGAGATTATAGTTGTGCCATATGCATATATATATATTATATATATATATATATATATATATATATATATATATATATATATATATATTAAACGAGGCTTACTCTCGTTTAACCAGTCTCACCAATCCCATCAGAACATCTAACTTCACCTGACTCTAGGCTCACTGCTCTGGCTAGTCCAGCGCCACCTAACAGAAAACTCTAGCAACTCCGACGTCAGTGTGCACAAACTCATTCTTTATCCCTAACCTGAAAGTCAGACTTCCTCAGTGCTCTACTAGGAGACGTATGTCTTCAAGAACCGAGCACTTCGTTCCTAGTCACTTACGTCAATCGTGCCCCGGCTTTACATTCACTGACTGAAGTTTTCGGACATACGAAGGTTCAGTATATATTTCCGATCTTCATCTCCGTCAGCCCGCAGAACCTTGATTTTTCGTAAGCTGGAGACAACAGATACGGAAACGTGGATACAGACTTGTCTTAGACCAAAAAGGAACCAACCCTGCATTTACGTATTAGCAGCCAAACCACGTAAAACCTGGCTGAATTGGCCGGCTTTGAATTTAAGGACCTCTCGAGTTTACCGTACAAGGAATAACCTTTTATTAAGGTCCTTCGCCGGCTGAATTTGAACCCTTTACCTCCAGGTCGAAAGGCGAGAGCTCTACTACTAAGCTACCGGACTTATCTTCTTGTTTATTATTATGAAAGCAAAGACAACGAAGATGTTGGTGATAGGTATTATATTTATCGTCACCATAATAAGGTTATCAAAGTAATGTCGTTTCCAGGAGGAAAATGCCACCTCAAACTTTTTATATTATAATTAAAACCGATGAAATCCCAAAGGAGCTTTTGAGATTGTTTTACATTACCGCCCTTTTAGCTTTGAAACTGCTTACTTCTTTATAATTTTGTTGACAAGATTTAATTACTTAAATTTGTTGATTAAAAATGTATTTTTTAACCTACAAAGTATGTTAAAAAGCATTTAACTTTTCAGTGTGTAACTATAGTAGTAGTTTTCTCTTACTAAATATTATTTAACTTTAAATATTTTGACTTGTTCAAATGTTCTAATGCTTCTTTTCTGTATTGATTAAAAATATTGATAAATAGAGATCCGGTCTTGTCTGAATTTTTATACCTATTTAAATAATATTTAAAAATGTTGGTTTTAATTTTTGTTCAAAAGACAGACACGTATAAAGTTTGCCGATGGTTGGGTAGGATAGGATCGGCCGAGGCTTATAATACTTGTTAGTTGATGCTTGTCTGATGGTATGCTAGTCAGACGCCACCCGCCTTTATCCCCATCATCTAGTTCATTTGCATATTGTTTCGTCGCCCTTATTCTCTTACCTGTTAAAAAACTGTTCACTGATCGGATGAAAGCATTCAGATTTTTAATCCTATCAGCTTCTGGTATAAAATATGTAAAATAATCAATACGATTATTTATAGGCCTCCCTATACGATTTTTTGTTAACTTGTTTGTAAGACTGATTCTACAAAGCAATGCTAGTTTTTGTGTGTGTGTTTTTTAAGTTTCATCACCTGACCATGTTTTTAATCAGCATAAGAATTTATGATCTGTCAATGAATTGGTATATACATACAATTTATGTGGTAAAAAAACTGAATGAATACACATTCTCACAACGCTACACATACCTAATCTTTTGTATTTTAAATATATTTTATTATTATTCGGACTCTTCTAAATAGCGTTGTAAATAAAAGTAATAAAAAATGCTTCTACTTGCATTCTTTTATAAGTGTAATATGAAGTCGAATAGAAATTTTGGTTACGACTTGAAAAAACGGAAAATTGGTTTAGGAACGGATGGTAATGAAACGATGACTTGACTTTGGTGGTCTTTAAATGAGAATATAACGACTGTGGCTGATGCTGTAATGTTAGTATTACTTAGTCTCAAGTTAAGCAGTTGTTTTAAAGGTATATTCACGCTCTATTACACATTATCTACCCTCTACTTCTTTACTAGCTTTAAAACAACATCCATCATGATAATATAATAATGCGCAAAGTATTTTATTCTATTTTAGTCATGCTATTAGTTCCAAGTTCTTTATACTTGTTATTGGTTCGATTTATTTCATTCCCTGTTATTCTTCTCTAGTTAACAAAGCTAAACATTGTATTGTTCTTTGAATTAAGCTTTTTATTTTTAAATTTTTTTTTAAAGTACATAATAGTAATTGATCAGAAACGTGAGTACCTTCGTTAGTGATTAAGCAACCTTAGGAAACAAAAAAGGATTTCTAAGAAGTAGGATCCCTTCTTAGTTGGGTTAAAACAAGGACGATCTGTATTAACTTGTTAGGGAACCCCTCTCAACTTGTTGATAGGCAACTTATATAGAGGGGTGTGAAATTTTTAATCCAACTAGCCCTGTGGAACCCAATTGTCCAACATTTACATGAGATCCGGTTCCTTTGAATTTCTTGCATAATAGTCACTTTATTCTATTGGCTGCTTGACGCCCGCAGGTGTCCTTCCGTTCTATGGTTACCGGATTCTGCCATTCTTTATAAAACCTACCATTATTTTATTTAATTTCCTCTTATTAAACACATTGTGGAAACCTACTGTAAAATTTACGCGTATATCCTTAGTGATTAGGTATAATTTTAACCCGTTTACTTGTTAATAGTTGTGCTCAAGATCCTCAACTAGGTGTTAATTTATTCTCGAACTTTAATTTCCAATTTCTTACTACTTAAGCAGATGTTTTATCTTCATGATTTTCATTTGAGAAAATTAACTTTTTACAATAAAAATAATAATCCAATTTAAAAACTAACCATAAATTATTTTATATAACTTATTCCATATGTATATCTAAGACGTGCTTTCTGGCATTGTAAAAAAATCGACCCCTTTATCTTATTATTATAATAAAATTGTTTCTGTAACGAATAATGATATACCCTTTAAATTCTCTATATCATATTATAATTTAGTTCATAGTTAATTTCCTCCTTGTCTTTCTGTATCGTAAAATAAACAAAATATAGATTCAGATAGCACTCTTTAATATACTTTATGATTTCTTCCTTCCCATATAAAATTAAAAATAAAGCGTTACAACATAAATAACATTTCATTAGTTTCTGTCTAGTTTTCGTTTAATTGTTAATTAATTATAAATAATGGGTGTTTTCTCTTTAACTATTCTATACTCACATTGTTGTTTATATACTTTATTTATTTATTTATCTCACGTATTCCATGTTTTAGTGAATTATTTCAACTTAGTGTGAAATTAGTTGCCTATGACCCGCATTATGATTAGGAAATGTTACTTATTAATTTAACTAATTATTTATAAGAAAATAAATTATTTTTATGTTTTGGTTGTATAGGAATTGTTCTATAATATTATTCATAATATTAATTAAATAATTTAATTAGAGTTTGCCTGCTAAATTAATATTTGATGTATTAGTATGAAAATATTAAGTTTTATAAAACGTTTTTTGAGATCCTACATTACTTTGGATTAAGATAATTGAGTGCGTTTTCCTTTATGGAAAAATACTAAAAGAAAATGTCGCTTAATTTTCATAAAATGTCACATTTCAGTCTATACAGATACTAAGTATTGAAAAAGTTGACTGTGTTTATGTTATCTGTTATGTTTATTCTGTTTATGTTATATTATTATGTTATCTGTTGCTGATTTTAAATGATTTTAATATTTTTTAAATCATTTTTCATACTGTACTTGTAGTTGTTTATCCCTAGCCTTTGAGGTCGATTTGGGCAATTACTTTGAAAATGTGAACTTATTAAGAAAAATTATGATATTTGACTTGTATATATTTGAAGAGTATATATTTGTATATGATTGAGATATAACTAACTCAATTATATTTGTATATATAATTAAGATATAGTTGTGTGTAAAGAACATATGCATTAAGAATTTTGGTATGCATAAAAGTTGAAAGTATGTTACACGCCTAAACTATTGTAGAAAACTAAATTAGAGTTTTCTTATGCTAACGCATGAGCTCAGTAGATAAGCTGTTTTAAATCAAATCAATATTCCACCATTGTGTTACTTTTATTCCTTTAGTCATCTGATTAATGTTAATTTTTAAACGAGTTACAATAAACTAGCATTATATATTACCTGTAATAGTAATAGTTACTAGTGACGAAGAGATTGCGACATAATAGTGGTTAATAGAGCAATCAGTTTAAAACAAAAATTTTTTGAGCAAAGGAACGTTTATAGTTAGGAAACTTAAAAATTTAGACTACTTTTATTCAATATAATACAGATATAAAACTTTTTCTCAAAAAATGAAATTAAATTTTTATATTTCCAATTTTTTCAATAATACCTAGAGTGCTCCAAGTTACTTCAGATTTATTATTGTATTAATAAGTACATAATAAGTATTTTCATGTCTTTATTAAACTGTCAAAGATTTTTATCTCACTTTTCTTTTCTTCGATATAATTATTATATTTTTATTTTAATACATCATTTACTCTACATACTTTAACTATAGATAAAGATGTAGCAATAAAAGATAATTTTAGGTTAGTAGTTATCTGGTAAATGGAATGAATTGTTGTGCCCTATAATCAGTTAGTCAAGTTTTCTCTTTTTCCTGGGAAGGGTTTATTTTCTTACCTTCTGGCTTCTGTTGCCTTATTATAGACCTCTTTATTGTCTATTGTTGTCACCAGGGTTAACGCCTACCAAAAAATATTCGATCGTCCATCTGTCAGTCTGTTCTTTTATTTATTTTTTTATTTGGTGTTTTATGCGTCAATTAATCAGTCCTCAGCCCTTAATAAATCAAGTTAACAGTGTAGTATAATAAGGCAGGAGCGCCACATGTGCCTTGTGTTTATAGATAAACACTTGTGGCTTTTTTACTCTCTCTTTCTCTTCCTGTCAACTGATGTATATCT
This sequence comes from Microvelia longipes, assembly GCA_018340805.1. Taxonomy (NCBI): domain Eukaryota; kingdom Metazoa; phylum Arthropoda; class Insecta; order Hemiptera; family Veliidae; genus Microvelia; species Microvelia longipes. The sequence continues at coordinate 49,744,318 of JACMZG010000008.1, read as the reverse complement.
ATTTTATTTTTCTCGTGAAAATCTGTTAATGTTTTTATTTATTTACTCTTCTAACCTCTCTAGACGTTGTTTATTTAACGTCTGTCTAATTTATTTAGACATATTTCTTAAATATTTTATCTTCTTTCTGTAATTTTATTTTAGGTAAATGATTGTGATTTAGTTAGTTGTGTATTGTTATTAGTTGACAATGCAATTATAATTAATGATGCTTTTAAAAAATCGTTCTCATATTTCATTGTCTCTTGGAGAGATCATTACATACAGCTATTTATAATATATTTCTTGTGTGGCTTTTATTTAATTCTCGTTTCTTCAGATTTTATGGCTATTATATACTGAAAATTTCACTAAAAATATCATAAAGTTGAGGCCCTAGACGTGAAGAGAGAAAGTGAGGCTTTGTAGGAAATTTTTGTACTCTTCTTCAATCAGATAGGTAGTTTACCGTTCCAGGCTGGCTCCACTACTTAGCTAAAGTCTTTACCCAGTACATTCCTTTTAATCGTTACTTGAAAACTCACGGTTCTAAGGGAGAGACTTTATTCATTTGCCTCTTTCGGATTTACACTCAGATAAAGTTTGAAAGTTTTATTTTCTCAAGGAATGGTGCAAACGAATCGTGATAGATCCAGGGTAAATTTAAATGTAAAATTATCACCTGATTTTTTAATTTGTTTATTGCATTATTTTGTGTTTGATTTGTTGATTAAACATATCTCTCTATGTTGACTATCTGTAAACATATCTCTCACAGATGACTATCTGTGTTATCTGTCTGTGTAGTCATTATTCTCTTCTCATAGGGTGTTCTCAATTTTTAAATATGTAGAAAAGTAGTTTGTAATTGATTCACTTGTCTCAACAATTTGTTCCTTTTCACTAGGACTTTTATGTTTGCTTTAAATATGTAAAATATTTCACTATAGGACCCTAAATTTAGATATGTTTATTAAAAACCTTTCACAAACTACCCAAGAACAACTTTAGCAAAACTCTTTTTATCTCTTCGTACATACTTTCATATAGGATGCCTTGCTATGCATGTTTATTTAACATGATAAAATAAACATTTTATCTTACAATTATTTTGTAATACATTAATACATGATACATGATATAATCCATGTGTAATTTCGTATCACATTAAAATATTAACATTGAGGTCCGCATGCCGGTAAAAAAGAAAAATTAAAAAAGAATTAGGTTAAGGTGCCCTTAACCTAATTCTTTATTTAGTTTAGAACCACGTGTTCTTTCATAATCATCTCTTTTGTCTTTCATGAAAGCCTCTTCTTCATAAAAGTCTAAAATCATTAAACTCTTGACTTAGTTTATGTAAACTGCAACGAAGGTATACAAGATCTTGGCTATTACAAGTACTAATTTAATTGGTTTAACAATAAATATCAAAAATGTTTCTGCTTTTTGCGTTAGAGCAACTATGAACTATGGACGAAATTTGCAAGTTAATGTAATAATTAATCTGTATTCAAATTTGTAATTTATTCCTTTATGTCATTGGTTCTTTTGTTACAAATAAAATTATATATATATATTGACTAGATATATGTCGACTCTTTTTAATATCTTTATACAGAAATCTATTTCTAGTTAGTCACATCGTTTATTTGTCATTTTACACAAAAGAAGGATCAGATAGGTTAGTTAAGTTTTCACATGGGTTTGACTTTATAATTTCGAGGTTCTTTTTTATTCATCGGTTTGTCAAAATTTATTGGATACTGGATTCATATGGGCAGGTGAACAGGGCGTGATGGTTATCACCTATCGTAGACACTATAAAATAAGTGCTGAAGAAACCAAAAGATAGATGAGCCTTCAGGTCACACGTCACTGACCAGGCGCAACCAACTATGAAATAACACCTTAGATATTATATGTGTTTTTATAAAAAGTCATCCCCTGTCTGATACATTCGTTCCACCCTTAGACCCATGACTATCTTGCTCATGCTCTAACGTCTCGGAATCCGATCAATTGTTTTCTTGGACCCTTCATAGGAACAATGGTTTTTCAATGCGGTGTGACATTGTCCAAGCCGCTTCTTTTGCCTGATCTAAAATTAAATGGTCACGTTCTTGATCCGTTCTCCTTCGGTTTTCTGTAACTGAAACAAGAAATTAATTACATTAGGCAGCTATATTATGGCTTTCATTTTAATTTTTTACTTTTCCTCATTTATCAAAGGTATGTAGGAAAAGTATTGTGTTTGAAAAATTCGAAACCGAGATTTCATCAAAATCATTTGTTTCAGCCACTTTGAAACAGTAACGAATTTATTTGTTATTTGGTACTAAAAGTATATTCCTTTTTGTAAAATAAGTATACTTAGTTTCATTTTAATGAGGAAAGTATATCTACGGTTTTTGTTGGATCATAAAAGTTAAGCAGAATTGGGTGAGGTCAGGCTTGGATGGGTGATCGCTGGAATAAAACGAATGTAAAATAAAACGAAGTGTGTTCGAAGTTATTTGCGGAATAAATTTGGTGATTTTTATATTCTTAGGACGATCGGAGCGATCGGACTCGCTCCGGATTCGCTATGCGCATAGGGAGGATGAGCATAGCGAATCCGATGTGGCGAGGAAAAGTTTCGAGGTATCCCGTACCCGATTTTTATTTAATTCTATCCTTAACAATATAACTATAATTATGGGAAAATATCATACATATCGTTAAAAATAATAATTAATTTACTATCGTTTAGTTAAATTATTATGTAAAGGATGAGTTAAATGATGACATTTTTTTATATTACATTCATATAGTTAAGGATAGTATTAAATATAATTATAATACTTATGAGATGTAACTATTAATTTAATTACATGAAAAAGGTATTGTAAAAAGTGTAACAGTCTGACAGAGTTTTCCCTTGCTCACACTATTTTAAGAATCATCTGATGAAGCAACGAATTTTCGCCCAAACTACTTGTATTTTATTGATTTAAATACCATGCCAACGAGCATATCCATCTTTTCTAATCCATGACGCTCTCCTTAGCCCTTATGTATGCTCCTTGATTATACTATATTTTATTAGTTAATATTAAAACCGTAACTCTTTAATCTTAATTTTAAGTCCTATTTTAGCGACTTTAAGTTATATCCTCCATTTCAACTTAGTACTGGTTATCTCAGTTACAAGTTTAGCTGTTATAAGCGAGTAGAAGTAAAAAACTAAAACGGGTTTATCTGTTAAAGTCATAAAGTTTCATTTATCTGCTTTATAAAAAGGAATAGATTCTCATTTTAGATAATACAACATCTTATTTAGTTTCTATCAGAACCTTTCTCACTACATTGATACATATATTTGAAAAATATTAACTCTCGTATTAAAAAATATCTTTTTTCTTCGATATTCGTGATCATTTTTATGTACGGTTCACGATTAAGATTAGCCAATTAAAAACGTGGATGTAAATAGATTACTGTAACGGAACACGTTTGGTGAGATATATGAAATCCCAAGAGCTAAAAGTGTTGCTTGCTCCATGGGGTGGAAAACAAGTATATAGAGATAAAATTATTGAACTCTAGTTCCTACAAATTTCATTAGTACTATACATGTTTATTGAGGGAATTTTTTTTACAATTTCCTACACGGTAAAAAAAAGTTGTGTTACTTTTCTCTATAGTAAAAGGTGTAATAGCACCTTTACTATATAGAAAAGTATTTTAGGGCAATAGAAAATAATTTTATATACCTAATAATGCAAAACTGAGATTTAATCAAAATTATGTGTTTCTGGCATTTTCCAGAAAAAGGGTCTTTTTTTAAAGACTTAATTTTGTCCTTTTTCTTTGAAAAATCGGGAAAACTTAGTAACAAGTAGTAGTAATGGTACTGCTCAGATTATGAAAAATACGAATTTTGCATTTTGTAAATATAACCATAAAACATTATTGACTGTATAACGTCATTTACCAGATTTCTAACGTCTCAAAAATTCTAAAAAGAGTTCGTAGAATGTGAAGAAATGTTTTAAGAAACTGATATCTAATTAGACCAGCTTCAGTCTAACAGGACCAATTGTTGAGCCGGAAAACCGAAAAATACGGGAAAACGATTTAATAATTGTCTTAAATGACTTAAAAGTGTCATATCTAATGTTTTTAGATAGAGTGGTAAATCGAATGAAGCAGATCCTAAAGTCATTTGAACACACACGCTTCTATAAGGTAGCCTTAGTCCTGGTCATTGGTAGACCACTTGACGTGTAACAGGCTGAAAGCACGCATTTGTTTTGGTTTTATGCGGTATAAAACTGTTATATCTTGAAACTTAATTAATTCATTTTTCTCTCCATTTTCTTTACACATTAATGGGAAACAATAAGAAAACTACACAATATAGAGGAAATGATTTTGCAAATCATGATACGGCTTCTTTGAAATTTAGAAATATTTTAGGAAAATGTTCTTTTCATGAATGAATTTCTTTCGTCATACTATTATACACCATGGAAAATAGTTTTTTTAGTATAGAGAAAAAATGAGTGACTAAGAGATTTCATGAGGTGAGGAGGAATGTTAAAGAAGTAAGTGAATGGTGGTGCCCTGAGTGCCCTATGAAGGCTGCACCGTGGTAATCACATCACCTTTCTTAAGATTTATCAAAGACAATTATGCTCGCTTGTGTTTTTTTTACCCATTGATGCCTTCTTGTTTAACCCTATCTTCCCCTCACACCGCGTCGTGCCTCCTGGAACCCTTCGTCTCTTGGGAGTCCTTTTTATAACTTCCGTTCTCACATGTGTGCCTTATCTTAAAGAATATAAATTACTTATATTTTTAGAAAATTAATGCATTTAAACACGGTTTTAAGACAAATTTACTGTTTATAATCTTTTCCTGTTTGTAAACAGTTATATTTAGTCTGTGCAGTGTCCCGGGTGGTTATGGGAATTAAAGTCTGTACTTTCCGTATAAAGCACAAATCGTAAGATCGTAGATATATATTTTGTGCTTTTAAATTTGCTTTTTGTCACGCTAACTTATGTGCAGAGTTATTTCTAACAGGAGCTAAAGTTTAATTTAAAAACATACATCACTATAGTAACGTATCCTGACTCTGCTCTCTGTAGAATAAACTTTAGCACAAAATTCATTTATATCAAATTATATTACATAATCTTTGTAATGAATAAATAATGTCTTGAAATGATTTATTTCGTTAAAATTATTTAACCAATATCTTGCTTTTATTGTTTTAGGTATGATGTCCTTTTCAAACGTTTGTCTGTAAGTTTTTTTAATTTACTTCTCACTAAATATTTACAAAAAATAATGTACGAAACTTGATTAATTCTTTATGTGTTGATTTTTTAACAAAATTTACTTTTTACTTTTCCTCATTTATACTGTAGGTATATAGGGAAAGTATTGTCTTTGCAAAAAAATCCAATACCGGGATGAAACTGGAATGATCCGTTTCAGGCATTTTTAAGGCCTCCTAAGTGGTTTTCGCAATGTTGTTTGTTTGTATGTGTGTGTGGTGTGTGTTTGTGTGTTTCTTATCATCGTAGCGCCCAGTGTATTTATGCTAGAGAGTTGAACATCAGTCTACCGCTGTAGCTGTGCTACTCGGAAAATAGTTTTTTATGATGTCATTAACCCGCAATAATGACTCAGCGAAAAGTAGTAAGCAGTAGTAGTTTTTACTGTTAGAAACTGTAATACATTATAGAAACATGAAGTCAAAATTTCTTTTACTTTTGAAGGCATTAGTGCGAGTATATAAATGAAGCGCGTTGATATGATATTTTACAGCTATAATACAAAATATTTAAAAAAGATATAGTATATATGTAAAATCAAAACTGCCTATCATAATCAGATGATTTTAAAAGTAGGTAAAGGTAATATTCAATCAAGTTATATGAATCAATTTTAGTTATTCTTCAATGATAAAAACAAGCAATTAAAGATAGGGAGAGAGAGAAATAAGTGAGAGAGTGGGGAGAAAAGAAGTATTAGGTATTGATTGATCAGAATTGGACGTAAAAAGAAGTTATAGTAAATAAACTTTATGATTTATGTACAAGTCTTGGGTTCGTAATATCGCCTTGAATTTCGCAAACATCATTTTTAACATAATGTTATCATTTTTAACTTGATTCCCAAAAAAGAGCATTTTTTAATTAATTTTTTTTTTTCGCCTTATATACGTTTAATATAAATATTAAGATAAATTTAGTGCAAATTCTCTTTTCATATTTTTACTTTGCTTAGCCTAGATAAATAGGAAAAGTATTGTGTTTTGCCTAAAATTCCAAAACTGAGATTTCATCATAATCATAATTCACAAGCACTTTAATGACGTTATGGTTTTTATCACACTGTGTGTGTGTGTTATGCCTAACTACTCTTGCTGTGTTCATGCTACAGAGCTAATATCACAAACAGGTCTACTTGTGCTGCCTGGAAGATAATATTTTTTCCATAATTTTAACCTGTTTTGCGAGGTCATAACAATTGTTTTTAAAACCTTAAACATTTATAAATAGAAGGGGGTGGGCAGACACAATATATTTGTTAAAAATCTGTTGCAGGCCAAAATATTTTTTTTTCCCTCACAATAATAATTATCTCTTTTGGTTTCGCCTCAAGACTAAATTGTCAACAACTTAAATAGTAGTAATAGATTTCTTTACTCTATTTGATACATAAATAACTATTTATTCATTGATGTCACGACACCTTTGACTTTGGATCGCTATTCTATTCTATTCAAAAGTCGAGTGCTGCGAGACCGATATAAAATTGTTGAATCGAAACGACTATTAAAATTCCAATATATATGATGAAATAAAGTTGATTCAGTTTGAACCTGTCCAGCAATCATTTAAAGCATTATTATACATATATATTTTAAAGCAATTATACAAGTTGTTAGCTTGTTAGGTCCCCTTGATATATACATCTATTTTTCATCTAAATGCTAAAACTCGGCATATTTATTTTATACTACACATTAGAATGAAAGATTTTGTTGAAGGTGTTAATTTATTCATAGAATTGGTTGTTTCCTTTTGACATATTTATTTACTGCTAAATAAATAAGTGGTTCAAGAGTGGAGAGATCAATTGCCGAAGGCTGTAAAGTGGTTCTTTTTTGTTATGGATGTTAAAAATTTAATTAATATTCTACTTTAACTCGTTAGTTGAGTTTTTGTCTAATTGTTTCTTTATTGCATATTGAATTATTCATATAAATTGGTTTTTTAGTGCTGCTGTTTTATTATTCCACACTACTGCATTTAAATAGTATTTTTTCTAATTTATTCTTCAAAACAATGTATCTTTTTCTAACTTTAAATGTTGTAATATTCTGAGTGTATAACTATGTATACTTGGAATATTCTTTTACTGTGGTGTTATTAATCTGAGAGTAATACCATCCTTGGTTCAGAATAATTATCTTAGCTGTAAATAAGTTATGGTAAGCGTAACTAAGCTACGTATACTCCTTTATGTTTTAGTCTTTATATTTTGCCTTGCAATTGCTAAGCAATTTGCAGGATTTAAATTGGCTTCAAAAGAGTGAAAATGCGTTCTCTTTTCCTTCGGATTTAATATTAGTAAAGGCAGGTTTTAAAAAGCTATTTGGCCTTATGTTGATACGTACCCACTTGCGGTGATGGCATAGATGTGCTTTGATCAACATTTTTATCTATTATTGGCGACGTATATACATGCGTCTCCATATGTTAATATGTATATAAGTCGCCTCCTATGTAAAATATTTAAAATGTTTCTTATTTTCTTAAGTTTTTCATCCATTATGGTTAATTAGTAAAACCTATCACTCATTCTATTTGCGGAATTTTCAAAAATGCGCTTCTATATAGGTTTCTTTTTCTCTTTCTCCTGTTGACAGCATTTTTTGTGGAATAATATCTATTCAATATCAAATAGCCCGGAGCGCTGCGACCAACGACCAATTTTAGGGTTCAAATTTAAATCATAAAATACATTTTTCTTCGTATTTTGTAAAGAATACGCTCTCCCATTAATTTTGATGGTCACTTTTTTACTTTTCCTCAGGAAAAGTATTGTTTTTCAGTTTTTTTAAGTTAAAGTAAAGTGTTATTAAGTTCTCCTAAGTGGTTTTCACTAAATTTCTGTATGTGTGTGTGTGTCTGTTTGTTATCATTGGAGCTCCTAGTGTATTTAAGCTAGAGAGTTAAAACTTTGTACGAAAATTAGTTCATAGGTGTAGTTGTGCTATTCGGAAAATTTTTTGTTATAAAATATTAACCTACAATAATGACTCAGTATAAGTTTTGAAAAATCATAAAACGCGGAGAAATTATGCGATCGGATTGAGATTTGGCACGCATGTATAGCTATGTATAAGACTATATGTGCTATAACTTTCATTTCATTATCAGCATTAATTCGATTTTTATCATATGACTTGTGTACAATTTTCAAATAATCGGGAAATTCAATTAAGTTAAATTTTTGTGCAAGTTTGTACGTTTACTTCATAAATATGTACACCATGTTTCGTTTCAATGTGACTGGGATTTCTATGATTGATGTTGAATCATATAAGTTAAGCACCATCGAGCGTTGTCAGAGCTTGGATACGTGGCCGCTAGAATGAAACTAATGTACTTTCTATCTGACGAGCGAATCGAGTCCAAAGACGTTGATGAGCGTAGCGAATCCGATGTGATTAGGAAAAATTTTAAGGTACCCCGTACCCGATTTTTCGAATATAAATAATTAATTAAATAACTTAAGATTGATAAAAGTGCAAATTGGGTTTTCATTTATTATTTTTAAATGATAACACACATTTCTTTCAAGTTACTCAATTTATTTTATAATTATTCTTTTTTAAATTGGACGCGAGGATTTATTTTTATATTTTCAATTTTGTAAATTGAAAGTGTATGAAAAAACTTCTGACTGAAAGAGTCGGTGTGTATTTTTTACGAATTAATATTTGAATTTCATTGGTTGTTGGCGTTTTCGGCTTTTTTTATGTTTGAAATATTTTATTTTGTTGTATAGTTTTTTTATTTAGCTTTGGTTCATCCTCTGTTTAATTTAATTAAATTTTATTTGATGCTGCGTTGTAGTAAAGTAACTTTACATTTCTTTTTATACTATTTTTCCTTCTCTTATATCTTGTTGAATATTGGAAGGTAGGTATAGAAGTATAATTTGAATCAGTGTTGCGTGATGGTCCGAGTTGGAATTTTTTTCACCAATTAACACGGTAGCCTGCCTCTAACAAGTCCTGGCTCTAGTTTTATAAAATATACCTTTTTTGCTCAACTAACATATTTGTTGCTTTTTTAAAAAAATCTTTAGTGTGAAAATTTTCACTTTTTATTAAATTTGAATGAATAATTAAATTAAATAATTGGCGGACCCTACCATTGAATAATTTACAACTTATTATGAAAATGACCTAACAATTATTATTGCATAATAACTATTACCGGCATACTAAACCTATATTTTTGATGTATTTTTGTACTCACTCGTTTATTCTTAAAGCTTAAAAATACTTTTTTGCATCTTAATGCTTTATTTACTACTTTGCTTAAACCAGAAATCACGTGTTCAGTCTTAATTAATATTACTAATTAAATTATTTTCATCGTAAAGTTTTTATAAAAGATTTTCAAGTTACTATAATTTTTAATTAAGCTGATGAAATAAAGTTAAAAATGGAACATCTATATTATTAATAGATGTAACATTTTTACATTCCTAGCGTCACGTGTGATCTGTATATAGTATAGTATATGTATGCTGTATATGGCATATATGCTCCTTGGTGTGATATTTTAGTTTATTTTCCTTTGTACTGTTGGTACATAGTACATAGGAAAAGTAATGCGTTAGTTGGATTTCACCCTAATTATCCTGTTGGATTGGTTTTAAGACCTGCTCAGTAGTTTTTACCAAGTTGTCTGTCTGTATGTGTGTGAGTGACTGGTGACTGTTATAACCGTAGCTCCCAGTGTGTTTATGCTAAAATATGTTATGTCTAGTTGTGCTGGTAGGAAAATATTTTTTATGACGTCATTAAGTCATAATAAAAAGCTTTGAAAATTCATAAAACCAGGAGAAATGTTTGGATTGATTTAAGTGTAAAACGCATTAGTTCAATTTTCATATAAGAAACACGTGTACGCTTTAAAAAATGTTAAAAATCGAAAATTAATCTAGTTATGTTAAAATTTGGCTCGAAGGTACCCCTTCATGTAATAAATGAGAATACTAAGTCTCATTTATCTGCCTCCGAAGCCGTGGTCGTATAGTGCTGGACTTCGGCACCGGAGGGTTCAAAACCCGCGGGCTATGCTTTCAGTTTTTATGATTAGAATTTGATGTAAAAAGATTTCGCCAAGTTTAGCTTTACTTTGAGTATAGTAGATGTGACCCACCCGAGGTGGTTCCCAAAGGGCGAATACCCTGAAGGGCCGAAAGGTCCTTCAGGGTAATTATTATTATACTAAGTCTCATTTAGATATGGATTTTTCTTGAATCACTAGTGTTAATCAGCATAGAGTGAGGTCATTACCTGGATGGGTGACCGCTAGGAATTAAACAGATGTTTTTACAGTCTAAGTGCGAACAAAGAAAGTTCAAAGATGTACTGCAATACAAATTAGATGGTTTTCATATTCTGGTGATAAGCGGAACGAGTCTGATGTGGTAAGGAAAGGTTTCGAGGTACCCTGTACCCGATTTTTTTAATTTAGTTTCTAGAAACAGACTTTACCAGAATATTTTATTGATTAGGGTTTCAGATTTTAGCTAAAATGTACTACATTTGGAAATAAAAAGTATGATTAAGTATTAAGAAGATAAAGTCGTAAGAAAGGTTTGGGGTGCGTTAAGTGATAAGGAAAAGTCATCGATACGCGGGAGTAAAATGTAAAAAAGGCTTTTCTCTCGAGAACTAAGCTCATCTCTGATTCTAACTCTCCAGGGAAATTTCTTCACTAAGAAAATTCTTTCTCTGCTTAACATTACTTAAGTGTTTTATTTTATTCATTTGTATCTTTAAGTCATGCTGAAATTTGACTTAGTTGTACCTAAGTGGCGCGTTTACTGCTTGCATTTATGTGAATGTATGTGAACTATATGAATGTTTGATGCATCTCAGTACTTTACTTGCTTGAATGCATTACACTCTCTCGAGACTTTGCCCTCATCAATATGCACCGTCCCCAGGGGAGTGGATCACCAGCATCCAGGCCTTATTGTTCTTTCCTCGCCCTCTCCTATCTTATTTGTCTTTACGCTGATTTATTACTTTTTTATTCAACTCCGTATAGATCACGCTACATCTTCCGTTATCTTTGTCGGTCCATTTATAAAATTTCAGGGCGGGAACTAAATGTCCGATATGCATAGTCAGATTTATTAATTTGCTTTTCTTATATATTGCAGTTTTAAAATCTTGGATACTTAATACATACTTAATGTCCGGAAATAGCTATTTTTAAAGTTTACATTCCCTCCGGCCATTAATAATATCCTGATCTTTTAAAAAATGATTGGTTATACTTAATTTTTGTTATTGATTTTTATAGTGTGTCACCTATTATATTTTGAGTTGATTTTAAACTGTTATTAGGCGGCGGTATCTAAGGATATTACTTGAAATTGAGTAAACCTGATTAATATGTTAGTAACTTAGGAATAAGTCTTACTGTATCTAAATTGATGTTATTTTTGAAATAGCATTTAGACAAGGTAATTTAAGGTTTGCATGTATATGCTGAATTTATGTTAACTCAATTAGACCAGCTTTTTGCAGTGAAACCCATTTTTTAAAAGTGATTATTTTCTAGAGGTGAGTAAAAATAAAGAACTGTGCAGTCATGAATCCATTTTAGAGAACCAAAGTAAGTCTAACAGTATGGCAATGACATAGTCACACAGTTTTACAGCAGTATAACTTGATAGTTACAGGAAACTATTATGAATTCTATGTATTTCACAAAAATGTTTTTGGTCTGTAGATGTATCTTTGATGTAATCTTATACTTTGGTATAACCGGCAATACCTAACTGAAGACACTGTTTTCCAGTTACATATTTTTAAATATAAGAAAATCTTGTCATTGCTCTGTCATTTTTCTTAAGGGGCATCTGCCTTCTATAAATAAAGTTAACATACAAAACTAATGTTGTATGATCTATTATGTTAATTATACAATAATAAATATTTATTATCAATGAGTCAGTATGTATTATTAATTTTACACACGTTTTCTTCGTTTAGAATTGGGTTAAATTATTGTGTTTACTACTTTTCGACTTTCAGAGAGCGGTGAATTAGTTGTGAAAATTCCATTGCTATTGAACTTTTAGTTCAATTAATACAATTCAACTTATAATCGAACAATTTTTAAATCATGTAATACATTGCAAAATTATAGTGCTAATATTTTTATAAAAACTATACTAATAAAAAACTTGGCAGACAAGTATAATCACAGGTCTTTAATGCATTCGTGATTATATATATATATATATATATATATATATATATATATATATATATATATCATTAAATGCCTATGTACCGTATTATTTTTAGGCTACAAATATTTATTAGGCTATATCAAATATAATACTGTAACACCCTAGATATTTGTTTACTTAATAGTTCTGAGGTCGAGCGCTACGAGACAGAAGTCATAACACTCTAGACTTCAAGATAACCATTTTAGACCGAAGTTATAGGGCCTTAAGCTTTGGATAATGATGAATTTCTGAGGACGGGCGAAGCGAGACCGAAGTTTTGAGGAAAAGTATCGTATATGTACCCTATTCCCGGTTTTTTGATAATATCGATCGCCTGCACTTGGTAATTTTTTACATCTATTATTAAGATATCTGCAAAGAATCTATTGCAAAATTAAATACATTCTTAGAAACTCTTGGTAAACTTTTGTTTACCAAAATGTTATACTTGATACGTTATGTCTTCATTATAAAGCCCACTCGTAATGTGTTTCCAGTTAACACTATCTTTGCAGTACAATTACTTAGATACCCAGAATGCTTGATAAGGAGTAGCTCCCCATACTTCCTGGTATCTTAAACCAAAGTTGTTACTGAGAGCTTCTATTTATACGTAAATACTTCTTATCTTGGTTTCCCTGGAAAAGGACTTTCCCCTATGATGCAGTGACTGTATCTCTATACAAATCTTGCAAGTCCTTTCTACGAAAAAAAAGTAATGTTTCTCTCCGTATATCCCGAGACGATTAGAGTTTGATTTAAAGTAGATGCAAAATGAGGTAATCTATTTTAGTTTATTCTTTTTATAGTCTTCGAATTATTGGAATGCATTCAGCACGTTCTCTATGATTTTCAACGCTTTCATTGTATTATTATTTTATTGTATTGTATTCTCATTATTATATCGATTGTTTGATGCTGATTAGTATTGCTTGCCTAGTTTTTAAATAAAAAACCTAGTTTTTATTTTTCTCATTTATACCTTAGGAATGTTGGAAAAGTATTGTTTCCAATAAATATCCAAAACCGTGATTTTACATAAATGATCTGTTTCAGGTGTTTTTTAAACCTCCTGAGTAGTTTTATAAAGATGTGTGTGTATATGTCTCTTACCATTGTAGTATTCGTAGTTTCCAGTAGGATTATGCTAGAAAGTTAAAACTTGGTACAAAAATCAATCTTTATGCCTTGTTGTCATTTCCAGATAATATTTTTAATGTCGTCATTAACCAGGAATACCGACTCATCAAAAAATCGATTTGAAATTTAGCACGCATATAAAAGAAACAAATGCGTTTTAAAACGTTTATAACGCATAACTTCAATTTTTATTGAATGACATGTTTACGTTTTTTTAACTCTTAAAAAACGAGAAATTTGGTACAAGTATATTATTTAATTTATTTAATAAATAAGTACACTCAGTTTCATATCAATACGTTTAGTATATTTACGGTTTTTGTTGGATCACGAATGTTAAGCAGCGTCGAGTTAGGTGCCCGGATAGGTGACTGCTGGAAATAATAGATATCATGTTTACTGTCTGAGGATGTTCGGAGGAAGTCTGAAGACGTTTTGCATTATAAATTAGGTGGTTTTCATATTGTGATGTCGAGCAAAGCGAGTCCGAAGTAGTAAGGATGAGCTTAGTGAATCCGATACGTGTACTTGATTTTCCTTTTTTATCTATTTCATAATTCTTAAGTAAAATTTGTTTATTTAATATTATTGATTTTAAGAGTACAGTGATTGAATGCAACTTCAAAAAGCTTTGTGTAGATAATTCTTAAATTAGACTTAAACAAAGTCAAATTTAAAAAATTAGATTTTTTTTTTTAGAAAAATTCTAATAAAAAAAAATTGCTGTCTTTTACTAATTACCATATTTTTATGCCAATTCTTCCCCATTAAATATTTTTAATGTTCGTTAACTAGGGAATTAAATACTATATTTAGCTGTTATGTCCTTTTTAGACTATTAGCTCTAATTGCTGTATTTTCAAGTTTCTCTGATGTCTTTAATTTTCATAGTCTATTTTTGTGAATATTGTTTGATAGCTTTCACTGGAGTCATGATCATGATTTTGTTCATTCTTAGAAGACAATTCTTGTCTTTTGTACTTAAATTATCTTCTTAAATATTTAAAATTGATACACTTTCTCTGAAAACGTTTTTAATCCTTCATGTAGTGTATGTAAAATTTATTTTACATAACAATAGACTATATTTTTTTTATTGAAAAGATGTTATACTTTAATAAAAACCCACGACGAAGCATTTTTGTGGAATAATAATTCAATATCAAATAGCCCGGAGCTCTGCGACCAACGACCAATTTTAGGGTTCAAATTTAAATCATAAAATACATTTTGCTTTGTATTTTGTAAAGAATACGCCCTCACATTATTTTTTATGGTCACTTTTTACTTTTCCTCATTTATTGCGTAGGTATTAGGAAAAGTTGTGTTTGCAAAAAAATACGTAACGGGATTGATTCAGATTTTAAGGCCTCCTGCGTGGTTTTTAAAGTTGTCTGTCTGCATTTGTGCGTGTGTCTATTATCATCGTAGCTCCCAGTGTATTTATGTTTCATTACGACAAGTGTATTCACAGCTTTTGATGGATCATACAATTTTAGCAGTATCGAGCGGGGTCAGTGCCTGGATGGGTGACCGCGGGGAATGAAAGGAATGTGTTTACTATCTGAGGACGAGTGATGCGAAGTAGACTATTATTTTCCTTCATTATTTAAAGTATATTCTCTGAAATAATTGGTTTGAAGGAGTGCAAGTGACAGTAAGTAATATGGGGGGAGGGGTAGTAACTACCAGACAAGTAGGCCACGTTGTTGGGCCCTTTTTGCCAGCTCCCTAAGATAGTGTTCTACTCCTTTTAATTTCAAGTGTAGGTATATTTCATTTAATCTAGACAGAAGAGCCGTGAATTTCTATGGTTCCTCTCATGCTTTTTTCAAGCAATCATACATATTTTAACTGACCCTTATAGTCTAGTGAAAACTAGGAACAACACGTGCTCTCACTGTTAACCAAACCTCCTCACACTTTAAACTACAAACTCAGCTCAATACCTTATACAAAAGAACGGCTCGTGTCGTTACTTAAAAAACTATTATATGAGAAGTGCTCTTCAAAATTAGAATAAAGCTAATAACACCAACCAACAAAAAATAAAATAAAGGGTTTTCTTATGCGTTGGAGTGTTTAGAACATATGGGTACATTTAAGAGAGGACACAATGGAAGGCAATCTGTAATAGGATATCCTGACCTATATGAAGACCAACTGTCAGGGGACTCAAACTGGTTCAAATAGTCTCATATAAAGCTATAGTAACAAATACTCGAGTAAGCTCCGACTTGATTCGAAATTCTTCTCCCCTCTCGTGATACAATGTTTATTATTAAGAGTATTCATACAAACATGATAGACCGTGATATGAAGTTATTCAAATCACTCTTTTATTTCATTGATACAACCCTTTTTTACTTTTACTATTCAAATCTAATAAAATTATTTGAAAATAAGTTTGATTGTGCCTTTGATTCTAACTAGGTAGTAACATGTGGTTGATAGTTAATACTGACTTGGTATGCAGATCTTGTTAAAGTAAGAATGATAGTTAATTGGTGTGGAAATGTTGTCATATTGGTGTTGGCTGCAACATGCCGTGCTTTATTCTTCTTTCTATTATCCTTTTTATGTACAGTACGCATATTAGATGTTTTACTGCCTTGCTATTTATTTTTTCTTCTTACATCCTAAAAATTTAATTGATTCACCTTATTACCACGCTTGACTTTTTTAACTTTTACTCATTGATACCGTAGGTGCATAGAAAAAGTATTGTGATTGCAGAAAAATCGAAACCGGGGTTTCACCTCTGTCTGTATGTATGTGTCTTTATGCTATAGAGTTGGATCCTTGGTGTCAATCTACAGTTCTAGTTGTGCCATCCGGAAAATAATTTGTTTATGACGTCATTAACACCGCTATAGTAACTTGGCAAAAATTCATAAAACCTGGAAATATTTGTCATTCGGTTCGAAATTTGGAAAACACCAATATATAGACCAATATAAGTGCCAAATTTCATATCATTATTAGTTCGATTTTCAGAACATTTTTGTAAAATTGTAAAGTAATCTAATTGAGTTTAAATTTGATAATAGTGTATCCTTTACGTAAGAAATAAATGAACTAAGTATAAATCTGCCGTTAAATCTGATCGTTTAAATTTGACAATCATATTTACGGGTTTCGTTTGATTTAAAAAAACTAATTGGAAATAAAAAGTGTGTATTTAATATCTTAGGAAGACCGAAGCGAGTCCAAAGACATGTTGCAGTTTAAATTAAACGACTTATATATTCTGGAGACTAGCGAAGCGAGTCCTAAGTAGTTAGGATGAGCGTAGCGAAACCGTTGTGTTGTGGAAAACCCTCGTACCCGACTATTTTAATCTCGTTTTTTGTTTGATGCTGCTAATTACAATAGGTTTATTTTTAAGGAGATCAAATGTTGTTGCTGTTTTAAAATTTAAGTTTTCATTTTCTTCCAAAGATATTTTAACTAAAGTGAACGACTCATTATATTCTGGTAATATCACAAAGGCATTGTGATTTTAAAGTTGGGTTTGTGAACTAGTGTTCACTACTTGTGTTGTCCTAAATACCGAGAAACCGACAACTTTTGTATTGCTAAAGTTGACACTTGTTATGATGTACACATGTTTTTTTACTTATTATATGTTTACCTAGTTGTCTTTAGGCTGACACTTTTTTTTTATATTTTGTACTTCTTAATGGTTTATCATTGTATATTAACGTATCTTGGGAAATATAAAAATGAATAAGAAGGAAGGCTTGACAAGTGACAAGTATAACTGCTTGTTAAAATAAACAGGATATGATGCCTTTTAGTACTTTGATAGTTTGTCTAAAGAAAACAATAGCGGGCATAAAATAAAGCCTTTCGCCATTCCTTCTATCTGTCGTTACCTTAAGAAAAATATGTTTCATGACTCGGATCCTGGCTGACAGAGCAGTGTTGACCCCTGGAGCTACATCTTCTCAACCTCTTTTGTTTATTGATACATCTGACGAGTTGAAAACGTTTTCGCTGCGCTCTGCTCTTTAATCAAAACTCCTTTCCGATTAAATTATTATTTATTCTGTTTGCATTTCTTAATATTTATTTTTCATATCTTTTGATTAAGCCGCTGCGGTGGGGCCTCTAGGAAATTGGATATATCTAAGCGGGAGCTATTACAACGTGAGTCATTTGAAATTAGTATTGAATGCCCGTGGGATATATAAGACCCCCATCCTCATATTTGGCATTATTCTTTTATGAAGTTTTATCCACCAAAAGCTAACTGAATAATCCACCCCTGTATATAGTGAGAATTATATAGGTTTTTTACTACTTTCAGAAAATTGCATTTCAAGAGAGGGGTCTTGGAGTAAGATGTTATTTCCAAATAATGTCGACAACTACCAACTTTATTTTAGGGCAATGTCAAATTAACTACTGCTATGTCGTATTAAAAATATTACTGTAAATGTTCTTTTTTTTAAATGCTTAAAATAAAACTTTTATATCAATTTTTAAATATATGTATTTGTATTTGTATGTAAAACTTTTACATATTATCAAGTAAAGGGGTTCATTAGTTTATAATACCGATCTGTATAATTTCATTAGCCTTAGACCGTTATCAAGTACCTAGAGCGTAGCAAAGTGCTAGCAGAGTACTGGAATCAGCTAACTTCCAGTACTCTGCTTGTGCTTACGCTCTGTTCTTGATAACGCTGTAAAGCTAATCAAATTAATAAAAATAATAGTATATATTTGCAGGTATAACGTTGTAGTTCCTTCGTATTTGCTAATATGTTGTATTTTTTTTAGTAATACAAGGATTCCTATATTACTAGCGGGTTCAAGTTTCTTAAGGTTAGCTCTGCTTATAACTCTAAAATTTACTCTCTTCATATGTGAATATTTGCAACACAATATACTCTATATTTCGTACCTAAATTAAAATTATAAGAGGGCTTCACCACATCAACTGCTTGTACCATTGAGGTACAAGTTTAACTGCTTGTAAAATGAGGTACCATTCGGAATGTCACCTGAATTTTTCGTTGTAGGTGTTCCTAAAGCTTCCGAAGTTGTTTTCTCAAAGTTGTATGTGTCTGTTATAGCTGAGCAACTAGTGTATTTATACTAGAGAGATGAAACTTTGTAAAAAAATTAGTCTACAGGTGTAGTTGTGCTACACGGAAAATAATTTGTTTATGACGTCATTAAATTGTAAAAAATGCAAAAAAGGTAATAATTTAATTTAGTTAAAATTCAGTACACGTATATACCTTTACGTAATAATAACGGACACTTTACATAATACACTAAGTTTTATTTCAATACAAGTATATCCAAGATTTTTGTGAGATCTTAAAAGTCAAACAGTATCGAGCGTGGTCATTTGCTAAGTGGGTGACCGCTGAAAACAGAACTGATATATTTAATATCTGAAGACGAGCGAAGCGAACCGGAAGGCGTGCTGCCGTAAAAATTATATAACATGTATATTCTGAGGACGAGCGAACCGAGCCCGAAGTAGGAAAGATGAGTGAAGTGAATCTAATGTGATAATGAAAAGTTCCGAGGTACCCCGTACCCGTTTTTTTTTATTTTATTCATATTGTATTTTTTAAAAAACTATTTATTTATATATCTCTAAACAGGATTAAGGCGCGATTATATATTATATTATTATTACAACTTTAAAACAGTGTATACTTTAATATATAATTATATTAGATAAAAATTACTTAACTTGTCAACATCATACTTGATTAACTAGATTGGTTCCCTTTTAGTAATTTTTAAAAAAAAAAACGTCATAAAACATGCACGAAGTCAAAGAAAATTATAATATTTACTGATGAAATTAATTTTATAAATACTTAATAATATAACGTTTATAAAAATGTCATGTTTCCTCATATAAATATGCAATATTTATGCATGTTGCATGATCTGTAAATACATAACATTTACATTATTCCTTGGCATCAATATGCCTTTTACTGAAAATTATTGTTATTATCTTTTTATCTTATGTGAGAGTGAGTCTGTTTGCACTTTTATAGACAATGTTGTGCTTTGTATAAAGTATGCAAGTATAATAATAATAAAATGTTAGATTTTTTTTTATTTTGTGTTGTAAAGTTGTTATAATTGTACATGGTTGTTTATATTTTGTAAAGTTGAGAGTTTGGGTGAGGTGGTGAGTCCAGTAGTTAGCCGTAGAACGTGACCTACCATCTTGTAGAAAATATTTTTTTTTTTATTTTTACTGATGGATTGATGTTAATAAATGATCATGACTCATTTCATGTAACGGTATTTTTCTTTTAAAAATCTTAAAGGCTAAGGTGGAGAAAGTCTAAAGAAATTTTTATGAAAAAACTATAAGGATTTATGATCTTGTTAACAAATTGTATCAGAGTTTGATTTATTTTAAAATTTCTTGCTTATTAGTTAAAGATTTTTGTATAGGTATGAGCCTGGAGGCTGGGTTCTCGCGCGGCGCGGCCGGCCGCATCAGTCACGCCTCCTATACCAGGCTTTGGTCACTACACCGAGTCACTATCATTTCCATATTCCTTAACTTATATCTTTAGTTATTCCTAACACTTAACTATTTCTTTTTCTTTGAAATATATTTCTTTGAATTAGTTTTGGTTAATCTGTTAATAGATTGGCTGCTAGCTTTTATACATTCAAAACCGTTTCAGTTTAAATATTTTTACACTAAAATAAATCATAGGGAGCTATTTATCTTATTATTTTTATTGCACTTTTTCATCTTTTTTATTTTTGGTTCGTCTAAGTTTAAATCATTTGTCTTTTTCTTTAAGAAAATTAAAAATTGCATAATAAATTATTTTATGCGTTAAATACACGTTTTATTATTATGAACCTGTAGCAAATTGACGCCTTCCTCAGGCAACTGGTTTTGCGGTATCGATATGGTTACGTGGGTCACCATATAAATTACTTAAAATATTATTTAAATGTATCATTTTTTTATAATATATCCCCATGTAGATTAAAACTATTTTAATTTTAATTTCCCTTTTATATATTTTATAATTTGTAAGTGACGAAATGTTTTCTACCAGTGGCTAGAAAATACGGGACTTAAATTTAAGGGTAAAAATTGTGAATTAATAATTAATTTTCATTACCTAAATCTTCTTGTTTGATGAACTTTAACAAGTCGTTAATCAGTAAAGGTTATTCTGTCATTCGCCATACTTTTGATAAGGATTATAAAAATTCTTTCCTTATTTTTTAACGTCTAATATTTCTTTTAATCCTCTTTTTGATGAAAAATTAAAGGATTCTCCATGAAATTTGAGATGGCTAAGTAATCCTATAAAGACCGTAGCGCTGGAGAACAATAAACATGAAAAATCGGTTGGAATATTAAGCAGGCA
The DNA here is from genome assembly GCA_018340805.1 of Microvelia longipes. NCBI lineage: Eukaryota > Metazoa > Arthropoda > Insecta > Hemiptera > Veliidae > Microvelia > Microvelia longipes. Next base: position 49,723,253 of record JACMZG010000008.1, on the reverse strand, counting down.
GGTGGGCATTTGATAACTTTAAATACTTGTTGATTTAGTTTTTATTCAATTTTTCTTCACACTTATTACTCACTTGTTAAGTTTATCTGTGAGCTTGTTCACGGCCACAATTAATTTTCTCAATCTTGTATCTTTGTTAAAAAGATATTTAGTTTTAAAAGTCCTCTTAAGTATTATTTAAATTTTATAACTGTGGGCAGTACTGGACCTTGTTATGACTAAATTATAGCATGTTAATTGCAGGGTATAAATATTTTAAAAGTATCTCCGTGTACTCTTTTACTGAGTTCGATCCGGTATAAATATTTTTTGTCGATCTGATGTTTATAAGGATCTAATGGGCTTTATATGTTCTTTTCAAAGGGATGTCACACTCACACTGGCAGGGAAGCCTCGGGGTTATAATTATGGTAATGGAGTTGGAGGGTCCGGAGTGGACCCGGTCCAGGCCTAGATGTTGACAGATAACTCAGGGTGTCCAACCGATTCTTTTTAAGCCCACCTGGATTCCCAAATATTTTAAAGAGACATTTTTGTCATACTTGTCCCAGCAGATCCTTTATTTTGATTCGGTAACATGTCCTTTTATATTAGTTTAAGGTAAATGTTTGGTTCTGAAGAATGAGATACTTTACACAACATGAAGTATTTCTTAGCTTGTCCTGTTGAAAGCCTCTGTCGCTTAGCGGACGTATTATTTTACATTTATACCCAATAATTTAACCAGTGTTGACAAATAAGGTTAAATTTTAAATTATTTTTGTTGATGCTGCATTAGCTACTTTTTCTCTTTTATACATTATGTAAAAACAGTGAAGTTAATTATTGATCGAAATGACTGAATAATTTGAAATATAATTATTATAGAACCAACATTATCATAATATTATTATAGTTACAATGTGTTATAATAATATTATTATAGTAATAAAATTGCCATTATGGAAGCAATATAATTGTATTGTAGCAATAAGATTATATTAACTCATAAAAATGCCTTTTTATCCTTGGTATTATAATATCTATTTAAGTTTAGAAATAATATAATTGTAAGTAATTACCTAAGCAAAATAGGAATTAAGATAGTTAATAATTTTTTGAGAGTATCTCCCTCCTTTCCTATTATGTGCAGTGCATGTCTACCAAGATTTAACTCTGTGTAGAAATACGTGCTTATCATTAAGTTATCTTATATAATAATTTTTCTCTTAAAATAATTTGGAATATATTTCTAGAAATACTAAAGAATGAACTGATGCAATTTAATTCGCGTAAAATATAAAAGACTGCAAAATTTAAATGGGAAATAGCCCATTTTAGACTTTATGTTGATATTATAATCAGGCAGAGTCTAAATAGTACCCTGGTCTAAAGAGTTAATGGGCTAAACTTTTTTATTTAGCCATTTTCGAATTATAAGTCAATATATGTATATATATAATTACGTTTTGAAAATTGGAATTTGTTTCATCTTCCGTATCATTAAGATATACTAATGGCCTAGAGTATTACTGATAAAAACTTAAGATAGTCGCAAAGCTGTTAAGTCAATATTAAGCGTCCATATTGGTTGACACACACACAAACATAAATATATTTATATGTGTGTGGTTGTTTATTTTAAGCCAGGATATTTTACATTTTTGTGCTAATTATGAGTATATAGATAAGATATAGCTTCCCTAATGACAATATCCGTTGCCTCGACTCATGACAAAGGATATTGATAGTTCTTGTTATCTGACCCAAAATACTTCTATCTATTGTTTCAGTTTTAAATAAATGCATAGATGTTAAGTTTCATAACTAATGGCGAGTCTTTTTTAGAGTAATAAACTTTGTCATAACTTAAATATATTTAACCTAAAATGTCCCCTTGATATATCTAAAAATTAGATTATACAACTCTGCTGTAAAGTGTAAATTTCTTGTTGTAGAAATTTGATGCAGTAAAATAATCATTGTCAAAACCGATATTTTTAATGTTTAATCACGTCATTACAACAGACATTTATTTTCGACTTTTTGGTCATTTATTGTGTTTGTATTGACTTCGGAATAGTTTTGTTCGATTCAGCACCCAAAAAACCTAGAAAACGCCACCCCACTCAAAAATTATTTTTATTGACCGTTATTTTAGTTTTTTGTTATTTTCCATAGTTTTTTTACTTTTTGGTGACATAAAGTGGTCGTATCAACTCCGGACCGGTTTTATTTGATTCAGCGGCCCAAAATACAAACATATAGACTTTTTTCTGCGAAACATTTTAACCTTGAATTTTACCGATGATTGGAACTTTTGCTGACTCTGCAAACCGGGTTAATGACGTCACAACAACCTAGTTTTCTCTAGGAATCGTGTACTTCCTTAGGTTGATTTTTGTACCAAGTTTGATAAAAGATATAGCGTGTGTGGAAGATGTGTGTGCCTGCATCACGCATTAATCCCACTGTGTTTATGCGAGAGAGTTGAACCTTGGCACAATAATCATACTTTAGGTCTATTTGTCCTGCCCAGTAAATCTTTTTTCAGACTAAAATAACCTATTTTGCCGGATCATCAAAAAAATTTAAAAAATTGGTCGAGTTGACATTTGACACAAATTTACATCTATATAGGTGGTCAATCAATCCACAAAATTTCATTTTAATACTGTCTTTATTGTAAAAATATTGGCTATTAAATATTAAAATTTTAACTGCCAATAAATTTGATTTGTTTACTGCTTTTAGAAGCTCGACTTATCGTCAGATAGAGATACATAAGATTAATTCCTAGTGGACATTCCATAGCTATTTAAATTGCAGTTTGCAAGGTATTGGTAAACATGTTGCGACACGTGAAATTATATACAAAAAATTTTAACATCTTTCAAAATCATGACGTTTTACCGCATAAAATTCAAATTATCAAATCATGAGATAGATTGATCAAATATAGTGCGCATCATTTTATAATGAAATACTCTAATAAAATATTAAGCAGCCAATTATGGTCACAGATCTTTAATGTATTCTTGAGCATGATATTGATTTAATGCCTTTCTACCGTATTAATTTTCTAAGCTTTAGTTGACTTAAGCTTAACGCCCTAGATATTATTTACCTAATAATACTGAGGTCGACCATAGCGAGGCACAAGTATCATCTTAAAGTTCGGGTAATCATGTCATCCTGAAGACGAGCAAAGCGAGTCCGAAGTCATATAACAACCCTAGACTTTAGATAACGATTTTCCTGATGTCAAGCGTAGCGAGGCCGAAGTAATTCCACCTTAAGCTTTGGATAATTATGTCATTTTGAGGATGAGCGAAGCGAGTCCGAAGTTGTGAGGAAAGTACCGAGGTACCCTGTACCCGAGTTTTTACATTTCCTTTATAAATTCTTATCGCTGGATTGCTTCTCTTTCAATTCTTATCAAGCAACTAATTTGTTATGAACTATCATACTTATTACGTTGAAATTAGACGTGCATCTATTTTTTTTTAAATTTTGATATATCAACAGATGGCAAGGGAAGGTGTACATGACACAGATAAGGTTGTACTTCTGCTGCTGTGCAAGCAGTAATAACATTACGCATACTGCTGAATTCTGCTGTGTATTATCTTTAAATAAACTACTTCATTTCATAACTTCTGTAAGCGCAGTGGAATGTTCTTCAATAATAACAACACCAACAACGTCTTTCCACTAAATTTAAACTTTATTGTGCAGAGCCGGCTTTCGGCAATAATGCCATCTACAGTGCCGTGGTGGGATGTTGAGTCTTTCAGTTCAACATCCCATGGAGTCAGATTCCATGAACTGAAAGACTCAACATCCCACCACGGCACTGTAGATGGCATTATTGCCGAAAGCCGGCTCTGCACAATAAAGTTTAAATTTAGTGGAAAGACGTTGTTGGTGTTGTTATTATTTACTTCATTTCAGTTTTTATTATCGTAATAAATTTGTATATAAATCTCTTCTTATGAACTAAAATATCTTTTCATTCTAATAAGGTTATAAAAATATCTAAATGGCATACCATGTAGAAACAATAAGGAAATTCAATTTGTCTTTTAAAAGAATGGTAATAAAATATGTACTGGAAGGAAATAAAAAGCAGTTGTATAAACATTAGGACTCGTAGTGGACAGTAACGAGTTAAATATGTGAAGGAATATTTGTTTATAGTATTCTGTTTGTGAGGTATCGAGGGTAAAGGCAAGCTAGATGATATGGACTGATAAGACGAGGACGTGAGGCCTGTCTCACTGTGTGGCGCTTGTAAAGCTCTCCGTATCTCCAATCTCATAACAATCTTTGTCATCACATTTTATTAAGATATTCTGTGTCATTTAAATTGTGATATGTAGCTCATAAATGTTAAGACCTCCTTTAGTTTCAGAATCTTATTGCATTATTATTACTTTTACATTTTTTACATCTTAGTTTAACACGTCATTTATTATACGACTTTTTAGTTTCTTTCTTGCCTTTTCTCCTTTATGACCCAATCAATTTTATTGCTTTAATAAATTATTTTTGTGATTTGTAGTGTTTTATGATTTGTTTTCTTTGACGTTTTACTATTTTATTGATTCTATGAACTAAAAAGTCTTCTATTATAAGCTACAACTTTATGTTGATATGGTATGAGTTTACTATGTGACAAGTATTTTGCTGTGAGTATATTTAAAATCCCCTCCTCGAGGTGTTTGTTGTCCCGCTTATTGCTTTGTGACAGGAGGCTTCTTGAAAGAATTCAGTAGGACTTGAAACTCTCAATTTATTGATCAACTTTAGTTCTTATTAAGGTTGGAATGGTTAAGAATTAATTTAGCTTGGCATTCTTGTTTAGATCTCTATTATTAGATAGAGAGTGTTGAAGTGAACGGGCGTGTCTAAACTCTGTTTAAACTCATAAAGTGTCGGATTCAAGTTGAGGGTTGAGATGAGTGTTTAGCTTAGCCTGGACCCAGAGTCAGGGTGTAAATATCCCGAGGAGCGAGCTCACGACCTGTCGCCGGCTCCGTCCATCTTGACGTGGTGGGTAACGAGCCCTTACTCTTACCTCTTGGACAGCTCGCAGCTCTTCCAGATATGATCTATGGATCAATTATTGGCAGCCGAGGAGTTCGTGTAGACAAAACCAACAGTCGTGCTTCAATTACACCCGGCTCATGGGAACCTATACCCCATCTCCAGTTAAATTACATATTTTTATTGGCGACGCCCCTCCTTGCAGTTTAAAATCACTCCAACCATCTCTTTGTGAAGTTAAGATGAATTTTCTTCTTTTTGGAATTATTCTGATCCCTCTAATTCTAGTTCAGCACGCTTCTAAATCTTAAAAGAATATCCTTTTGGGTTCATAAAACTCCTGTGGAAAATTTTGCGTTTTGTTTATGGCAAATCTGTTGCCTGAGGCTACATTTGAAAAGAATCTTAATTTTGAGGTCAAGAGTAACTATGCATGATTTATAGCTATCCAATCAATTCTTTTTCTGTTCCCTTATATTAATCCGTCGAGAATATTTGAGCTAATAATTCTTCTGTATCATTTCCAAGTCAATTTCACTAACGTAAGCTATAAATATCTTGTTTTTATGTTAATTCGTGCTCTATTATTTCTTGGTAATAATATATCAGCGCCATTTAATTATACCCATACTGTTATCGACCTGTAGGGAAAAAGTAAAAAACATATCTTTACGAAAATACAAACATAGTTTTGTAACGATGCGATGACTTGATGTAGATTTCGTTAATAGAAGTTAACTTTTAAACAAGTATTTCTGTATACGCTGTTCAGAAATTCTTTTGACAATATTTTACGACGTACTTTTAAAATCTTTATTGGAATATAGTAAATGTTTGTCTCGGTTACGTTACCTACTATTATTGACGTCAATGTATCTTACTAAACGATAATAAATAATCTTGTATTGCTACTTTATTTATTATTATCATTTTACGCGACTTAATAAAAATTACTTGATTTTTAAGAACTTTTCTATCATCTTCTTGTATTATACTGTAAGTTATAATTGTTCAAGCTATAAACAAGGTTATATATAACTCAGGAAAACCTAATTGTGATTTTACCGTTAGTTGTAATTGAAACTCTAAGATGCGTGTGAATACTATGGCTGTGCGAAGTTTATGTGAAGTCAAGCACAAAGTAATTTATGCACTTGATTTTCATTGGATGTTAATATAGGGTGGTTGGTGTTTAAATTAATAATATATATTAGTATCATCGACAAGTAGCTCCATCTACAGTAGAATCAAGAAACTATAAGTGAGCTAGTTATGTTAATCCCCTCCCTAATTCTCACACCAATCTCCCCACTCTCTCTCTAGTATTCCTTGAAGAGGGTACCTGTTCCTCAACTCTATTATTATCTTCTTTTTACTCAGGTCACACATTCTTAACACTTAACTTGAACAACCTTCTATACTAACCTTAACCCTGACTATGCAACCATTCTACACAACCCGCATATTCATAGATTTAAATGGATTTTTATCATTATTATTAGAAAAAATAGTTTATTTTACTTTAAAAATAAGAATTTACAACTTTCTATAAACTGTTTTAAAATATCTCCTTCATTCTTAAATAAATCAAAGTGATTTTAAATTTACAATGAAGACAAATTAAATGCCAAGTACAATAACTGTAAGTTTTCAGCATTTATTTTGCTTTTACATTCTTCTAGATTTCCCTTCTATGTTCTATTCATAAATAGCTTTTAGAATTATATATTTCCCAGAAATATATGATTCGGGTCTAGATATAAGTCTGAACCTTTTCATCTATATTTATTATTGCATCGAATAGAAATCAACGAGAGCCTATGGTAATTTAATCAATTTATGCTTTGCTATTTCTCCTTAGAGTTATGTAATGGTTAACTCGAGAAGATCACAAAAGACATGATGAACAATTGGTGAACGTAACCTAGTAGCAGTCGTTAAAAACATAGTCGATATCAGAAAGAATAGAATAAAGAAGAATCTTTGGAAAGGCCAAGAAGTAAAAAGACAGTAAGAAATCAGACTGTTCCTCAAAGTAAAAGGTTAATGTGGATATTAAATTTTCAAATGACGTTTTTAAAACGATGGAGGGAGGTAAAAAATGTTTGATGTTCAAGTCAAGGATGGTGCATCAGTGACCGCTTAAATCGCATAAAGACTAACTACTCAGAGTGATTAAATTTTAACTTAACTGTCTTTTTCTCTACTTTGATTAAGAAAAGTAAATCAGCTTTATTGCTCAGGCTGGCCTTAAATGTTTGCCATTTTCCTTTAAATTAAACATGTTACTTATTTTTATGGCTCCCATGAAAACATTTTTGAATTGCCCATTATATTAATTTGTTGAAAACAATAAAAAATGACACCAAGTTTTAATCCTAAGATTTTAAAAATGTCATCTGTGTGGTCGTAGTGCATACTTGACTGTGTTTTGAGTTTATATCAATAGTTGTTTAAATTTTTAAAATTGCTGTTATGTTACTGATCAGCTCCCACCCGATGTTGTTCTGCAGAGGTTTGTTTAACTGTTTAGCATAAACATAATAATACTAGAACTATCGGTCGAATTTTGAAACATCAAAAAAGTAACCTAAAGAACAACAATACAAACAAACAATACGCAAAAAGCCGATAACGATTGATTAATTATAACCTTAACTCACTCTTGGTGTAGGTTACAATTAGGTTACAAAAACCCCATGAGAACCTAAAAAAGATGGGGTATGCCCATCTTTTAGGCATATATTACTCTTGTAATGTATCTATCTCTGTGCTGATGAGCGTTATCCCATCACACCAGCATTTTATTTTATTTTTGAACTTCCTGCTGACATTTGAATGTTAAAAATCATAATTTAAAACCTATAATAATCAGGTTTTCTATAATAAATTTTACTCTTAACGAAATTCTTCCGAATCACTAATATGAATATTAAATTTTTCTTTAAAATGTTTTATTTTCTGGAGCCACTTGTTCAAATAACCTTAACTAATAATTTTCTAAATTAATGATTCCTTTCCATTTTCTTAGTTAATTATTTTCGTATATATTTTTGAAGGATAACTTATAAGGTAAAATTAACGGGCATCTTTCTTGTTATTTACCCTGTACTTTTTTTTGTTTCCTTAAAAAACCTTTTGAGGTTTTTTGGGTTACTCTATAATTTTCTGGAATACTAGAATTAGAACCAGGTCCTAGTCTATGTCTCTTTTTTAAATGTAAATTCCGAAAGTTTTTTTTATTTTTGTTTTATTTTTTTGTTAGTTAATAATGATGATAATAACTATGAAATGATGCAACCGAAAATGTATTGTAGATATAGTTAAGTAGTTGAGATAATTCCAAGACTTTTCCTAATATAACTACTTATTTACTGAGTCTAATACACATAATGAATGTAAAGAGGTTTGTCTCTAATCTTGCTACAGTTTACCATCTTGTTGAGTGCTGGTCATGTCCTATAGACACGTACGTGCTTCAATTTTATTTTTTCGAAGGATATATAACATTATATCAATGGATACTGTTTCGGATATATTATTTCGTCTAATGTGGCATTAATAAGTTCAGAATTTTATGTGAAAGTCTTATAATATCTTACCAAGTTGCCAAATTGTAAATTAAACTTAATTACTTGGTATTTAAACTATGATAATATATACAATAATATACAATTGTTAAAATGATTTAATATAATATATATATGTATATGTATATATATATATATATTATATATATATATATATATATATATATATATATATATATATATATATATATATATATATATATATATATATATATAATAGTCGTAGTTTATAGGACATAGACGAATACACATATAATACTATACGTGGTTAATATATGTATGAATTTTTTATTAGCATTAGTTCCGGTTTTATCGATAGACTAGACATATATATTTTTGACTAATACATTTGAAAATTCGCTTATATTGTGGCAGTATACCACTTATAAAAACTAGCAATATGCCAAACTGATAAAGGACAACAACCATGTGACTGCTTAACGGCCAAGAGGCCGAGGGCCTTTTGTTTTTAGTTTAATCATATTTCAGACTTGCTCGAATTGGATTAAACTTCTTAAGAGCAAACCAATAAGCTGACTGTTTCTAAGATGTGACTATAAACTATATTTTAAATCACATGTCGTCTGTTAAAATGTGGTCTTGTAATGAGATTTTTTACACCAGATGAAAAACTTTTAACCTAATGATTTATTTTCCTTCTAGTGGTTTGTGGTTCTCTGTCGTAAAATGTAAGATGAGCAAGGCTCCTCCTTCTCATTATTTTATTTAGTATCACACAGCAAGTACTAATGTCGACGCTTTGTTAGCGCTCAAATTCTGTGCAAGAACACATTTTTTTTATTAGGGACAAATCAGCTTTCTTGTTCTTGACTTGTAACTTAATGATTGGTGGAGCGGTGGAAGTAAAGTTAAGTGTTAAGTGGTGGCAAGTTATAATGGTATCTAATTTCAAGTCGTATTATTGGTGTCAATGTTTTGATCCTCCTGATGTTATTTAATAGACTGAATTATCTATTGAGTTCAGTTTTGTAGAGCATTGTGTTTCTATCCATGATGTCCTACATCCCTGAAGATGCTTCCCACAGTGGAAGCGAAACGTCGGATTCTTTATCTAAATTGACGCGGTCACCACCGGAAGACCTAAACCTTCATGACAATAACCGCGGAAGCCTACGCAGTTTATTAAATTATCTAAATGTTACTTGCTTTCACCTGGTTGGTTCACAAAGTCTTGGTTTTTGTCATAGACGGACATTTTTCCTACCTATATTTAGGTTAAAATTTATTTACTAATTTCACAGATGTAATTTCCTGCTTGTAATATTTTTTATAGCGCTTAATTTGGAAAAGACCAGTTTTTATTCGCCGAATTTTAAATCTTTGTCTTGATAACATTAAGAAAATGAAGGGTTGCTGTTTTTGGCTGTTCTTAAATGCAAATTAACTATCTTTCTTCGTTCGTTGTTTTTATCTTCTTTAGAGTTGCATTAAATAAAAGAAAAAATCAATTTGTTTACCGCTTTTGGTCTTAGCTTTACTAATATGTACATGCCAACGTCGTTTGATTCAGGCGGGTCGGGGTGGAGGGGAAAGACTGCATTGTATAGTGTATGTACAGTGGACAATGTGTTATTGTCCATCAGACATGTGATCCCGTGCTCAGATAACTCTGTACAATAAACTCTGTCTCAGCTCTCTGCCGTTCTTTTCTCTTACATGCATTATATCAGCACCATAATAATTAGCTTTCAACAATAAGTATTCAATAGCATACACCCTTTCTTTGTCACCTCATGATTTTCTTGCAAATGTCAGCTGGACTCGGTAAAAAAACTGTAAAGGTTTACTAAGAATTTAAATAAAAACTGGCGATAATGTCAATTATGACTTTAATATTCCTTAGCGAATTTCCAAAGGAAAAATGAGATTATAAGGTTGGGGTCATATAGGTAGGGTGTGTATTTCTTAGAAAATAGAAGGGGACTCACTGATCAGGTTAATATATATATATATATATATATATATATATATATATATATATATATATATTATATATATATATATATATATATATATATATATATACTAATTTTTGTACCTGGACCTTTCTTTGAGACACGATAACTTTTGAAAACTTTTAAACACTTTTTCGGATCAAAATGACACTCTGTACAAAGAACAACCTTACTCATTTCCCCTTCCCTATTGTTTATGAAATGTGTTGCGTTGTTACAAAACTAACTTTGTTGTAACTTGTAAAATTTATACAAATTTACTACTAAGCAATAGTTTCGATTTTATTTTATAAATAAAATAAATTGACATATATAACATAATGTTATCAAATCACGTTTTTTTACTTATACATTTGAAAATTCGCTTATATCGTGGCAGTATACCTCTTATATAAACTAGCAATAGGTCAAGCGGACATAGGACAATACCATGTGGCAAAGCAGCCATAACGAGGCACAGGAGCCGCGAAGCAGCCCTCATCGCCGAAGACCGCTGGAGTGATAAGTACTGGTATTTACTTTCATAATTTAAAAATGTAGTCCATTAAAAAAGTGATCCGCGGATCCCTTGGGGTCCATAACGAGTTTTCAGGGGGTCCGCGAGCCGATAAAAATAAAAAGCAGTGTTAAGTTAGTGATTATAGAAATTGACTTTTAACATTTTTTTTTATAAATCGACCTTTTCAAATTTAATGGGTTACCAGATTGCTATGATATTAAATTCAATTGTAAAATATTTGATTTTATATTAAAAAATAAAAGGAACGCAATGAACTTTTAATTGTAGAATTGATAATAACAAAGTGTTGACACCGGCATTCAGTATCCAGTATTGGTATTGATTGTTTTGGTTTAAATCAGTTCTTAGTAATTTAATTCTTATTAGTTGTTAAAATTTCTCGTATTGTAAGTCTTTAGATAGTGTTACTTTTTATTTAATAAATTCATCAGAATTTCATTATGAATCTTTAGTTAAAACCCCTTTCAGCAAAAAGCCTGAGATTGAAAGTTTAAAAAATAAATATGGTTTAGGGTTCGCCAAGTACCTTTAAAGTCAAATTGGGGTCGGCAGAGCTCTAATATTTGCGTATCCCAGCTTTATAGAATATGTTTTAAGCATAATTTATGCACAATTCGTTTACATTTTTATATGTATCTTTTCTTTTTTGACTCTAATTTTTAAATCAGAATTCTAAAGACAGTCTTAATTTTTTATTACTTCGATAGAACTCTCATCAGAAATTATCGTTTAAGAGGTTAATTAGATCATATTCCATGATTCCAGAGAACATATATCTTATCAAGATTTATATTTATGTACACACACACACAAATATATATATTAATATATATATATATATATATATATATATATATATATATATATATATATATATATATATATATATATATATATAATATATATATATATATATATTAATATGTGTGTGTTGTGTGTATGTATGTATACTTTTAATTTCTATCGTTATAAAAAGTTTCTTTATAGCTTTAGTAAATGAAGTAAGTTCTAACTGATAATTACGACCATGAATCTAATATTAGTAAAACACTTATATAAATTAAGTCCAAACAAATTCATTGTCCCACAGTCTTAAACTTAATCTAAATAAAATCTTCATATTATCTAAACATAAACAATATATTTAATTTGTTTACTTAAATTTTCACTTATGTTTTTAATTTCTTGTAAGTTCGTGCACTTTTGCCGGAATACAATTGTTTGCATTATAAAATATCTACTGTCTTAACATTCATCGCTCTATTCTCTTAAATTTAACAATGATATGTATTGAGTAAGAACTTGCCGATTTATTTCTATTTCAATATTAGATTTACATAACTTTGGTGCAAGTTTTCGTCTTGTTTTAAAACAAGGTGAACAGAGTCATGATATCGCTAGTTGTAATAATGTTCACGTAGATTCTGTAGCTATAACTATTGAAATGTTTTGGGTCCTCTCTCTCCTCGTGCCACATTATGTGAGCTTATATGGGGAGATATTGTTCTGAATCTGTAATAAGATGCAAGGTATTGCTGCTTAGACTGTAAGAATGCATTACATTGCATTAGTAACACATGGAATCCCCAAACCAGGTTCCTTGGCAAACATGAATTGAATATAAAGTGCTTGCTATAATTTCCAACACGTCACTGTTACAAGGTATTAAAATCTTTGGCTTCTTTGTTTTATTTCGTGATGCACTTTCTTACTTTCTATTCTCCTTGTTACCCTGTCTGTGCATTCCATGTCTGGCAATACCGTCATATTCTCATTCCAATAATCCTTTTTGTATCGTGTTTTACATCTTACCATCTTATGAAAATGTAATTGTAAGAGTTTCTTTATTCTTTAAGTACATTTAAATTGCAGTTTTTATTATTCGTTAGGAGACAATGTTAAAAAAATGTATTACAATTCAACAGTATCATAGCAATACTATATTTTTATAGGGAGGAGGAGAGGATTTTTTATAACAGTACTAATCTCCTAAATTTCATGTATGTCCCCCTCCTACATTTTCTACACCTCTTCAATTCGATAAAAACTATAGGTTGCTTTTATACTTTTGGCTATATCAGTGGTTTCTGTAGAATACAATTATTTTAACACAATGAGACTGTGTGTCTAACAGCTCTGAATTACATGAAATAGAGCGAAATAATTAGAGTTTAAAATAATTCACTAGTATTTTATCTTATGGCATTAAGATAGGATAAATAAGCTATTTCAATCTCTGTATACCTTTGCTGTCACCTGTTCCACTATAATGATTTCGTTAAGAGCTATCGAATCCGTTTGACCTAGTGAAACCATAAATATATGTTTTAAAACACACACACACACACAGATATATATATATATATATTATATATATATATATATATATATATATATATATTATATCCCCTCCCCATTATATCTCAACCTCACCCACTCCTTCCTCCTCAACTTCCATCCAAACCTCTTAAGTGTCATTTTAATTATAAATTTTAATATAATGTATGTAATATTTAATATAATGTAAGTGTAAATTTTTAATATAAATATAAATACATGAATATAAATCAGTTTCAGGTAGGCGACCATAAAAAGTCTAATACATATATTTGTCTTGACGGACAATCAAGATCATGATTGTTTTCATCTTGTAATGGCAAAAGATCTGTCCCAATGAGTTTCCGGACAAGTATAGTAGGTAGTTGAGTAATTTCCAACGTTTACAAATCAATTTAGATCACTAAGTTCTAATGACTTAGCATTTATTTATGGCCTTTTTTTAACTATATTCTTTTTCTTAAATGGTTACTTTTCAAACTTCGATTAAAAGCTATGGGTAGTTACTGGAAGTTTGGAATATTAGATGATTGTCAGGTAGTTATTGTAAAAAAGCCTATGAAAAGTCCATTAAGTATAGTTATAAGACTCATTGCTCGTTGACCCGAATTACTCCCTGGTTTTATACTTCAAAACGAAAGCTATACTTTGAAAATTAGTATTTTTTTAACTTTGGAAAAAGAACATTTTTATAGTTCTGAACTGGATTACTGTGATACTCTATCATTATTTTCACATAAGTCTATTTTGATTACTTTTTAAAATTTATTAAAACATGTATAGCTTAGGTTTAAGTCAAGTAATACAATTTTCAATAATTATGGCAAATATTCACGGAAATTATAAAGTACAGCGAACTTAGTTATTAGTAACAAAGGAACATGCACAGTCCTCTGAACTTCAGTAAAGTTTTAAAAGTTTTTTACTTCAATTAAATTAGTCTTCAAGACTTGGCCTTTAGAATGGGTGGATTTCAAATGATAGTTCTTTTGAACCCTCATCTGAAAACAAATTCTTTTTACTTCATCTTATTTCTACTGTAGGTATAGCAAAAGTATTTTATCTCTAAACAGTGTATAATGTGACTAGTTTTTAGGGAGTAAAGAGGAACATTGGTTCAAAATCGGTTTCAGGTCTAAAGAAATTGTTTAGAGCAATACAAAAAAAAAAATTTTTATGAGGACACCACTCCAAAATATATAAGGGACCCGACCAAAAATATGTTTTGGCTCAAAATTCGTTTTAGGTTAAAAGAAGTTGTTTGGAGAATTTTTTTTTGGGGCAGCACCCATAAAATTTATATGTGGTGTCCGATCCAAAAAAAAATTAGAATAAAATACAGCGAAACGTATGAGAATAAGAATATAGCAATAATTAAATGACGTCAAACGATATTTTCCCCTCTCAACCTTACCTTCTATAGCTTCGCCTCGGGAGTTAATAGTTATAACTCCCTTGGATTTGCCTCGAGAGTTAAACACGTAAATCCTTTGGCTTCGCCTCAAGAGTTGAAGGCTGTTGTTCCCTCGGCTTACACCTTAGGAACCAAATAACTGCTTAGGGAAATAATAGCATTCTTTACTCCCTTGACGCATCTACTTTTGGTTACATCCAAATTTTTATTCATGTTTGACAAATAACAAATTCAGATACCTTAAACTATTTTTGTATAGCAAACGTTTCTAAAATGTTATCTGTTTATTCTGTTTGGAAATTATTATCGTACGGAACATTTTATTACTTTGTGTATTCGTGTTATTACATTGCATACCTCGGAGATTTAACACATCAACAGCTTCAAGATGAGAAAAGAAATAAAACTGTTGAAACAATGATCTAATTAAAGTTAATACTGTTATTGCTCATTGTATGCATCCTAGTTCTCTCAGTGTCTCCTGTATTCTCAATCCTCAACTCAGTAAGTCGTGCTCTATTTTCGTGACTCTTCTCTAACCGTTACTCTTTAGCGACTATTCTCCTTCCTTTGCTAACCCTATTTGGATAAAACTGTTCCATATGGCCTCCTGACCCTTATTTGCTTTCCCAGACCAATATTAAGTTTTTTTTGTTTTTATTCCACAATAGTTATTTGTTTAAAAACGTTTTTATCTCTTGACAAAAAAATCCATTAGTGGATTTTTTTTATTCAAAAGTTTACACTTAACATTCACCAGGCAATGTTTCCTATGACTGTTCTATTTTCACTCATTCTATCTTTACTTTCTTTTCTTTTCAATAAGTGTGTTAAATATTTAAAATTGATGATTGTTTTCCTTTTAAGTTATAAAGTCTATTGTAAGTGCCTTAGATGGTTAACACCCTTCTATATCTGTGTATAAGTAAGACCTAACCGGTATTAATTTGAACAAAAGTTTCAGGATAGGGTTAAGAAGTTTCGCGGAATGAAACTTGTTTTCAGTTGCTTTAAGACACCTTACCTTATGCATTCCTCACTATTTAACCCTAAAGGTAAATAGTGAGCTTCCTATTCTTGAAGCTCCTCTCCTTGAGTATAAAAAATCCCTATTTTATTTATATTGTCTAAATACTTTTTGTGCCTCCTTAAATTTTTATTGTTGACTGCCATTTGACAATTTATTGACGTTACATTTCCTTATGGAATTTAATACCATGTATCTAATAGAATTTGTTTTTAATTTTCTTTATTTATACTGAATATGCATACGTAAAAAGTATTGTATTTGCAAAAAAATCCGAAACCGGAATTTTTCGTTTCAGTTGTTTTAAGAACCTTCTAAGTATAGTTTTACAATGTTGTCTGTCCGCGTGTGTGTGGGATAACGATTTAAATAATGTACGTGTTAGATTAACCTATATCAAAACGATATCATTAAAATTGCTCATTATGTAAGACCAGGCATGCAGTAAATATTACCTCTTTTTTAAGACTGAGAAAGTAAAAATTAATATACCTCCTTTAATGTTATTATTAACGAGTTAATGAGTTATAAGATATATTACAGTTAAAATTTGTTGTAACCTACTTCTGTAGCTCTGATTTGTGTGTGAATAGTCGTTATTTGATAAAACTTCAAATACTATTGTTATTGTTTGCTCTGGAAAAGTCAGGAGTACAACGTTAGGTAATCTTAATCTTTATCGAGTCGCGTGATGTTCAAAATAAAATTGAATTGTTTTTATATATTTTTGGTATTGTGATGAAAATCAACTTAAAGAGTGAGAAATAAAGTAGGGTACAGGGTACCTCGGGAAGTTTTCCTCACTTCATCGGATTTACTATGCTTATCCTCAGAATATCAGATCTGCTATTCTGACGGGCTAGGGGCCTGTCACAGTCCCTGTGCCTTCCTGTGGCCGCTTTGAGGCCCATGGTTGTTGTTCTGTATCAGTTTGTCATATTACTAGTTTATATAAGTGGCATACTAGTACGATATAATCGAATTTTCAAATATTCGTCAGAAAACGTAATTTGTATACGTTATGCTATATATTTCAATCAATAAAAACGAAACTAATTGCGGATGATACATTTTTAACTCCACATATGTTTTAACCATAGGTAACGTGTTTATTAAAATGTCAGCTCGATCAGAGAACTTTTAAAATTTTTTAATTGGTTCCAAATTTATACTGGCGAAAAATTTGTGTGTTGACGACAAATTGTTGTCAACAGATTATTGTGGGTGAACGACGTCACACATATTGCATAAATATTAGGGTTCGTGGTTTTTGTTCCAAGTTTAATTTAGATTTTAGAAAGTGTTATAATAAACAAAATTATAGAAAAATTAGATAGTAGATAGCGCATAATTAAGCAATTATATTATAATATATATATATAATTATATATATATATATATATATATATAATATATATATAATATATTATATCATATATATATTATATATATATATATATATATATATAAAACCCCCTCCATGGCTCCAATCTCATAATTTTTCTTTGAAATTTCGCTACAATTACCAGATTCACTGTAGAACGTCTTTTGCTTAGATCGTCCTCAGATCGTAAATACATTCGTTTTATTCCCAGCGGCACCCATCCTGGCACAGACATCGCTCGATACTGCTAAACTTTTATGATCTAAGAAAGGTTTTGTAACAATATTACCTAATGCAGTGGCAGGATACTCAGCCGGTTAGAATTAACTCTTTGGTCTGATAGGGGAAATTTTTATTCAAGTTGCTACAAAGAATAGACTGAGGCTGTATTGCTACAAATTGTTCACTCCTTTCCCGTCTAATAGCACTGTCCTAAATCTCTTAAATAGCCTTTGCCTCTATATTTAACGCAACTAGTTTAATCTTGGAATTTGATGTTAAAACAATTTCTATCCTCCACTCTACATAGTAGTACTTAAAAGGATTCGCCTAATCTAATCTAGATTCCAAAATAATGTTTATAGCACATTCTATATTAGTGAGTATAAGCGAAGTAATTCTTATTATTCTATGTAATTCTTATTAATACACCGTTGTGTTTTAAGTAGTTTAATATTCTTAACCTGTTATTTATGAAATAAAGTAATATTTAAAATACTAATTAAGTGTTATAAATATAGTGCTGTGCAGTTTATTTTTTAGTTTTATTCATCTAGATGTTTAAAAACAAGGCTTGTTATTGACGTATTGTGTATGCTGGCCTCATATTACTCGTTTCGGTCCTTGTTTGTGTCTGTAATTAATTTGCCTTTACTCAGGTAATTATATGAAATTCTTTTATTACTTATTACCTTGATTTTGCATGCAAATTAGACTGCTGGGTAATTGCAGGTGTTTAATATTTCAACGCTGATTTACTTCTCTATTAGTTATTTATAGAAAAGTAAGAACTTATTTATCAAATCTCTATGTTAAAGTGTGTAGAAACAACTTAAACATCAAATATATGCTATTTCTTGCGTGGTATTCATTCACATTTAGGTAAAATTTTTATATGTTATTTTATAATATTTATTTATAATCTAAAAAACTGAACTGAACTGTTTAGTTTTGTAGAGCATTTTGTTTCTATCCATGATATCCTACATCCTTAAAGATGCCTCCCACAGTGGAAGCAAACCGTCGGATCCTTCATCTACAATGACGCAGTCACCACCGGAAGACCTAAATCTTCATGTATGCTTATTACTAGTTATTTATAAAAATGAGCGTATATGAAGTTTAAACAAGAGGTTTAGTAAAACATAACTATAGTAAACATTTTATTAAAATTTACAAAATAAGATCTACATTAGTACACTCATTAACATTAAATAAACTTAATTTAGTCTATAAATAGAAGTTAAATATATTGCTATTATAGTTATATATATATATATATATATAATATATATATATATATATATATTATATATATAATATATATATATATATATATATATATATATAATATATATATATATATACATAAATTGGACTCATAAACAAAAATTTATAAGGCAATTTAATTACTAAGGCAATTTAATCTCTTTTTTTTAATATTAATTTTGAATATAGGCAATAATGTTGAATTATGCGACCAAGATGATTGAGGCCTCCTTCTATTTCCAAAAAAGGCCTCTTTTTTTGTTCGGCTAATTTGGTAATTTTTGTCTGTTATAACTTTATATAAAACTTTTTGTAAACTGGTTGGGAATTTATTTAGGTAGGCTTTATATAAGAACTGCCGATTTCCGGCGTTTCACTGAGTTTACTGTTCAACTTACTTGACCCATATTACTAACACAAAAATATGGTTATGTTCATTAATAAAGATGATTATTCTGGATATCCTCGTTGAAAAAGCATCGCATGATGTTGGTATCAAATTCCGTAGGATCTTATCCAAGAAATAAATTATAGCTATTCCAGTTTTAGCTATTTAATGATATGTGAAGTATTATCATCTACATCATTAGGGTTCTATCACCAGAAAAAATTACTTTGAACAGAGGGTAAAGGCTAGGGGGGAATTAAGAAAGAAAAATAGATAAGCAGTGAATTTAGGTAACTATTTAACTCACTTCGGTAGAGTCAATTTAATTAAGAACATTTCTATGAAAAGTCTTGAGTTGTTAAAAAATAAACTTTTCGAGCATCTAAAGTACTCCACCCTGTGTAATCAATCAATCAAGGTTCTTGTTATTATTATACATTATCCTTTTTGCTTTGCTCTATCATTTCAAACTTGTTTTTATTTAAAATTTATATTAATTTATTGCATTTTTCATTTTTGTTTTTCAGGTTATTGCTTTAGTTATTTTAAAAAAAAAATGTATTTTTTTTCATGTTAAAGTGAATGTTTTATACAAAAAAGTTAAACATTACAACTGGATTTTAATTAATAAATTAGTATTCCTATTTATTATAAAAATTGAAATAAACTGAAAGAATTTTAAATGGTTTTATCTTTTATAGGTGCATATAAGTTCGGAATATCAAATAAATATTTTAATAAATTGTAGCTGTCATGACATGTCTTGATGTGAAGAAGTCCAGTTTTATATATTATTATTATTAAGTTTATTTACTTGTCTCCATTTTCTTTTGAATTTATAAGGAAGCCTGACTTTATAGACTTCAGCAACCCATGTGAGTCTGTGCCTTCTTTCTCCGGTATTCGGAATCGGTCAGAAATTAGAATTAAAATGAGGTCCAAGTAGAGAAGCCATGAATTCATTATTTATTATTCTTGTTGAGTATATTCCTTTTTTGAGTGCATTGTTATTCCGGTCCGCCTTGGAATGAAGGCTCCTGGGGAAGCCGCTTTACTTCTAAATAAATAACAACAATAAACTTATTCGACTGACTTGAACTTTTTTTGAATTTAATTAAACGAACTATTTAGATGCCGTCGATGAAAGAAACCCTCCTGATAAAAATAACGCCGTTCCGCCTTAATTAATTGAACAATTTAATAGTACTTTTTTATAAATCTAAAATAAACCGGTTTTAAAATCGAGTTGTTTTTATTTTATTTTACTTTTTAGCTGTTTTATTTTAAGTGATTACATAAATCTTGTTTGGAAATAAGGTTTGTTATTTCATTTGCGAGATATGTATATTATGGTGTAAATGCTTCACACTTAATTATGTTTTGATACTTTACTCCCTTGCTTATGGTGTAAGGAACTAGAAATAACCTCCAAATTAGTTACAATATCAGCTTATATACTTATTCTTCTTTTGTTCGTGTTTTACTTTTTTTGTATTTTATTATTATTATTTATTGTATTATTTTTGTATTTATTATTTTTTGTATATTCTCATTATTTTATCGATTGTTTGATGTTAATTAGTATTGTTTATCTATTATTACTTTTTCTTATTTATACCGTAGGTATATTGGAAAATTATTTTGTTTGCACTAAAAGTTCGGAACCGGGATTTCTTCTGAATTAAGACCTCCTGAGTTGTTTTATCTAGTGTCTGTATGTTTTTTTGTCTCTGCCTTTTCCCATAGTGATTACAGGTAATGCATGAAAATTTTATTTAAAAAACAATACTAACACACAAAATATTACTAAATTATTAGCCTTTTGGATGTCTTGACATTATTGACGTAACTGACAACAAATATACTCTATGTACATATGAGTATAGATTGTTCTTCAAGTCTAGTCCTCCCTTATTGCTAAAAAGTAGAAACGAATTGAAAAATATAGATATGGAAAAATATAAAACATATAAGCTGACTTGTCGCATACTACTGGATTTTTCAAAGAAATGTGCTACCGATTAGCATAAACATAGCTTTAAATTGTTGCGAATAATAAAGTGCAGTGTCATTTTGGAAGAAGTGGTCATTTTGGTTTACACGATCTAATGGGCTTAATATGCGCATTTTATTTAAAAAACACGGAAAAATTAAATAACAAGTTATGATTCTACTGGTCAGGTTATAAAGCATATACTAGAAACATAAGCAAGAAATTAATTCTTAAGCTCAGAAGTTCTCATTTCAAAGAAATTTCGCCTGGCTTGCAGACCTCTAGAACTGAAATTTTTAACCGTAAATAACGCGTATTACAAATAGTTTCTATGGACTTAGTATGATGTTATGTTGTGGATTATTTTATACTTGTTTGAGAAAATTGAGGATTAAGGTGATTTATTTAATCGGTTTATCGTCAGAATACTTTTCCTCTTAAATTTCTGAATCAAGTGTTTATCTCACGTCAACCACCTAAATTCTGATCTCTTGATTTACTCCTCCTCTGCCACTATTTGGCTTATAGTCTAAGAACCAGGTCCTAAAAATATGACTTATTTTGTACTATTTCAAATAAAAATTTTCTGAAGATGTTTCTAAAATGACGAAGGAAACCCGCGACTGAAAATACTCCGTAAATTACACTGTTCTGGATGAAAATAATACTCATCCCAGTAATAAAAAATGTGGAATCATTAATTGTTTTCTTAGCTTATTTTTATTTAAGGTTTACATTTTTATTAATTATGCTTCTGTCTAGTTTAGTAAACATAAAGTTTAAGCTAGGATGTTATTATTCTTGAAACGAAACCTCGCTATCTCCTGTATAACAGGTACACAAAGGTGGAATTATTCATTGACCCGGTTTCATCAAAACATATCTGTAAGGTATATAATTAGGGTTGTTTTGTTGTCAGTTTTAAAATCCCAAGTCGGAGGATTATGATTAACAAGAGTGGGTGGGAGCGAGGGACTGCACCCACCGTCTGATGTATGAATGTCCGTAGCTGCGGAATAGAAAAGTGGTCGTGGGCTCCGTGTTTCAGAAGGGTCGTGATGTTTGTGTTGAGATGTGGAGTTGAAAAATATATTTTTGCTCCGAAAGGATTTGGTATTGTCGGCTGTAATTAGGGCTGTCTCGGTGTTGGTCCGACTGGTTAGCGGCCTGATCTGTGGCCCGGGCTAATATACTTGAGAATTACAGGTTAGGAACAACCGACCTTGTTACCCCACCACGGCTATCTCTTGTTAACATACCACGGAACTCAACGAGAGAACTAGCTCGGTCCATCCTTATACAAAACTGGCCTTTACGTCGTCACGCCTGCTATCTGCTTCCACAACTTTACTAAGAATATTTTTGCCCTTTTACTCTCTAGGGATCCGACTAGACCCTTCCTATGACAATGTTTTCGATGTATTTATGACTTTCATGGTATGAAACTCTTCTCACGCTAGTAATTCATTTGACCCGCTACTGTATGAGTCCAAAGTGTACCGTAAACATTACGGTGCCTTCATCAAACCCTTTTTGACCCTTTTTACAGTGTTTACTTAACTGCTGCTTTAACTTCAGATAATTTACCGTTCAGTCTTGACTTAAAATCATATTTAGCATGTCAAAGAAGTTGACATTAAAACACTCTTTTTACTTCCTTAAAACAAAAAATGTATACTTAAAATGTAAAAAAGAAGTCGTGTGAAATGGAAGAGGAAAGTCAGGTATAGACATCGTATGGCAGGTTCAGTGTGGATCTTACTAAGTATTGTGTATAAAAGTCTTAGGTCGAAACTAAGTTATGCGATGCGTGTAAGCATGTGACGTCACACCTGTTTAAGAATGCAGCAGAAACTTCTTTCGTACTAGCCTTTAATAAAAAATTACCTTAACCGGTAAATTATATTAATCACGTGTGCAACAAGTCCCGACCCTCATCCTCTCATTCCAATTTAATTCCTCTCTATTTTCACGGCTATTGTTATCTTGTTAGTTACATTTTATATGAATCTAATTTTTAATAATAGTTGTTTCTATACGTACCTAAAAGTGTTGTGTGCATTCTTTGTTTTCATTTAACACTTAAATAGATTGTTATAGAAACAATTAATAGCATTGTTTTAGAAATAATGTAGTATGGGGTTTTAAATCGATTTTTTGTTCATTATTGCATTAATGATATTTTTAACATTCTGACTGTTTCCTCAATACTAAGGTATTTTAATAGGAAATATGTATAAGAACTATCGTCTTAATAAATATAGCGAACTGTATTTCGTCTCCTAATCTTTGGGCATGATTATGCCTCGAAGATCAGGGGGCGAAATTTAGTTTGCTATATGAAGTAAAAAGATAGTTATTAAGTTATTCCCTATATCGTCATTAAAATACGTATTGATTTACATATACCAATGTAAAAATATTTAAATAAATAATAAAATAGTTTGAGATCACCTTGAAGTTGTTACTAAGTCAAGTTTAATTAGTCATTGACATATTACTCAACACTACTTGGGAAATATTGATCCTTTTCTATCATTAGCACCCGTTATGTTTTTACATCTGTGGGAACGAAGACAAAGTTTTTTGTTTTGCTGTAATTTGTCCGTTTTTCTGTAAGTTCTTCAGAGTTTTAAGTTTTTTTAACTGGTTGTTTGGTTATTGTTTAAGTTTATCGAGGTGAGGGAAGTTATTAGGTCTATGTAAGGAAACAATGGCCGAGTGTCACAGCTTTCCAATACAATAGCTTGCCTACTTGTTACGCTTTTTTTAACAAGAATCCTTGAAAAATAGACTGTGAGGTTCACCTGTAACCGGTTCCCAGACTAGAGAACTACAAATAGCGATGAGTTGGAGGCGGCTTATCTTAGTGACTCGCTACTAATCCCCGCCGCCTGTTAGGCATTCCTCTCTGCCTTGTCTGTATCAGCCACTTGTTGAGCTCATTTATTTTACTTTCACTCCGCTTCCAACTAATCTAATTACACAGCATCTATTGACTTTTCTTTCTATCTAATCCTATAGGCTAATCTTTAGTCGAAGTGTTGAAATAGAATTATTGCAAAGTAATATGCCTATAGTAGTATATACTATTCTCTATGTAGTACTAATGACTATGCTTTTATTTGTATGTATCAATTTATTAGGTGCGTTTAATCAATCCAGTGCGTATAATCAATCAATCGAATCGGTTTGACGGATTGCTTATGCTAGTTTCCTGGTAACACTTAATATCAGACACATATTTTATGTTACTTAATAAATGTATTTATAGTAATTCATTTTGTACTTACCTGATAAAACAAAATCAAAATTATTTATTATAGTAATAACAATTTTTTTCGTGTATTTGAAAGGCAACCCTCATAAGAATCCTTTATTTAATGCAATAACCTCTGAGGAAATTTTAAAAACATATACAATAACTCGAGCAATTTGGTTGGTTTACTTTTCAATGGAAATGCATGGAAAGTCAAGGAAGCATTACTACTATGAGCTAGCTTATAAAAAAGGTGTTGTGTCCTCCTTACTACATTCTAGATTGGTTGAGCAATTTTATTATGCCTTAAGCAACCAATATCTAGTGACAATCAATATGTTTATATTGTTGTCTTTATTTTACTTACATATTTTAAGTTTTATTGCTAAGTAATAATTTGTTTTTTGTTTCAGGTATGATAATTTTGATCTATCATCGTAGGAAGGGAAGTAAAATTATTCATTCTTACCATCATAACGATTTTAATAAGACATTAGATATCATGTTTAAGTATTATATTTATTTAAAAATTTAGACTTATTTGTGCTCAAAATAGTTAAAAAAATATTTCGCTTTTTTTTAGTAAAAAATGGCTGTCTGTTTTCTACAAAAAGACTAATACTTATAGGAGGAACTTAAGTAAAATAACATAGTGATAAAGGAAGTGTGACATTTTCCATTCCATTAGGTGCCATAACTGTACTCGTACTCCTACTAGAATCTCCTACTAGAGGGAGACTAGAGCCCCCCCCCCCTATAATCCCTATTGGAGCGCATATTTATAATGCACACTACAAACGGCGGGCATATTTCAGTGACGTCTCATTGAATCACTTTATACATTACAGATAATTAAAGAATATATGCGAGAGATAATAATTACAACTTATTTTAAACTCATTTTACTTAATGCAAGACAAAATAGTCAAAAAATAATATAATATTTATGTGAAATTGTAATTATTATGAGAATAAAAAAAAGACGTCACCTAATGCATAGTTACAGTACCAAGGTACCCAGTGAATGAATGATAAGAGCTGTTTTTATCCTCTCTCTAAGTATTAGTCACTTGGGTTTTATATAAGCATAACTTATGTTTAAATTTTAAGCTGCGTCTGTACCTGGTTAATCTTTGTGACTCATTAGCCCTGAAGGGCACCTTTGAGTTGTTCATGGGTACATACCGGTACTAGTATGCATTCCTTTGTGTTTAAGGTTTATATAACCGGATATATGGTCACCCTAAACCTTTTAAATGTTATTGTGAACCTTGGGACGTTAATACTCATTAAAGAGACGATGTTTACTTTGATTTATGCGACTTGAATTTCATTTACTTACCAAATTTTTGCTTTATTACATTTTCTGCACAATTATTTTATAACTTCTTTCAATAATTTCTATTCATTGACGGATCATAAATTTTCGTATCCTTTTATAAAAATTTCGGACACGTATTTGGCGAATTCCCAAAATAAAATTCCGCTTAACCAACAACCTCTACTATCTTTTTCTTTAGCTATATCTTTTATATAAGATAAACAGATTAAAAATTCATTGAACTCTTAAAATTAAAATTCATCCAATACAATAAATAAATATTTTCAACGAGTTTGATTTTATTATTGTACTGTTGTTAATAAAATAAATAAACTTTTTATGTAAGTTGAAGTAAAATTTAAGTCATTTTCTCGTTTGTGTTGGTACTATAAAGTTGTTTTTAAAACTTTATATAACAAAATCAGTTTCAACAAAATAATATTAAATCACCAATATAAAAATGTTGTGCCGTCTTTGTCGTTTGCTCTTTAGTATGAACTGAAATCAACTACAGTTAAAGGTTTCAATATTTAGCTTGTATCAATTCTCAGCGAATTTCCTTTGAAAAAAAATCGCTTATGGAATTAAAACCGTTGTTTTGTATTAAATCTTATTTCTTATTTCAAATCTATTTCTATTCTATCTCTTTCTAGACAAATCTTCTTAACATCCTATCTCCCAAACTTTTCTTATTATTTTTTTTAATTATTTCAAAAATTAACCTTAAGGAAGGCACTATCTAGAAACCTGGTTTCCAGATTCTGGGTTTTAATTGTGTGCCGGTCCGGAAAATTTAAAAGAAACCGGTCCGGAACCGATAAGTGCACTTAAAGTGACAAAACTCGATAGTACACAACCGAAAAACCTAAAATACGATTGATGAAGAACAACCTTTTAGTAGGGTGTCATTTTCAATGTTTTTAGGGTCTTTGAGTGGTTTTTACAAAGTTGTTTGTCTGTGTGTGTGTGTGTCTGTTATCATCATTGCTCCCAGAGTATTTATGCTAGAGAGTTAAAACTTTGTATAAAAATCAATTTATTGAGTTATTTTTACCTGGACTTTAAAGGCCCCATGCGGAATTTTTTGGAAACTAGTGCCAAAAAGGGTCCTAGCACACTCAATCAGGGCCCTAAAGCTGCATAAAAGGGCCTCTATATATTTTTGCTTCAGGGTCCTGATAAGGACCTTTAAGCAGCAGAATAGGGCCCTCGATATTAAACATAAAATAGTTTAATTAAATATAACATTTAAAGTAATAAATGTTTTATTTATGATAATTTATATTTTACTTAAGTTTCTTTAAATTTATTTAAATAAAATAATTTCATTTGATTTACTTTTATTAAATTAACATTAAAGAAATTAAATTAAGTTTGTTATAATCATTAATACTACTCTAGTTAAAAGTAGATCCCTCTATTTAAAAAGACATAGAGGACCCCCCCCCCCCCCCTATTGTAGGTTCTCCTTGAGATGTAGGTTTGTGCCTTTTTAAGGCAGCCTCTTCTCGAGCCTTTTTGGCAAAGTCTACCACTAATCACGGAGGTCAAAGAAGTGACCAAGAGTCACATCGTGCGTAATCTGGCATCCCAGGTTACGCTCTCGGTTTATATAAGATTATTTAAATAAATTATCTTCAACTTTAGATTATGCTTAGAGCGTGGCGGTTTCCATTACCACTTGAGGTTATTCTTGTAGGGGCTATCCCTATTGGGCCACGAAGTTCTTAACGGACATTATTACAATTATTATTACTTTTGTTTTTAAGTTTATAACTATAAATTAATTCTGGTGCGGAAGTCATCATGCCGGGCGAAATTCTTTTGAAAGTTGAGCTTATCAATCAATCCGTTCCTTGCTTACATTTCCGATTTATGTTTATTATCTTGAGCTATAGAATTAATACTTGTTGCTCGAGTATGATTACTGGTAACCCTTTTTTATTTTTTAATGAAACCATGCATATTCATCCCATTGGTTGTACAAAACTATGCTCATCCTTCCAAAGATAAGCATCTACTGGGTTTCAAATTACTGCAAATAATGGTGTGCAATGACATTTTGGAAAGATGAGTATAGTTTTGTACAACCAATGGGATAAATATGCATGGTTCCTTTAGAAAATAACAATTTGGTACAGGGTACTTCGGAATTTTTCTCATTACATCGGATTCGCTATGCTCATCCTCCCAGCTTCGGACCTGCTTCGCTCGTGCTAAGAATATAAAAGTTAAAATTAAAAAGGTTGTATTTACCGCAAGTTGAAGAAGCAATCGAAGAATCAGCTACCGTCGATACTTGCTGTTGGATATAAATATCCCTGGACCGGTTTCGGCATAACGCCATCATCAGCAGGCGGGGCAACACTCGAGCGCTCAACTAATAAAGTTAAATCAGTGATTAACTTCTAGTCTCAATGAGCACGACGAGCCCTCTGAAGATATCTTCAGAGTCATCTTCAGAGGGCTCGTCGTGCTCATTGAGACTAGAAGTTAATCACAGATTTAACTTTATTAGTTGAGAGCTCGAGTGTTGCCCCGCCTGCTGATGATGGCGTTATGCCGAAACCGGTCCAGGGATATTTATATCCAACAGCAAGTATCGACGGTAGCTGATTCTTCGAATATAAAAGTTGTTAAATTTATACTGCCAGACGTCTTCGGACTCTTACATTCCTATCAGTCACCCATCCAGGCACTAACTACGCTCGATACTGCATAAATTTTATGATCTACCAAAAACCATAGATACACTTTTCATATTGAAATGCAACTTAGTGTACTTATTTATTACGTCATTGTTTATACTTAAACCAAATTTCAAGTCAAATGGATTATTTTCCGATTCATTACAATTTTGTTTAAAAATCTTACACAAGTCATGATAAAATTTAAACTAATGCAGATATTGAGATAAAACTTGGCACATATGCGTGCAAAATCTCAATCTGATCGCATTATGTTTCCGCGTTTTATGATTTTTCTAAATTTTTGCTGTGCCATTAATCCGGGTTAATGACTTTATAAAAAACATATTTTCCGTATAGCACAGAAATCAGTTTTTGTAAAACTTTTTTTTACAAAGTTCCAACTCTCTAGCATAAATTCACTCACACATAGAGACAGACAACTTTGCGAAAACCACTTAGGAGGCCTTGAAAACGCTTGAAACGGATAATTTTGCAAACAATTCTTTTCCTATATACAACGGTATAAATGAGGAAAAATAAAAATGGGTTACCAGCAATAATAATACTGCTTAAGTTAAAAAGCATCAAGCGGAAACATAAGCAAAAACTGGATTGTTAAGCACGGAAACGAGCAATTCAAAGGAAATTCGCCCGATATGCGGACCTCCGCGCCAGATTACTAAACAACTAAATTTTAAATTTACCCCAGATAATAATGCATTTGATCTTTTATTATTTTAATTAATAACAATATCATTTTAATTCAAGAAGCAATAAAAGTTTTAAATGGAAAGATTAAATAAGAAAAAGACAAAGTCTCGTTTTGAAGTGTTGGCTCGGTGCCCGGTCTCTTCTGCACCTCCTCTCTGGATTTATTTAATCTTTTTAATATTAAAATGAAATATGCATAAATAATATTTGATGCCTATATTTTTAAGGATTTTTTTTATGTAAATAATGTTTAATTTTAGAAGTGTTATGTGGGGATTATTGTTATAAATAAGTTAAGAAAATGATATTTTCGTCCTTATGTTTATTCAGCTGGGATGGGAGCTGTATAGTTTATATCCTTCTCTAAACTCTATCCTAATATTTTTTCAACTTATACTTTGATGTTACTTTTTGACCACTTTTAACACAGAATGGGACTTTATAGGAATCTTTAATAGTTTTAAATACAAATTATTTGTTTTTGTTAAGGATTATAGCTTCCTGATGGGGGCTTGTAAGGCGTGTTAAGATATAAATTATAGTCTAAAATGTTTTATCTTAAATAATTTACATTTTTATGATTTTGGCGTTTATATAACCAAAGAATTAATTCCTGAAGCATTGTTTTCTTTCTTCTCCTTGCAGTTTTATGCGATTCATTTACTCTTAAAATGACTTTTACTCTTTCCCATCTACTATAGGTATATAGGGAATGTGCTGAGTTCACCCTATAAACCCGAAACCGAGGTTTCTTCATAATTATCCGCTTCCGGCACGTTTATGACGTTATGAATGGTTTTTATCAAGCTCGGTGTCATGCATACGTACCCTCGCTGAAGATTAAAAAAAAATTCAAATTATAACAAACCATGCAATAGATATTGAAATATATTTCTATTATTTATTTATAGGATTGAAATTATTAGAATCTAAGCCGGCAAGTATGACCACTTGTAGTTTTAAAGCTTTCGTAAACGTATAGAAACGTAGTTTTCCTTTACAAAGTCATAACACCTTATATTAGTCTTGAATCAATACTTTATTCGGAGTTCGATCAGTTCGAGATCTAAGTAATACCTCTATATGCTTTGGAAAATCATGACATTCCAAACGACGAGCGAAGCGAGCGCTAAACATTAGAAAAATATCGAGTACTCTGTACCAGTTTTTTACTTTTCCTCATTTATACCGTAGGTATATAGGAAAAGTATTGAGTTTGCATGAAAAACCCTGAGCCGAGAATTCACTTAAATTATCCATTTCTTAGACCTCCTGGGCAAAGTAGTTTTTACCAAACTGTCTGTATTTGTGTAATACTCACATACATATGTCTGTGTTGTTTTGTTACTTTTTGTCGTTCGATATTTTCAATGTATTATATTTTAAGTGTGATATTATTACCGAATGCTTCTTAAACATATAGGCTAAGTATAAGTTACAACCTTTGATACCTTGGTTATTAAAATGATCACCTATACGGGCAAAAAGTATTTCTCTTATTGGCTTAAGAATTACAGAACTTGCAAAAAAGCCATTAAACAGCTTTTTATTACACCGTTCCTGACTCTAGAGTAAAATGTACTTTACAGCCGTCATTCATAAGCTTATTCCGTAATAATGCTATTACATTCATTATGTTCAATATGCCCGTATGACTTATAAAGTATTTGCTGGTTATTACCATCATAATATATCAAAGAATGTTTTTTGAATGCAGTTATGAGTTTGAAGCCTTATTTCGTGTAATATTGCATGCTCAGTTTTTGTGCAATAGCTCAGAGTGCATTATTACCTTTGTTTTGTATAATTCTTAACATAACTAACATGTTAGAGTTTTATATTTATATCAAAGTTTGTTAACTTTGTTGTGAATTTCCAAATGAAAAATGAGCTTATCAGGTTAGGGTCATAGAGGGACCCATTTATATATATATATATAATATATATATATATATATATAAATATATAATATATATATATTATATGTATATATATATATATATCTGTGTGTGTATTTTGTTGTGTTGTACGAGTTTTTGGTCCTAATCGTTTCTACGGTGCATGATATTATTATTATTATTATTGAGGATTGGGGTTGGAGTCGAGGATAGACCCCATTTGCACTGCGACTAGTAGTCTATTGT
Organism: Microvelia longipes; assembly: GCA_018340805.1. Taxonomy (NCBI): domain Eukaryota; kingdom Metazoa; phylum Arthropoda; class Insecta; order Hemiptera; family Veliidae; genus Microvelia; species Microvelia longipes. The sequence continues at coordinate 49,691,983 of JACMZG010000008.1, read as the reverse complement.
ACAATCCCCTCAATTGGTCCAGGTCAGAATAATCCTTTTCCCCGGACTAGGTCTAGGATCTTTTTGACCAGTGATTCATTGGTAGAGTCAAACTTATTGAGAATGCTGCTACCAAAGTTGGTGAACCTTTGAAAGGCTAGGGCTTCACATCTCAGAAGTATGTGAGAGGCAGTTTCGGTTTCCGATTCACAAAGCCTACACACTGGATTATCTTTAAAGATACCAATGGTATGGAGGTGTTTTCGGAGGTGACAGTGACCAGTCAGTAGCCCAGTTACTGTTCTAAGGTCCCTTCTGCTTAGACTGAGGAGGTCCTCAGTTACTTTGGGACTGGGTCCTTTTAGCATAAGTTTGCTGTGTCTCATGCCGGAGGATTTGTTCCAGTGGTGTAGGTGATTGGTTAAGAGCCAATCTTTGATTACACCTTTGGCTATAGCTTTGGGTATGGCTACTATGGGTTCAGGGCCCACAGGAGTGGTTTCAGACCCTTTTTTAGCAAGGGTGTCTGCTTGCTCATTACCTTCAATTCCCTTATGGCCGGGCACCCATCTGATTGCTACATCATTGTTGAGTGACAGGGTCAAAAGGTTTTGTAAGCACTCCCAGACAAGCTTGGAGTTGACTTTGTATGAACCAAGAGCTTTGATGGCAGCTTGGCTGTCAGTAAAAATATTTATAGAAGTCTGATTTGGGTTCTTCTTGATATTTTCTATTAGACGGTGCATGATAACTTTCGAATGCTTTTTCGGATCGAAATGATACTTGGTGCAAAAATCAAGCTTATTAATGTCCAGAACCCTATTATAAAATTTGTGTAACCTCAACCAAAAGAATACACGTTGTGTATTCTTAATATGACTAACATCACGGGTGAAATTTTATACATACGTACTATAATAATAATAATAATAATAAACCATTTATTAATATTTGAACACAAACAATTAACATTCATTAAATTTTAAACACAAAAATAAATATTAATTCAGCCAAAGCTGTGGTTACTGGCAAGCCAGCTGAGTTCGGTAAAATTGTTTACTTAAACAATTTTATAATTACATTTTTTATTAATTTTATACATTTTGCATTAATTTAAGTTATATTTGGATTATTTTATTTTGTGTATTTATTTTTTGTATTTTTTTTCATAATACTTATTTTAATTATTATGATTATTATAATAGTTATTATCTTAATGTATTAATTATGTATACAACTATTTTAATTTAAGTTGCTCTATTCTTTTAGATTTTGTTATATTACTTTATTTTATATAATTAATTAATAAATCTATTTGGAATTAATTTATTTTGCAAATTATTACTTGGTAATTTAATACTTAAAAATTTAATAATCAATCGTATATTAACATAATACCTAATGCTATTTAATTAATCATATATAATTATTTTTGGAATCTTTTAAAATAATTACGAAGTTAAATTAATAAATTAAAGAAAAGAAAAAGCTAACAGTAGTTAATAAATGCATTACTAAAACTAATTAACTACATATACATAACTACAATAAGTACATAACTATATAAAGATATATTTCTCGTATGTGATTTATATTTACATTAAATTATAAGTACATAACATTATGTTTATAAAATGCATAACTTGAGTATTACTATTAGTTTGCATTTAAACTTAAATTTATGTATATATCATAGACGCATTGACATACATACACACACACACACACACAAATATATATAAATATCTTAAGTTAATATTCTTAGACTAATTAAACGTTAAAATAAATAAATAAACGTTAAAATAAAATAAATACATAGTAGTACATACGTACTACTATGTATTTATTTTATTACCAGCATTAGTTCTGGTTTTATCAATTGATGTATATAACATAATGTAAACACATCACGATGTTTAACTAATACATTTGAACATTCATTTATATCGGGGCAGTATGCCACATAATTTGTATAATTCCTTAATCAGTTTGTAGTGGTACTAGTTTATAGTAGGAATACGACAAACTGTTAAAAGACAACAACCGGGGCCGCGAAGAGGCCCCAAGCACTGTTGCCGCCCGGCAACAGGGCGGCAGCTGAGCAGCCAAGAGGTGCCTAGATTATGATGATTATTACAATTGTAAACAAGATGCCCTCTGTACTGGGGTCCGCTTGGCGAACACATGTGTGTTGAGTAAAGCGTGCAATGTGTATGTGTTAAGTTATGCATAATGTTAACGATAGAACCGAATGCATAATAAAATTTCTGTCCAATTTAAAATTTTTTAAGCTTAAGTAAATTTTTTCTTAAATTTTGCTAAATTATTATTGTCGGTTAATGACCTAATACAAATTTCATATGCAATTGGGATCATTGGACATTTACTATGCAATTTTGATATGTATCCATCGATATAATGCGATGTTATTTATGCAGCAATATTAGTACATTTAGTTAGGGATTAAGCACGATTAAGTTAGGCATGACATTCAGCGTCTTTACTCCTATTTAAGGGATTCCCTTCCTTTTAAGTTTGTTTAAAGTGTAAGTATGTTTGCTAGCTTTGCGAGGTTCGCATGTCGCCTTGTCATCTAGCCGCTCTTATGAGGAGAAGAATGCTTTTGATACGTCTAACTAACTTTAAAATAATATTAATTCTATTTTGTTTATAGTGTGTTAAAAACAAGGAAATAGTTAAGAGTTTATTTTTTATAAAACTTGTTACATTATCCTTTCTCGGCAATTAATATAATAAATCTTTATTTCTCTTAATTAGTTTCTTAAATGGGTTTCTATTAGTGTAACGATAATGATTATTATTTGAACTGTGATATTGTTGGTGGTCTCAGTCTTGAGCTGTCTCTTATAGTCACATAGAAGTCGTTTAGTGTTGTATTATAGCCTGTCTGTCAGGGATCATGTTGGGTTCTATATTAAGTATCAAACTAAGTAATGTGCCTCAAGTGGTTATTCTCGTCACGTCCAATCCCACACTTTTCCCTCTGTCCAAGTTTTTCTTTCTCTTCTGGCTAAATGTCTCTTATTTGGTACTGACCGGTTTTTGCACTCTTGTCGTCTACGTTCTTTACTCGTCTCTGGACGTCATCAAAAATCTGAAGAACTCTAAAAGACACTCAGTGGCTTCAACCCGAGGCATTTACACGCCGGCATCTCCTCTTCTTTTTATGGCAATAAATTCCACTTTGCTCCGTTCATTATTCGCCCCCACAGTCTCACTTGTTTTTTTTCCTCTGATTCCTCGACAGATTCGAAACAGTATTTATTTTTAATCGTATATAATTAGCGAAAGGTTACCGCTTTTAATATAAAAAAGACACAGCAGGCCAACAAACTGCCATATCTTATACTTCAATTTTTACGCTTGTATTTGATTCTTCCTTGCTTATAAGGTCCCATATGTATTTCACAATCGAACTATTTATATCTTTTACGTAAATATAAATTATATAACCTACAAAATTACAACTCCGAATGAAAAATGATAAATTAATAAAATAAATATAAATTTAAAATTATTAAAAGTATTTTAAAAGGTAATATTCAAGCAACTCTGCCAAACATTTTTATTGTTTGGTATTTTATTAGAATACTTGAATAAAATATAAATAAAAATTCAATAATTTGTTTGTAAATTTCAAGTTAAAAATTTCATATAAATTTCTTTAAATTATTAGACTTTTAAAAAAGAGAAAAAAATCAATTGAAGTTCGTTAAAATCTTATTATACTATTATGGCTCCATTCGCCATTTTTGTGCATAAAAAGTTATAAGTAAAAATAACAAAAAAAAGATTTGATTCTTTTAAGAGAGTGATATACATATAGATATATGTTTATATATAAAACAAGAAGGATTTAAGGCAAAGCTATATCCTTTAAGATCTAACATCAAACTGCTTTTAACTCTGAAAAGGTTAAGTGTGCTGGTAGTCTCAAATAAAATAAAAATAAAACCAATTCCCCTTTTTAAATTTTTTGATCAAGTCAATGAAGAATAAAAACAGGTAATTTCGCTTAAGACTGAGTGTTACCGCCAGAGATACCAATAGTGGCATTTTATTAAACTTTTATTGATCTTTTTTTACAGTCTGGCAAAGTTAAATGGCATTCTTGTAATATACAACTAGATTACAAATTATATATAGCCTGCAGGTATTCTTATCTGCCAATAAAAACAAATCTAGGACGGGTTGTTTTAAGAAAATAACTACAATAAATGTAATTTAAACAAGACATTTAAAAGCTCACTATTATAATTGAAAGTTTGTTTGGATTTAAAGAATTTCTTTATCAGATTTTGAATCATTTATTTTAATGTGCTTGGAAGAGCTATTTTTTATAAATATTTATTTGTTTGAGTTTATTGCGATCTAATTGCTTCTTTACCTCTTGGAATACGAGGTGAAGCAATGTAATGAACAACTATACAGATCTCAAATAATCCAATAAAATATATCGAAAGAATTTGTAAAAATAAATGGCAATAGCATCTGGCCTCTATTATTTAGCTCTATTGGATTCACATTTCTGTAACCATAGGATATCTTTTGTTTTTAGTGAATTTTATCATGAAAATAAAGTTATGAGGTTGTTCAGATGACGGATGTGGATTAGGGGGGAGATCGATTTCGTATCGCTTCCTGATAGCTGACGATTAAAGAAATGATATGAGTTTTTAGAAACGAGGAATAATAAGTATCATATTTATTAGACGGGGGAGAGCTAGAACGATTAGGGTTTTCCAAACTATTTAAGGGTTCCACAGGGTACTTAAAAATATGATTGCTTCTCAACAGGCAAAACGCCAGTAAAGCGGCGGCTTGTTTGCGGCCACGCCGTGAAGCGATTGAGGCCATAGGCCGTAGCTTCTTTTATGGGTTCTTAAGTACCAATTTTCATCTTATTATTAACGGCAGTTCATATTTAATTGATTGCCCTAAGTTTCATATTCCCGCACTTTTTTCCTTTCTAATGTCGTAATACCCACGAACCTAAATATACGAGATTATGAAGCTTTCTTCTATATTTTGAAGTTTTTTCTATTTTACATAGCATAAATATTAATTGAAATCAGATTTATTCTTATTTATTCACTTCCTCTTGGTAATTTTTCCTAACACATAGAAAATAGAACATAGCTGTTTAGTTTTATGATTAATAGTTAAAACTTTTTCAAGAAGTCATCCTAAGGTTTAGTTGTGCTATCTGGAAAATAATTTGTATGACATCATTTAGTTGCAATTATGACGGCAAAAATGTTGAAAATGGATAAAACGCTGAGACATTTGTCGATCCGTTTGAAATGTAGCTCGCATGTAGTCATATATGAGACCAACATATGTGCCAAGTTGCATTAGTTCAATTTTTATCGAATGACTGGTGTACGTTTTTAATTATAAAAATCTACAAACCTCTAATTGAGGTAAAATTTGATAGAAGGGCATCCCTTTACGTAATAAATAAAATATTCCAAGTTTCGTTTCAATACGGCGTGTATATCTCTTTTTTTGTTGGATCATAAAGTTAAACAGGATGGATCGATTTAGGTCAGTGTCTGAATAGGTGACCACTGGGAATAAAACGAATGTATTTAATGTCTGAAGACGAGCGAAGCAAGCCCGAAGACGTGTCGCGCTATAAATTGGGCCATTTATATATTCTGAGGACGAGCGAAACAAGTCCTGAAGTAGTGAGGATGAGCGCAGCAAATCCGACGTTGTTAAGAAAAGTTCCGAGGTACCCCGTGTCCGATTTTTTAGTATTATTTTAGTTTATTATAATTAGTCTATTATTTTTTATTATTCAGAATGTATATACTTAAGTAAGCTATCATATGAATTGATCTTTATTATTTAATCCACTTTATTTATTTAACTAAAAGTTAACTAGAGATTATGTTCTGAGATTGGTAATTCGCCAGAAAGACAAGAAGTCATATAAAGTTACTTATACAATAAAAACATTTAATGCTTTATAAATAAAATCACTCTAATTAAAAATGAAAAAAACTGCAGTTAATTAAAATAAATTTTATTTAACGGCTTAGATTAATTTATTGATCTAATTGGAAAAAAAAACAAACTGTTTAAAACAACATACTAATTGTATTTATTCATTTGATTGAATGATAAGTTTGATTCCTGTAATGAATAGAATAGATTTATTAACGATTCACTAAACGAAGCTGTATTAGTTAAGTCTATAAGAGACATTGTATTGTTTCGAACAAAGAAAAAACACGAAGTGAACTGTACTGTTTGTCCTGGCAAAGCAAACAAGGCTTACTTGTCATTAGTGATGGTATCTATCAATTGTTAACATTGATTTTGCTCGCAAGGCTATAATTTAGAAACAATAGAAGCTACTAAGTATTAGTCAGTCAATAAGAGTAATCTAATTGTGATAAATATATCTTAATGAATTAGTGTGACAAATCATTATCTTATCTTATTATATTATCAAATTTGCTTCCCGATCTCCTATACTATTGTCCGATTGGATAGTATTGTCATGGTGAAAATTAGACCCCGACTTAGGCTACGTTTCAGCTCCTACTGTTTTAACTTACCAACTATTTCCCCCTCCATGACCTCCAGTATCATTTTATGGGCATACATTTTTCTTTTTCGCAAAAATACATTTTCACTTACTATATGTTTATTATTTTTATATTATTTGATGCTAACGAGTTTTCTTGGCAAGTATAATAGCGGTAAGAGAGCACCGCTCATTTCTGGTCAATAATTCATATTGTTGAATTCTTCAGAATTGTAAGTAAAGGGAGAGTGAGTTAATCATCAGACATTCTGATGATTTAGGACTTCCGTCGAGCTATCAATGATTGTTAGAACAGTTCCCAGATGTAGCATTGCATTTTGCTCGTTAAATTTCCTTGGTGTCTCGTGTTTATTACTTATTTTTATATTTTACAATGGATTTCTTGGACATATAAACATCTTGGTGGTATCAACAGTTACCACTTACTTGTTGGTGGTAACTCGGCTGCATATATATATATATATATATATATATATATATATATATATATATATATATATATATATATATATATCCTCCCCCACCCCTCTTCCCTCTATGGTCCCAACCTCTCATAAGCTTATTTTTCCTTGAAAATTGGCTAAAATTAATCAAAAATACAATATGTACGTTTACAAACGCATTATAGGATATAATTTAATGTTGTGAAAAGCTTTAGAAATATTATGTTCCTATAGTTGCTATTTTCTTCTTGTTTGCATTCCTTAGTAAAATATATTGGTTCTAAGTTTTTATAAGATCTAAGTGCTAGTTTTAGCAAGTAAATGTTAGTGTTAAGTTATATAAGAATGCTGACTCATACAGGCTGCTCTTCTAAAGGTTGTTATATGTTGTTTTGTCACGAAATAATAGTAATAGCGTTATTTCGCTATTAAAATTACCTAAAAACGAGTGATCAAGTAACAGGATCGGTTAAACAACCACAAAAGCTTATAGCGAATTTTCAAGTTAAAAATTACGCTTATGATTTTGTTCCTGCAACGAAATTTATTCAACAGGTAGCGGGGTATATATTCTCTTTTGTGTCGTTCCACTTTGTGGTACATTTATATTTCAAATAAATAAATGACTATAATAACTAATAATTTGTCGTAACATAACTTGTTTCCTTTTACAGCTGCTATTATACGAACCTGCTTTGTTTTCTATTTTACAGTCTTGTAAAATGTTTTGTTATTTTTTAAAATCAATTTAATAAGTTTGATTTTATTAAAGATTTAGTAACATGATATCACTGATGTTTTAAACATTTAATAGACTTAGTTTAATTTAATATATTTAGACGAAATAGGTTGTTTTGCATATAAGATTATTATAATAACGTTATAAACAAGTAGTTTTATTTTTTTCTAGATTGTATATTTTCTAGGTGACATAGTGGCCGTGGGTAGGTATGTGGGTAGATCAGTGGATCAGTATTCGGGTTTATATGAGAAGTTTGAAGATCCCAAGGATCTTGCCTTTGAATACTATGATTACATAGTAATTTTTTCTCTTATTATTGGGACACGCATGGCGTCTCTTGAACTTTTTCTTTGTTTTCTTTCTATACAACTTATTCTTATGAATTTGGTGTTTCCTATATCTGGAAGCAGAATAATTTAAGGTGTAACGAAAAGTAGAAATGTTTAGTTCAAATTTTAACTTAGTCGATCCTCATATAACTGGATACACATATCCAGTTACTTTAGTATAATTTAAATTAAGTAGTGCAAATATAATTCACAGCTTATCTGAAAACTGTTGCATTGTTTGACAGTTATTATTACATGACAGTTAAAAATTACTTTTTTCGTATTATTATTTTGTTAATTTTTCTCCCTTCCACATATTATTATAATGTGTATTTAAAGTTAACGTTTTAAACCCGAATCTGTGATCTCGAACATTCCAGAAAAATAACTAATATGTACCCTATATGCTAGAAAACTTAGTTTACTTTTTGTTTTCAAGATTTTAAATTAATAAAAATGCATATTCATTTATATGAATATGCTGAAGAACATATTGAAGCAAGGTCGCTTCAATATGTTAGGTATATCTATGGTCTTTGTTGGATCATAAAACTTATGCTGCTTTAAGGGAGGTCAGTGCCTGGATAGGCGACCGCTGAGAATAACACTAATGTGTGTACTTTCTGAAGACAATTGAAGAGAGTTCAGTATAAATTTGGCGAATTCTTCATGAGGACGAGCGAAGTGATTCAAAAGTAGGGACCTTGAGCGTAGCGAATCCGATGTAGAAAGGAAATGTTCCGAGGAACCCCGTACCCGTATGCGATTACGATATGCAAAATTAAATGTTTCGCTATACCTTTTCGAGAATATATCAGGGTAAATAGAGTCAATTTGTATAATTATTTTACTCTTTTACATGTTACTTCTCAACTAATGCTACCTAATGCATTGTAAATTTTGTTTTATAAAACATATATATTTTATAATTTTGTTTATACTGTTAAATAAACAAAAAGCTTATGTTGTCAAGATTTGTTGGATGTTGTTTAGTGGAAGAAGGCTCCAATGCTTATCTATTTTGCTGAACAGAATCGTGGCTGACTCCACCTTCCCTCTATCCTTACCGCGCCGCCGCTCCTGCAGTCAAAGCTTCTCATGCCTTCACAGATGAAAATAACCTTTTTTCAAAACCTTATACCGATTTTAACTTACTGATATTAATATAAACTTACCCTTTTAGAATTATTTTTATTTAACTTAAAAGAATTAAAAAAACTTATTTCTTAAAATATTAAATAAACTTGAATAGCAAATAATACCTTATAAATAATAGGAAACAGTCCTTTCTAATTTTATCGATTCTTTTACTTCCTCATAATTTAAAATTGCATTTAATTCCATCAATTTATTTAATTTAAATGTTCAAGTTAATGTTGCTGTAAAAATACAATGTCATGACGCCGTATTGCCAATGGTCAATTGCCAAAAACCGTCAATTGCCGGACAATAATGGACAACACGTTGTCAATTGCTATCCGGGATCAGGATTAATATTATTTTATTTTTTATGGCAAAATATTAAGAATACAGACTATTTGATATAAACGATTTCACTTTTAAACTGGCCTTTGACGCCTTTAGCTGTTATTCTAAAAGCGTCGTAATTATGCAATGGATACGGGTAATGCAATAAAAAAATGCGTAATTATACAATGGGTAATGGGGTCGTAATGCAGCTGGGTAACGATTTTGCAATAGGTCGTAATGCAGCTTGGTAAAGATTTTGTTAGTAAAGTAATTAAACAAAATATAATAAACAAACCTATTTCCGGTATAATACATTTTATTTTTACCATCCAGATGTATTTGATGCGTTTACCCGAACGTGATTTTCTTTCTAACCTGACCTGATAGAATAGTCTTATCTATCAGGTTGGTTAGAAAGAAAATCACTGCAAATCCTTGCGTGTGAATGCTTCGAAAAGTCTCCTGACTTGCAAATCTAATTCATCAAGAAAATGTAAAAAGAATTTCTCTGAAGTTCCATGGATCGAGCTGTTCTTTCTGTTCATGTTAAACAATGATATCAGACGTGTTTTATTACTATTTAAAGAAAACACTAAATAATAATGTGTTGATGTCCTACATTTCTGAAGATGCCTCCCACAGTGTAAGCGAAACGTCGGAATCTCCATATTTACATATTATATATATATATATATATATATTATATATATATATATATATATATATATATATATATATATATATATATATATATATATATATTATATAAATATATATATATATATATATATATATATATATATATATATATATATATATATATATATATGTATATGTATGTATGTATGTATACACGCACACACACAAACGCATGTATAAATGGTGTGGCATGTATAATGAAAACGTGAGGCCTTCGTAACCACATTGTTGTGGTTTTGCGTCATTTTACCATTCGCAAATTAGGATGGTCTTATTGTGCTTAAATCATTTAAAAACTATATGTGATTAGGGGAACCACATCCCATCTTTCAATACCGTCGAGCTCAGAACCTATTTTTTAATGATAATTCGCTAATGATAATTATGAATTAAGTTTAAATTTGAGAATTAAAAAATAGAAAAAAGAAGTTCAAAAATTAAAAAGTTACTGAATTAATAGTTAAGTTTCTTAAGAATTCAAAACCCATTAAGTAACGTTAAAAGTATTTTATTGCTACCATAAAAATACATTTATTAAGGTTTACTATCTTGAATGTATTTAGAAAACACTATCTTAGTCACTATTAATTCAGAATTCTTGTAATTATTTTAACTAAATTAAATTTGTCTTTAAGCTTAATATACAATTATATGTAAACTGAAAAATGATAATGCTTTGAAAATATTCTCAGTAGGTGGGATAATTGGACCTATAACTCGTTTATTAAATCCGATGCTTATTAATGGTTTTATTTTTAACTTAATCGCAAAAAGCTATTTAGAAGCATCCTTTCTGGAGAGAAATCCCCGTCAAATTTTTGTTTTCAAATTGCTCTCATAAACGTAGCGTAGGTTTAATTCGACTTCATCATTCTTGAATTTGTCTTCGATGATTTGATTTCTTTAAAGTATTATTTAGTGTTAAATAATTAAATATTCTTAGATCAATATTTAATGATATAATTAAAAAAATACAATCCTGGGATATTGTGTCCCTTCCTCTGTATTATCAAATATTTATCTCTGATTACTAAAGTGATTCTTTCGAAGCATTTTAATTTAAGAGGAATAATTTTTTTTGTATGAGAGGAGTTTATATAGAAGAATATTTTATTAAATGAGTTTTGAACTTTTAGTTAGAAAAAGTGCTTCAATTTATGATTCCCATAATAAAGTCATTAAGACTTAACCACTATAATATAGCCACCGTCCCACGTATTATACCTATTATTGACCAACAAAAACTTTTTAGCGTAATCAAAAAAATTACTTCAATTTTTATCAATATTTTATTTTATGTTCGGACATTTTTAAATTCGATTAAGAGTTTTTTAACTTAATATAAATAATATAACTTATGGTGAAAATGTGAGAATTTCATGCTAGCTTTTATTTTGCATTTCTTTTTCTTATTTTACTAATTATATTGCAATTATTCTAACACTTCATACTTTTGCTTTTTATTTTTTTATACTGTTAGTTGTTTTCATTTGTCTGAGAAAATATATATATAGGAAGTTTTGTTTAATATTGTGTGTAAATTGATTTTTTGTGTTCTTTCGTTTTGTTCTTATTATAAAAGAGGCTAAGTATATGTTATATTAAATTATTACCTATTATAATTTCTATGAATACATCATATCTTGTCTGTTTGACTGACAGATGAGGCTTTTATTTTTTTCTTGGATTTTTCTTCTTAATAAATTCTTACTTTCAATGTTAATTAGTGTTTTGTATTTTTGATTTTTTTTTTCTCTAATAATTTACTTAACACTTAGCTTACAAAATTATTATTTTCATTATTTACTGTTAAAGCAATAAGTCAGAATTATTTTGATGAGACACTTACTTGGGTAAATGATTCGTGAGTACTTTAATATTTAAAAAAAAGTGTCACTTGGAAGGCTTAATTATTAATTATTTAGGACAGGAGTTCTCAAACATTTTGTCACTACGTATACTCAACCATCTAACGAAACACTTGGCGTACAACCACCATCATATGTATACACACACACACACTGTATTTTTCAATGGAAATGCCAATCATGAAATCATTTATGACTTAGTAAATTTACAAGGAAGAAAAATTATTTTTTAATTAAATTAGTTTGCCCTTTATGTTTATCAGCATTAAAATAAAGACATAAGTTAAAAATACATAAAACTATTTTCTATTTCGAGATGGTAACTTACCTCTTATGCGACCAGATTATGTCAAGCAGTTATGTCTGCCTTGAGTATTTATCATAATTTCTTACTGACTATTTTTTTAAAGAATTGTTAATATCTAATTACTTACTTTAGTGTTTTAAAGGCCTCCTGGGTTGTCATAGTTGGGGGATGTCATATACATGTGTGTGTGTGTATGTGCTTTCTGGTGGGTGTTCGTGTTAATCTAGTTGGAGTAAGTAAAAGTAGTCTAGTAAGAGGTAAGTTACTATTTCGAAATACAAAATAGTTTTATGTATTTTTAACTTATGTCATTATTATGGCACTAACCTTATGTTAGGTTGAAAGTTCTCAGCCATTAAATTAAATTTAGATTAAATTTAAAGTAATTTTATTATGTTTAAGCATTTACGAAACCCTAACATGATAGATAGGTTTTTAACCAAATAAACTGTCTAAATGGTTTTATTAATTTAACATGACTGTGATTTGAGATTGGCAGAAAGTTAAAAAAGTAGTCAAAATTGGTTTATTTATGTTATATTTTTATAGAAATTGGTGATTATTAACCTACCGGTAAGTATAATAGTCTTTAAATCATCAAACTTTACGATAACAAACGATTATAATCGATACTAATTTAATATTGGTTTTATTTTAATGTATTTTGTGCTAATATAATTAATGTTTATAACAAAGTCACTCTTAAATTTGCAAAGTTAAAGATATAAGCTTTTAGGTTAAAGTTTAAGTTAAGTTTAACTTGTTTATCTTTTGTATTATTTACTTAAATATTTTCTACATAAGTTAAAATTAGCTTATTCCAAGTATAACCCAGTTGAGGATTGTTCTATTCTCATGGCTAGCTGCTAGAATAGTTTCACGCGGCCTACTTGCTGTTCGTGCGACTTAAATACATAAATGCATTCAAATTTACTCAAATATTCATTCTCAATAGAAATCGGAAGAAAACGTTTGTATTGAAACTGTTTCACTTTTATTTATCCTCCACATGTCTTCTTTCATTTTAAGCCCAAGATAAATCCTTTGTTTGAGAATCAAGGAATGTTAGTTTTCGACCTAAAGATCACTTTGATAAGTACGGGAGATTAATATATCGGATTGATGTGTGAAGAATGAAAGAATAAATAAGAAAGATATATTATAAAATTATTTTCTACCAAGTATATTAAAGCACATCGACTCTAATGCTTATAATAAGCCCTGCGTTTGTTGGCATCAGTTTACTTTTTGGGGTGTTCTTGGGATCTAAACCATAAAACTATGAATGTAAAATAATCGTTTGTAAATGCTAAAAAACTGCTTCTCAAAAACCAGCAGCCTCATTTTAATATAATAGTGGACTATTTTACTAGGCGGTAAAATGGAATTTTATTGCTGCAGAAATTTAACTTTACCGTCATGTAAAATATACTATTTTTTGGGGAGCACATTAAAAACAAACAAATTTTAAACAATGCTAGTTTATTTCATACATTTCTTTTTTATTTTGATAAAAATTAACAGTGCAATTGTAGAAATGTGAACATTAGAGGAATACTTTTTTGTATGAGAGAAGTTAATAAAGAAAAATATTTTATTTTATTTACTGCATTGTTGATGGTTTTATTGTTCGTTCTTCTTTATCTTCTTAAATTATAGGTGAAACTTAATATGTCGGATGATATTTACTGTCCGATTTACTTTTAAGTCAGTAAAGTACCTTATTTACTGTCCCTCTCAAAAAAAAGTGTACTTTTGTAATAACTTGATCCATTTATATAATAAATTCAATTATTTATTTTCATATCTGGCTTAATTAATGCATTTTACATGTTTTAACTAAATTAAGAGTATAATTGATAAATTTTGGGGTATTAATACGTTAACATAGCAAATAACTTTTATGATTGAATCCTGTACATTGTAGGAAGAGCTACATTAAGAATAAAATGAATCATTCTAGAAAGTAATAAATATTGTTTAAAAACTATCGCTAAATTTATAACATGCACTTATAAAAATGAATTAGAGTCACAAAGTTCATTTTATACAGTGCACGATTCTTTATTTATTTTTTTAATATATTTATTTTTTTCAGTGTTAGTTCCGTTAAAAACTTTTTGTCGAAGTTCGTGAGTTGTAAATAATGGTACCGCTTTGTGATTTGAAAATCAACAGGGTAAGAGATTTTTGTTGTTTATAATTTAGATTTAGTAGGTGAGAAATTCCATGTGAGACAGTGTCAATATTTGTTGTGTTTATGACATGATGACACATTGAAGGTATTGTTGAGGTCAGGAATAATGTCTGTAATAATGTTTAGATATGATGTGTGTAATGTTTGATAAATCGGATGTAGGTCCTGTATTTACCTTGGTGTGTGACGAATGGTGCCGACTATGTCACGTCAGATTGCTCGTGACACGGCTATTGTCCGCGCTCCTGTTTGAGAAGTTTCTGATTATACAATTCCTTTCTCAATATATTTAGTACCTATTTATTTGACTTCTTTACACATTTTAAATTCGTGCTTAACTCATATTTCATATCAGATATCGTATAAGGAGTGTTGAGCAAATACATATAAAGGACACATTTGACAAGATCTCTATAGCATTCATACCTCAGTTTTTAGAGCTATTCTCTTGCGCTTGATATTTCGACGTTTGTATATTATTGCATAAAAATGCCAATATTACTACAGTATATAATAAGATATAAATTAAAATTATATAACTAAGAAATATGATTATAATGCGATTTGCTTCGAAAATAAATGTATCCCTTGATTTTTCGCCAAAATATAAATATCTTGTACATAATAACCTGATGGATACGTAATGTTGCCAAGGCTATGTTGTCAAGTATTATTTATGTTTTTGAATCTCATTAAACTATTCATATGTTCCTACTTACGCTAACCATTAACAATTCACTTTCAGATCCTTCAAAATTGTTTACTTATCAGGAAATGTCAGTACTTGGTACCATTTTTTTAACCAAGTTCCTTATTGGCAAAAATACAATAAAAATATTTTGTGTACACCAGAGCCATATTATGTCTATTAGTTGAGTAATTCGCGCCTTTTATGACTGTCTGTATTTGTGTGTGTGTGTGTTACCATTGGAGCTCTTAATGAATTTATTTATGCTTGAGGGTTGAAACATTGTGCAAAACTCAGTCTATCGCTGTAGTTGTTTTATTCGGAAAATAATTTGTTTATGATGTCATTAACCCGCAATGATGACTCAGCGAAAATTTCTAATAATCATAAAACGCGGAAAAATGATGTGATTGGATTAGATTTAACACACATTTAGGTGTATGACTAACATATGTTCTAAGTTTCTTAAGTCAATGATTTAATTTGTTTAAGGAAACATTTAAAGTTAAATGTAATAGACATTTTTTAAAGATTAAAAAAAAGATAAATTTTTAAATTAATTTAATTAAGCCTAACACAAATTCTAATATTATAAATTTATTATTTGCTTGCATTTATTTAAGATATATTGATCTCTTGTAAAACTTATCTGGAAGACATTTCCTTGCTTTTATATAAATTTTTAATCCTGATCCAGCGTAAGTTGATAAAATGTTTTATGGAACACGACAGGAAAAAAAATATTGCTGACACGTATAGCATTTACACCTCTGCAGTCAAATTGTTTATTACCTGCCTGGACTTCGTCTATATTGATAATTTTATAGCCCTCCCTCGCTTTCAGCTTGGAGGCTTAATTTATTATACTTGTTAGTAAACTTCCACTTTCCTGATGCTCAGTAGCATAAATACGTATAATTCATGCATATTATTCATATTTAAAATATGCATATAAGAAATTTTTAAAATATCTTGCTAATTAGTTTTTTGTTCTTTATAGAATTTTAAGCTTACAAGTTTTAAACAATAAAAAATCATCTTTCTTCATTATTTTGAAACAGTATTTTCTTTTGTGTATCACCTAATTTTTTTATACTTGTCAATTTACTTGTATTATATTGTCGTATTCAAAGAGTAAAACACTGTAAAAACTTAGTTGTTTATGTTGGGTGTGTTTAGTGCAGTTGTCTTCTAAAGCTCTTATTCTTGGAAAAGTTTTTTACCTTGAGAATGTTGATTTCTTTACACATTAACTGCTTTTGAAATAATTTACTTTTTTATGACGTTTAAAATATTTCACAGCTGCATGCAGGTATATTTCACGACTAGTTTTTCCTCTTTGAGATATTGAACTTACTAAGCAGGTTGTAATAGCAAGGATGCTGTAAGAAGTATGAGTTGTTGCATAGCCTGACTACGGCCGTAATATGATTCCAGATCATATCTGAATTATTGTGGCTAAACCTGCTTTGCAATTCCTTACTGTCACTACCAAATGATACATCAATGTCAACCCTTGAACTCGATAAGAACCTTCTCGAGAATATTCTTCATATAGTACCTTGAATCTTACCGGTCGACGCACTGCGGTCAAAATCAAACGGATGTATAATTTATTGCATACTTCGATATGTATAGTTATTTTAGCCTTTGCATATCTTTTACATAACGCTAAAAAATTATAAAAATCAGCTATTAAATCTACAAAAAATATAATACAGATTTGCGTTTTTAATGAAATGAGCAATTAGAAGTTAGTGAAATATTAAACTTCTTAATTATTTAAAATTTTTATCAATTTGATATCGAATTACATTTAAAGTTCCATTCAATTCAAAGTTAAGTGAAATTCGGGTCCTATTCAAAACAAGTAAATTCCATGCTGTTAATAATTTTTAATAAGAGTTAAAAATCGGCTTCTACTGCCCTGGCAAGTTGCGTGAATTTCCTCAATAAAGACGTAAACTATTTTACTGTGCACAATTGTTCCTCAATGACCGCCGAAGATTGACTGATCCTATATCGGCTCTATAGTAGTTCTCATGATGAATAGGAATTTCTATTCCAACTTACCTGATATCTTCATATTACTCGTATCGTAGTCTTTTATTTTATTGTTATAGCATATACGCTTTATTCTTATTAGATCTTAATATATCAATTTTTTCTTCTTTTCATCGATCTACTTTTAATGTGTATTTGATGTTTTTATGCTTCCTGTCTAAAACATCTTTTCGACCGTGTCGGCAATTTTTTTCGGAAGGTGGTACAAATTTGTAAATTGTAGGGAATAGTGTCGCTAATTATAGAGTAATAAACCAAGACAAATTCCCTTATAATTATCTCTGTATATTATTGTCTATGAAGTTTTTATCTTACCTCGATCTTCATCTAAGATATGATTCTAATGAAGTTCTGTCTTCCCTAGTATTTTCTAGGTTTTTTTCTTGCTTTTTTCGGTACTAATGAATAAACATTGATCCGGCGAGGGATTCAGACTATGAGCCTAGATAAGAACCTATGTAGGTGGAATAGCTTTTCGGAACAACGATGCAGGTGTGTTTTAGAATTATGTGAAAAGGCACAATGCTGTTCTTGTTAACCCTCCCTATGTACTCGGATGTAAACAATGAAATAATAGATCATATCTATAACTAGGAGCAACATCATTGTTACCTTTTTTTACCTATAAAAATCACTTGATTTATCGTTTTAATTTGTAATTATTGTTTTTATTTTTAGAAAATAGATAGTTCAGTACTCTTTTCCGATTTTTTTCTGGCTTAAACCCTAAGGCTGTCTTACAGTCTTCTTTTATTTCCTAGTTTTTACTGCAAAGTAATAATGTATTTTCTCATTGTACTCAACTCTTATAATAAATACCTGGAACTTCTCGTGAAAACTTGTATTTTAAATTGAAACAAGATGCCAATCTGTGGATACAGACTGTTGTTTTTTATCTTTCTATAATATTTTCATTATAAATATCTTGTGTTATGTCTCATTGCTGAAGTTTTTAGGCGATCCATTGATAAATAATACACTGCTTTAGTCAGGCTCTCTGCATTATTGATACCTATGAAGTCAATAAGGAACCCCTTCGGGTCTTCCTTGAATAAGCGGGAAGAACCGCTTATTTTATTATTATTTTTCATAAAATGGTATATTGCTGGGTATTTAGCGCTTTATCCTTCTGTGATAATTCAGGTCACAGATTATTTCTTTCAGTGTCATGAATTACTGTATTGACTGAATAGGATTGTAAGCTACACCCTACAGACTAGGATGGAACAAAAGATCGGGTACCCTCTACATCCCCTACCTCTAGCACCACTGAACCCAATATATATTTTCGAGACCATCCTCATAGATGTATACGTACACAGACAATATGTACGAAAAATAAATTGCTATTTGCACCTTTTATGATTGCACTCCTTTAGGACGCCCCACTATTTTAGGATGATACCTTTTAGCTTGATAGCTTATCAAGTAACTGCGTGGAATCATGGAGATATATTTGTGATTAAAAAATATTCGTAATAAATGTATGTGTTTATATTAACATTATAAGATGAAATTACTTTTTTACTAAAATATATTGTGTTTGCAAAAAAATCCGAAACTGGGTGAACACCGAAATTATTTGTTTTAGATGTTTTTATACCTCTTGAGTGTTGGTTTGTAAATCCGATGTGATGAGGATAAGTTCCGAGGTATCCCGTACCAGATTTTTTAAAATAAAAGCATCGTGTTCTTTTTGCATAATGCACTTCTTTAATTTATTTTTAATCCATTGCTATCTTCCTTAAAACATCTATGGGAACTTCAAAAGAAATTTAACAGAAAAACGCAGATTTATTCAATAATATTTTTCCTTTCACTTTGTTTTCAAATCTAAATCATTCAAAGTAACAGATGTTACATAAACATTATAAACTTAAGATTATATTATTACTTATAACAGAAGAAGAATATTTAGGAATACAAATCGATGTTAAAATTGCAAAAGAATTCCGACATTTATGTGAGTTCTAATTCAGATGCATTATTGAAGTCGTATTCAATCTGATAATATTATGGTAGAAACAAATAAATAGTTTTCAAAATGGTATTCAATAGCTTTTCATCTGACATGGTAACTTAAGATCATTTTAAACTCACCTAAAGGTTAACTTAAACTTATTTCTAACTCTATATATCTACTAACTCATTATAACTTGTACTTAAAATTAAACAAAAATTTTTTTAATAATTATTATTTATGCACCAAGGGAATAAAGAATATATTTAATCAATTAAATATATGAAAACTCTGCTATTTTTCTTTCTTTATATATTTTTTGATGCTTAAACCCGTAGGGTCATTTTAGCGTTTCCCCTGACTCAAATCCCACTCTACTAATCCACCCCAGAGTTTGTACACACCCAACTATCTAAAAAGTAGAATGAAGTACACCCTCCGTACATGGCGGCACATATGACTAGTCCACTGTGTGCCTAGTTCATCTAGCCCAACCAGACTCTATCCAAACTCTCTGGCTAAAATTCCGCAATGCTACTAGGAGACGTCTGTCTTCAAGAACCGAGCACTTCTTTCTAGTCACTTATGTTATTCTTGTCACTTTAACTTGTTCGGACAAACGCAGGCTCGGTATATCATATCAGAAATTTAACTTTTCGTGAGCTGGAGACAACGAATACGTGGATCCAGACTTGTCTTGGACGAAACAGAAACCTACCCTGCATTTACGTATTAGCATCCAAGGAAACCACGTAAAACCCTGGCTGGGTTGGCCACCCTTGATTTCAAGACTTCCCGAGTGTACGATACAAGTGATAACCTCATATTAAGGTCCTCCCCCGGCTGGATTTGAACCCTCGACCTCCAGCTCGAAAGGCGAGTGCTCGGTAGAGCAGTGGTTCATATTCTTACAATCCGAAATAATGTATGTAAATTTCTATGCAATTAAATAATTCTTATGTATTTAAGTAATTTACGTTTAAAAACAAGTTGATAATAATACTGGGTTCTCTACCTTTAGTTTAAAAATTATCTGAGAATATAACATATAATTTTTCGTTATTTTTTATGACTTTTTTTAAATTTCACCAGCGCCATTTCCTCCTAGTGAACTAGATTTTTTGGCCAAGTTTCATTAAATTTGGATCAGGCGTTTGAGGTGTAGCGAGTACACTTTTTTAATTTTATAAACAGCAGTGAAAATGTAACACCAATTTTATTCGATTTTTGGGATCTCTAGGTTCTGAAACGTCGCCATTTGATAAAATAGTGGGTTTAGGAGTTTTTCCTAGTGCAATCCTTCTCTCCTTTTTAGAAGTAGGGAAGCAAATGTTATATGCCTACATCTGGTTATACTTTTGCGCGTTTATAATGACGGATTACATAAGAAAGACTAGTGGAATGATCCTCAAGAGAAATGTATAGAAAATATTTTCTTAGGATTCTAAACTGTTCAAGATTCTGCATTCTCGGAGTTAAAGATTCCAATGGTTTTACTGTGTTAACTTGTTTTATACATCTGAAAAACTTTTACACTTATATATTTCTCACATCACTATCTTTCCTTATTTAACTTTTTTTTTTTTTTTTTTAAACAAGTTTTATTGGCAAAAGTAATACAATATTTATTTTGTGTATACCGGAGCCATATTATATTTATTGATTAGGGTAATTTGTGCCTCTTTATTTTATTTATTTTTTTGTTATTTTTTGTGGTATAAATTTTGATTATGTTTTGGGGGAGAGGGGGTTTTGTTTGGGTCAAGGATAATTTTATTTTTTTGTTTTTTTTTTTTTTTTTTATTTGTTTATTTTTTTTTGGGGGGGATTGTCAAAAGGTATTTTTGGTGGTGTTTTGAATAGGATTATATTGTATAGGTAGTTTGCAGGAGTTTCAAAAAGGTTGCCTATGCAGTCTGTGGACTGACTTTTAATGATTCAACCTGGCATTCGCCTGTAAAATTGAGGGAAACCACAGAAAAACCTCAATCAGGTTGATCGGACACGCGGGTCCTGGGTGTAAAGGTTATGTTATTATTTTTTACGTTTGGGGATTTAACTGTTAAGGTTTGGTCTCTAGATTTTTTTTTTTGAGGCTAAGGGGAATAGTTAATTTTATTTACGAATTTGAGTGTATTTATTATATTTTTTAATTTTGAGAAGAGCAGAGTCTTGATTTTTTCAGTATTGTCTTGGATATCTTGAAGTTTGACATCTTGATATAATTTTGTCCGTTCTGTCTTGTATTTTGTGCAGTCTAGTAGGATGTGTTCTACTGTTTCGTCTATTGTCGGGCAGGAGTGGCATGCTGGGGAGTCGCTTAACCCAATCTTGTAGTGTATTGAATGCATCTGGCATGTTGACTTCTTAATCTGTTTATGCAGACAATATCTCTTCTTGTCAGTCTCGATTTCCAGAACCAAGGTTTAGCGGGAACTATCTTGATGATTTCTTTAAAAATTTTCCCCTTTTCTGGTTCTTCGTTGAGTTTGGTGTTCCAGTCTTCTAGCATTTTCTTTTTTGATACTGATATAAGATCACTTGCAGGTATTTTATAGCTCGATGATCTGTTGGATTTTTTGCAAGGAGATCAGCTTGTTCATTTCCCTGGACTCCAGAGTGTGATTTTACCCATATAAAGTCTATTTGTTTGTAACTGTTTGGTCAGTTCGTTTATTTCTTGTAGGATATGCATATATATGTGATCCATTTTGGAAGTGAGTGAAATGTTGGATAGTTTTGTAAGTATTCCTTGGTTGTCGCAAGCAATAGTGTATTTGTTTTGAGTATTTTGTAATGTTTTTTATATGTAAGAGATTGTAAGATTCCTAAACTTTCTAATGTAAATATGTTAGTGTACTGTGGGCATGAAAAACTTTGCCCAATTTTTAGTTGTAAGTCATAATATGAGTAACCAGTTTTGTCTTGTTGTTTTGATCCGTCGGTAAATATTAAGTAGGTGGGTTGTGGATGTATGGTTGTATAGTTGTTCATGGAAAGTTATGTTGTTGTACGGATAAGTAAGTTTGGTATGTTTATTGTTTTGTTTGGTAGATATCTTTAAAAGAAATTTGATAGATTGGGAGTAATTATGTTGGTATATACTTTGGTTGAGATGAGGTTGTAATAGTTTGTAGCTATTTATATGTAATGGAGGTGTTTTATGTCGCCAGTATCGATGATTTATATTTATTTTGTTGTTTAAATTGACATAGTTGTTAGTAAAGGAGATTGTTGAGAGTATAATTTGATGAAGTGTTTGTCAGTCAGATATTGTCTTCGTATGTTAAGTGTGTGGTTCTGAGCATTCAGTATGTATTATTGTTATTGGTGTGGATTTAAGATATCCATACATAATCTTAAAGCTCTGTATTGTAAACGGTCTAGTTTTGTAAGTAAGTATTGTTTGGCATTACCGTAAATGGGGGAGGCAAAGTCTATGCATGCCCGTATTGTTGCCCTATAAAATGTAATATAAGAGTTTTTGGGTCACATCCCATGCTTTATTGCTGACCATTTTCATGATGTTAAGGTATTTTTCACATTTTGAGACTACTGTATTTATATGGTCTTTCCATGTCAGTTTTTGGTCAAGGTAGAGTCCTAGAAATCTAACAGTTCTTTTTCTTTTTATTCTTATGTTGTCAAAAAGAATCTCGTCATCAAGAAGGATATTGTTACGTCTTGTAAAGATGCAACATTCAGATTTGTCTTGGGATAGTTCTAACCCAGTAAGTTTTGTCCATTCTTGTATTTGTTTTAGGGTGTTAGTTAGGTCAGTTATCATGTCATTTATTTTGTTGATTTATAGTATATATAAGTATGTCGTCAGCAAATTGAAGTATTTTTACAGGAGGGGTTATAATTTGTTCAAAGTCAAAGGTATGTATTAAGTATAAAAAGTGGGCTTAAGATGGCCCCTTGAGGGACACCTCGTCTTGTGAGTCTACGTCCGACTATTTGGACCGTTAATTCGAAAAAGAAGGATTCGTCAGTTATTAATTTTAATGATAAAGTTTGCAGTTTGTTTTGGTATGTCTAGTCGTAAAAGTTTGTGGTAAAGTATAGTTAAATCTACGTTGTCATAAGCCGGTGATTCTAATAAGAGAGATAATACTGATTTTTTTTGAGTAAATGCACTATGTATGTCATTTGTTAGTTTGTGTTTGACTTTCTAGGGTTGATTTATTTCTTCTGAAGCCCTTTTGTGAAAAAGGCAGTTTGTTATTAGATTCCAACCACCATTCTAATCTATTTTTTAGTAATCTTTCAAATGTCTCAGCATGCAAGATGATAAAGATATTGGTCTATAGTTTGAAGCTATGTCAACAGTTTTTCCTGGTTTTTTTATTGGGAGTATTATGTATGTGCGCCATGAGTCAGGGATTTGTTGAGAAGTCCAAATATTATTAAATATATTTAAAAGAATTTGTTTGATATTGTTGGTAAGTGATGTATCATGTCATAGTGTATATTATCAAAGCCGGAGCAGTATTACTGTGCTTTATTGCAGCATTTAATTCATTGATTGTAAAAGTTTCGGTCAGTATGTTGATTATTATTGGTTGGGATATAGGGTGGAGTTATGTTTGGTAACTGAGGGAGGGGCAAGTTTGTCCATAAAGTCTTCGAGCCATGGTCCTGTATTAGTATGGGAGTCATTTAATTTCAGTTTTGTTTATTTTCTAAAAGATTTTCCAAAACAGATGATGGGGGTATTTTTTGTAAAGTTTAGCTGTCACAATATTTTTTCCAACCACTTTTTTGTTTACGTTTTAATGTTCGTCTAAATTTAGCATTTGCTCTTTTGAAACTAATAAAAGTTTGTAAGTTAGGGTTAGTATTGTAATTTGGTAAGCATTATAACGATCGTTTTTTAGTTTGTTCACAACTAGAGTCCCACCAATGAATTAAATTAGGGTACGGAATTGAAGTAATTTTACGTTTCTTTATTTCAGGGATAGATTTTTTGGCATGCGCGTTAATGTCTTGTATAAATTCATCGTAAGTTGGTTGGATGTGATTATCTAATACTTTTTGTGTCAAAGTTAGTAAAGTGTCATGGTATTCTGTCCAGTTAGCTTTATCAATATTCCAGCGTCTTGCTGGATACCGGTATAGTTTAGGTATATTAAAAGAGTTGTTTCAATTATTAAGGGAGGTGGTTGGAACCATGTGGGTCGTCTAAAATTGTCCATGTAAAGTCCGTTGCAATAGTGTTAGAAGCTAGAGAAAGGTCAATTACAGAGTTAGTTTTTTGATTTATTTTGGGGTATTAGGGTTGGTTTGTGATTGTTAAGAACAATTGGTATTGGTATCTTCAATTGCTGTCAGTAAGTTGTCTCCTTTTAAGTCACTATAAGTACATTCCCATGCCGTGTGATGGCTGTTAAAGTCTCCTAATATTAGTATGGGGTGGTTAAAGAGTTGAATAATTAAGCCATTGGTTTGTCGTTATTTTTATTTGTTGGTGGGTTGTATAATGAAATTATATTTAATGTTGAGTGTTTATATGTTATTTTGTATTCCTATAATGTCTGTGTGTATGTGTGGTAGGTTATGGAGTGGTTTGTACTGTATATTAGATTTAATTAATATTGCGACTCCACCACCCTTTCTGTCGTCTTGTCTGTTAAAAGATAGTAAATTATATCCTTTAAAGGTGATATTAGTTTGTTTGTCAAACCATGTCTCAGAAAGACATGCTATGTCTATATTGGATGTGAATAAGAGGTGTCAAGAGAATGTTTTTTGTTATTTGCTGACCTAATGTTCCACTGCAGTATCTTGAATGCTCGCAAGTTAAACTTGCGAGCATTCAAGACACTGCAGTGGTTGTTTGTCTTGTTAAGAGGCCAAGACATGTTATGGTGAGTTGAGTTTAGAATGTATTAAGTTTTTTATAAGTTTGTGTCTATGTGTGAGTTTGTGTAATGTTTGTGTGTAATTGTAAAATATTGTTTTGTTTACTTCAGTTATAATGTTTATATGTGTTGTTGATTAATGTCAATATTTATAGTTTTCAGTATGAGTCAATTGGTTTATAGGGATTTGACTGTATCAGTCCTCCCGGTGTTTGTTTGGGGTTTATAGGGGTTTGTATATTGTAGTTTATTGTCGGGGCTATATTGATGAAGTTTTGGCGCTTAGGATTATTTTTTGGGGATGGTTAAGGTTTGTATTTGATATTTTGCGTGATTAGTATTTATGGTTAGGTTGGGAAATAGTTTTCAGTTGGTTCAGATTGAAGGACTGTTGCATATGTTTTGTTACTAAAATTTTTTAATTGCTTCGCCGAAAGATATATTATTTTTGTTACCATAGTTTTCTTTATGCTTTTTTGTTTTTAAATTCGGGACAGTCTTTTAAGTTTGTTGTCTTATGTCCTTGTTTACAGTGAATACATATGGGGGAGGTTATTTAGGACATTGTTGTATCTCGTTTTTTATCATTTATTCATGAGTTGAAGGGTTTTAACCCGCATGTTTCACAGCGGGTAGAACCTTTGCAATCAATTTCTCTATGTCCAAATCGGAGACCAATTTTTGACATTGTATTACTCGGGGAATGTACGGTTCAATTGGGCATCTCACAAAGTGTAGATAAGCGTAAGGTGTAATGATTGGCCTCTAACAGTTATAAAATATTGATTGTGTGGGGATAAATTTTGTGTGTATTATTGTCAATCACTTTTCTTGTTATTCGTTTAACGTTAATTAGTTTTATATTGTATTCTGAAATTCATATTTTGTAAAATTTCTGATTCTGTTAAGGATTGCTCAATTCCCCGAACAACCCCTTTTTTTGTAGATTATTGATTTTGGTATGAATGTGTTATTAATTTTCATTTAGTGTTTGGGAAAGTTATGAGTTTGTTTGCATTAATTCTATTATTAAGTGTTATTTTTATTTTGTTTACAGAAATACTGGTTATTTGAGTAAATTTCGTTGTTTTTAAATCCCTAAGGTTTCATGTAATAGTTTACCTATCGTCATGGGGTGGAGTCTTGATATTCCTTTATTATTAGAATTGGTATTTTTGTTTTGTATTATAAACATGGTATGGACCCATGTCATGTGTGTCATATTGTTCTTGGTGTATTTGGTATGGTCCGTCATAGTAAGTTGATTGGTCTCCATTACCTCGTTTAGTCCTCGCTGTTTTCTTGCATTTTTTTATTTTTTCTTTTTGTTCTTCTGACTTCTTCTTTCTTGGTGCTGTCTTCTTAGAAGTTCTTAAATACTTTTTTTTCTTATTTTAGTAGATTTTAGGGCGGTTTTCTTCTCTTTTTTTAATTTATTTTTTTTACGCTGTCCACTGCTGTCAAGCGTATGTATTTAACTTTTAATTACCCCAATTAACCACTTGACGTATTCTTTTCCTCTATTGAGATAACTAATCCTTTCTTATTTTTTTGTTAACCTTTTTTAAAGGTATAAGGTAGATTTGTACCAGTAATTCCAATTAGCATTAATAGTGCAGTGGCATATAAAGTTTATTATTTCTGTTTATTTATTAATTAATTTTTATTTTATTTTTCATCAAGTATGTGACCTGTGTTGCATGTACTTGCCTTTATGGTAGTTTTATTTCTGTAAGCCCACTTAATTTATTTTGCATATAACTTCATTTAAATTTATTAGTTTATATATCGTTTTAAATTAATTTTGTTAATACTGGGTTTGTTGTTTTGTTGGTGGGCGATAAATTAAAATTAAATTTGAACAGTAATTGTTTTTATTTTACGGTCTTCCTTTTACAATTAGTTGAATTTTACACATTATTTATTTGATTGGCTATCTGCAAAGCTATTTATTTTTTCTAAACATTTGAACTTAATTAAAGAGTATGAATCGAGTTGTGCTGTTTCGAATAACTAACTGTAAAGGAAAAAGTGTTCTCTGTAAAATGTCATGACTCTTATCTATTCACAAAATTAAGTTTAACTAATCTTTCCACAAAATATAATAGCAACAGTATTACCCAAAGAATATTAAAAATTAATTGAAGATTAGAGTGTCCACATAATATGTTGCGGAGTGACAAATTTTCTTTTAAATTTGGCCCGTATCCGCGTACCACATTTTTGTTGTTGTTTTGCAACAACATTTTTCATTGTTTGCACCGCTTTGTGGCGCCCCATGCATATTCATTACGTGTTATGGGTTCATCCACGTAGATGTATAAACATCCGTACGTAAAATATACAACTATGTTTGTAATTTTCTTCGCTTAAGATGATTTTTCACTAACTAAAGTCTTCGTTATCTCTTCAAACATTTTTCCATGTGCCTAATTTTTTTTGCAGCAAAAACTATTTGAGTTGTACGCAAAGATAAAAATGATTACGCATACATTTTGTAAAAATACATACAATATATATATATATATATATATATATATATATATATATATATATATATATATAATTATATATATAATATATATATATATATATATATATATATATATATATTGTATGTATTTTTACAAATATGTTTGTAAATATTTGTGTATATAATGCTGGAAATGCGCCAGAATAGTTTAATGATAAGGATAAACTGAGCGTGCAAGATGTTACGCAGAGCTGATTTGGGAAGGGTATATAACCTGTGAGCATAAATCACAGGCATAAAAAGGCATATTTCACTTAAAAAAGATCCATGAAAAAATAAATGCAAATAGTAATGCTTCTGTTAAGGCAGGATATGAAGCATAATCCGAAAACATACAAAAAGGATTATTGAGCTAAAGAGCCATTCAAATAATATGCGCCCGGCTAGCGGTCCTTAAAATTTGTATATTTTTCTTATTATTTAAAAAAAAATATTTCGTGTCGTGATAATGATTTCCCCTATTTCGTTGAATACAGTAGCTTCGTTGTAACAATATAAGCTTGTTAGTATTTAAATATATTACAGCAAAAAGTTGATTTTCACGTTTAGATAAATTGTTATAAGCTTTTTTTATGAAATTATCCTTTAGTGCCAAAAGAAAATGAAATGTTATATTTTATCGCTTGTTATAGTTTGTATAGTGTGAGAGAGTGGTTTTAGCCGCGGGTGGTTTTAATAAGTACAATGGATACGAGCGTGTGAGTCTTAAACCACTGGTTAGCAACAGCTTGATGCTTTGTTTTGTCCAGTAACAAGCCGCTTTATCCATCTTATCTTGTTCATTGTATCAATGCTTGAGCTTAAACTTTTTCCACCGTACTTCATTTTGTTGCATTTTTTACTTTCGACAACCAATACTTATTATTTGAAGACTTGCGTTTTTACCTTCTAAATAATACTGGTCGGTATGCATTTTAGCGGAATATTTTATAAGATTGTATCTCACATGTTTTATTCATTTGATTATTTTATATGAATACCTGTGCGTAATGATAATGATTATGTAGTGCTTTTGTATATCATTGTAACAAAATCATATTATAATCATTTCCACACCTTTTTATAAGCATTATTTTAGAATTTTTAATTAGATCTTTGTAGATAAAAATTATTGTTATTATTTGTATTATTGAAAAATCTCATGATTTTAATTTCATTTTTGTATATTTTATGTGTTAAAATCTAAGTGGGGTATTTAATTTAAGAGCTTCACCTTATTTCAGTAATTATAAGAAAAATAGGTTCCGGGTACATCAGAACTTTTCTTCTTTTCATTGGATTCACTCTCACCCTCACTACTTCGGACTCGCTTCGCTTGTTCTTATAATATGAAAAACGCCTACATTATAATATATCTTCTGTCTTACTTTTTCATCCTCTGACAAGAAATATCATGTTTAATTTCTGTGGTCACCCATCCAGGCATTAACATTGCTTATGGCTGCTTAACATTAGGGATTTGACAAAAAAGTAGATATTTTACCCGTTTTAGGAACAAATATCTCCAGACGGTGTATTATGTGAAGTTTATTGGGGGAGAACCCAAAAATTTAAAACGGGAGCCAAAAAAAAATGTTTTTGGCTCAAAATCCGTTTCAGATTAAAAGAAGTTGTTTAGAGCAATAAAATAATTCTGGGGGCGGTTTCTCCAAAATATTTAAGATAAATAAATAAGAACATAACAATAATTAAATAACGTCAACGTCTGGAGATAAAATCTTATAAGCACCTTGGGAGTAAAATGCTACTTTTCCTTCGCAATTACCTCTTCGGCTTTGCTTCGGGAGTTAAATGCGTTCGTTCAGTCGGCTTAAGCCTTTGGAACCAACTAACTGCTCAGGGAAATAATAGGTTTATGCTATATTTATGCTTGGTGCATAAAAAACTATTGTATACCAGTGTTATAAAAAGAAATACACACATGGCTAAAATTCTATTTCATTCGATTATTTTTACGATCTTTTGAAAAAATTATTCATGTCATTCAATGGAACTAATGATATAATACTTGGCACATTGTTTGGTCTTATACATAACTATATGCGTGCTGAATTTTACATCAGTCCAATCATTTATCGGTGTTTTACATTGTTTTGAAATTTTTGTTTAGTCCTTATCACGTCATAAGAAAATTGTTTACCTGAAGGCTCAACTATTCTTAAATATTGTTTTTGTACTAAGTTCTGACCCTCAAGCACAAACAGACTAAAATAAAAACTATGATGATCAGACACAATGGTGGTATTAAAAATTTCTGAAACGGATGATTCAGGTAAATTTCCGGTCTTGTTTATTTTGAACTAATTTTTCTACATACCTACGGTATAGACGATTGAAAGTAAAAGAAAGGTAACTTAACTTTTTAAATCGTTAAGAGTGGAGCCAATTTTTTTTATTATTTAGCAACAAATAATAAAACAACATTATTATTTTTGTAAGAATAAAGGTAATAAATTTCTCAACATTTATTATATTTAGAGGTGAATAAGGAGTGTACTGACTCAATGTTTCTCCTATCCCCCAAATTGTTTTGTCCCCCATTTGATTTAGAGACTTGCAATTTTCTATATTGCTTAAAATTATTTGGATGAATCACTTTTTTCAAATTTTCGATATCATGCTTAGAAACCAATTTTTTAAAGAGATATTTTCTGTGGGGTTTTTAATATAATGTAGACCATATTTATTGTGATTCTAATAAAAATTGTGACTATAGTTTAGAGAATAAAAATTAAATTTTAGTGCGGTAAAAATAAGGTTGTTTTACGTCACAACCTCAGTTGTTTTACATTAAGAAGTGCAAATATGATTAGATAACGAAATTGATGGTCCAAGTTCGAAAATAAAAA
This sequence comes from Microvelia longipes, assembly GCA_018340805.1. Taxonomy (NCBI): domain Eukaryota; kingdom Metazoa; phylum Arthropoda; class Insecta; order Hemiptera; family Veliidae; genus Microvelia; species Microvelia longipes. The sequence continues at coordinate 49,661,411 of JACMZG010000008.1, read as the reverse complement.
ATGTACACACTTATTGTTGAGGTGTTTTTTTCTTAGTGGATTGTGGATGAAGTGGGGCATTCATACGTATATGGCTCAACTATTTAATTTTAAACATTAATTTTCGTGACTTTCTCGCAAAAAGTTTACCCTTATAGTCCAAGAGTCCAGGGATGTTTTGTTAATAAAAAGTGTAATGGCTGGAACCGGTCTCAATTTTTCGTAAATATCTTCCTGAACAAGGATCTGCAATTCTGCCGACTCGTATCGGATGGGTGTCCCAGGCAGAACGCACTTTAGGGGTCAAAGGTTCTGCCTGAGACACCCACCCATCCAATACGAGTCGGCAGAATTGCAGATCCTTGTTCAGGAAGGTATTTATGAAAAATTAACCAGTTCCAGCCATTACACTTTTATTAACTTCGGTGGTAAATTTGATTTGTAAAGTGCTTTCTGCCTGGGACACCCATCCAATACGAGTCGGCAGAATTGCAGATCCTTGTTCAGGAAGATATTTACGAAAAATTGAGACCGGTTCCAGCCATTACACTTTTTATTAACAAAACCCCCTGGGCTCTTGGTCTATTATTTTTACTTTTACTAGCAGACTAAAAACTTACAATGGCACTTTTCTAATTTTTATTCTGCTTATGCTAAACCTGGATCAATTCCAGAAGTCCTAATTGAAACGTACCTCTCAGCTCTCTGGGCCAACTCGAGCTGAGCATCATGATTCTTACGCAAGACAGCCTCAGGTCAGATATGATGTCTTATTTATCTATTACATTATCTATTATCTTTTCATGACTTCACTGCACTTGAATCAATAAATATGATGTAAATTCTACCCATAAGGTCACAGATCTGTGAGAATTACCTGCTACAGGTACTTCAAGTAATGCATTGTAAAAATATAATGTTAATATTTATTTCTTTACGATATAACAAAGCTTGGCAACAAATATAGGAACTGCAAAAATGAGTTGTGTGGCTTGTTCATCTGTCCTTGCTCTTTAATCCTAACCTTTCGTCCTTATTTATTGCAATATTGTTTATTATTATTGTCTTTATCTATTGTTTTATTAGTACGATTTACTTATAGGTAGTTTTAATTCTCGTGATTAGAGATTATTATACTTATAAGGCATGTTTACTGTGCACTATGTTATTAGAATATTCAAAGGATTTGTTAGTTTTTGTTTTATAAAGCCTTGAGTTAAATTAAATTAATCTCAGATAGTCATCAATTGTTTTTGTTAATACCTTTTTATTTTAAGTATATAATAGTTTTAGTATTATTAAAGCAATTGTTATATTTTGCTTTTATTATAGTTAGTGTTTAGTGTTTACTTATCTTTTCTCTTTGGTCCATCTATTGTTATGTTTACTTCCTTGTGTAATAAAACAATAAAGAAGTCAGTTTTATCTTCATATATTTAAAAAAAAGTTTATTTCAGTTTTATTTAATTTTTAGGAAATTTAAAATTATTAATAATTCTTTGTTGAGTGTTTCTTGGTTTTATGGGAACTTAATTGTACTATTGGTTGCTAAATTTCAAATGGAATTGAGAGAAATTTGCTTTTATATGCATATCTTAATTTTGTGGAACTAAAACATGTTTTCTACGTTTTGACGAATTTTCATCATGAAAATGAAGCTTTGTTCAGATAACAGAAGTTAAAGGGGAATGCGGGTGGGATCGATTCCGTTTAGCTACGGACATATCAATCCGTAAAACTTAACATATCGATATTTACACAAAATTTTAGTTTGATATCAGTCGCCATTTTAAAAATATTGACTATTAGATTTCAAAATTTTAACGGCCAATAAATCTTAATTTTAACATTTAGAGAGTGAAACTTATTGTGAATTAGTAGTAAAAATTCTATTGCTTTAGAACTTATAGTTTGTAAGTTATTGCTGAACGTACATATTTTTGGCGCTACACCAACAATGATATGAAAAAGTTTGTTTACATTCGACAACATTTAACTTTTTGCAGCATAAATGTTTAAACCATTTGCCATATTAATAAAATATAGTGATAATATTCTTATAAAAATTATTCGGTAAACAACTAGGCAGCCAAGTATGATGTCTTCAATGCATTCGTGAACATGATATAAAAGTATAACCCCCTATTATTTGATTAGTGTCCTAAATCATGCGAGTTATTTTTCTAAGCTTTAATTAACCTTAGACTATTACAACCCTATACATTTGGTTACCTAATAATTTTGAGGTTGAGCGCAGCGAGGCCGAAGTAATTCTAATTTAGGTTTGGAAAATCACTACATTCTGAGGACGAGCAAAGCGAGTCCAAATTGTGAGGAAAAGTACCGGAGTACCCTGTACCCCCGATTTTTAACTAATTAAAATGAATAAAATGATTAGAAACAGTTAAAAATGATGTTTTTTTTCGAAGAAAATCTTTTGATTGGCCGTCCCCTTCTTAATGTTGCAGCGGAGATATTCAAGCGAAATTGCACAATTTATTTTATTACATTTTTCTATATTTTTTTAATTTAATTATTTCTATAAGATAACTTTGTAGTTATAGTTTGATATTGGTCTCTGTTAATTACTTTTTGCTAGCTTCGGCCTAAAGGTTATTTTTTTATGTTTGGCATTTCTTGTTCGGAAAAAAAGTAACGGAAATTTTAGTAGCTAAGATTATTGCTTTTGCCTTTGGTATTACTTTTTTTTCTTTGTTATAAGTTTTATGATTTTTTTCTTTTATGCGATATAGTTATTTATCTGGTAGTTTTAAGATGAGTGAAGAAGACATAATTAAAAAACTTTTCTATGTTTTCTACTATCTTTGCTAAAACAATTTAGTCTTTTTTTAAACAGGTGTTTCAGTAATTACTGTCGTGAATTCTTTTTTTACTTTTTCTCACGTACTACCGTAAAAAGTATTGTGTTCACCCTAAAAATCGAAAACCGAGGTTTTACCATAAATATCTGTTTTAGGCATTTTCATGACGTTCTAAAGTGGTTTTCATTATTTTGTCTTTGTCACGTATGACTCCCGCGCTAGAGAGTTTTAGCTAGGCATAAAAATCAAACTTTAAGTCTCGTGCTGCCAGAAAGATGCTATTTTTAAACTACGGTAACCTAGAAGAATTGAAAGACTCAACATCTCACCGGCACTGTAGATAGCATTATAGCCGAAAGCCGGCTCTGTTCAGAGTTAATAAAAGCTTATCGGTGGAAAGACGAAGTTGGTGCTGTTAATACGGTAACCTGTTTTGCTGCGTCATCAAAAATTTGAAAAATACATTAAAATTAGAAATTTGACTGTTCGAGTTGACATTGGACTCAAATGTTTATCTATGGATGGTTAATATCAGTATAACCCGTATTATTTCATTAAATGCCTATCTATATCTAACTAACTAATTCTGTCATCCGAACAATCTCATAAGCGTTTTTATAGCAATGCACATTTTATGCTATATGTTGTACTAAACTATGCTCGCTCTAACATAATCAATACCGAACTAGATTAGAGACAGTGATACTTAGTTGTAGCGCTTTTTCTTTGAAAAATCATGCAAATTTACAGACAAGTAAAAGTGCTACTGTTCTGACTTTGATGCATAAACCGATAACCTGAGCAAAACTTTATCATTGGATTTTTTCTAAAAGTAGTTTGGAGCTATAATAATATTTTTTAACTTAGTAAGGCTAAATGATGGAACTCAGTTTAGTGAAATTCCAACCTACAGACGTATGTTCAACCGAAACGCTTTGTCAACGCACTGATTACAATTCAGATGCCAATGTCCTGGTCTAACATTGGCTATGACAATGGAACCTGATTTGTACCTTATTTCGTTTTTTAATTACTTTAGTTACCCGTTTTTTTGCTTTTGTTTAATTGTTTTTATTATGTCCCGTCCCTAAAGATTAGAAGTCAAATGCAACTATTTAATTATAATCAAAACAAAAGGCCTCGGCCTCTTATTTTGAAATTTGGTACAAGCATATACCTTTATATAATCAACGAGAGACCACAGGCCACGCTGATTCGCGCATCGTATACTACGCTGTGTCGGTGCTGGGCGCCGCTTCGCGGCATTATAGTTGTTGTCCTATATATCAGTTTGCCATATTACTTTATATAAGTGGCATACTCATAAGTGGTAAAAAGGTACTTCTATTTTTTTTCACTTAGATGTAAAAATTCAAGAGCTGCCAATAGATCATTTCAAAAAAGCCGTAAAAAAAGCCTTGACAGAGCAGCCTTTTTATAGTATTAATAAGTACTTCTCTAATAAAATTATGTTTGAGTAATTTTAATACTTCTAATTTTTGTACTTTTGACGATTTGCCATTGTACTTTTATTAGTATTTATGCAAAGAAAGATTTTTATTTATTTACTGCCACGATGTAAGCGAATTTACAATTTTATTATTCAAAGAACGTGATTTTATAACATTTTGTTGTATGTGTCAATCGATAAAACCGGAACTAATTCTGATACTAAATTTTTAACTTTATACATGTTTTAACTGTAATTATAGTAACACATGTGTACAAACAGTCATCTGATCACTTTAAAAGTTTAAAGATTTGAGATTTAAAAATTTTCGCTGAGTCAATTTTGTGGGTTTAATGACGTCACACATATTTTAAAAAATTGGGAATGGGGTATATCGGAAATTTTTCTCATCACATCGGATTCGCTACGCACATCCTCTCTACTACGAACTCGCTTCGCTCGTCCTTTAGATAGTAAATACACCCGTTTTATTCCCAACGGGCACCAATCCAAACACTGAACACCTTCGGTGCTGCTTAACTTATATGATCCAACAATTGAAATTTTGTTTTATTGATACAAATTTTGATTTTAGACAATACTATTGTGTGGTATTATTATCATCAACAAGTATTACTCAAACTTAAGTAATAATGCCTTAATCATAATAAGTTGAATCATAATAATCATAAAGAATCGTATGTCATGACTGAGCAAACATGTTACAATGTGAATTATAATTTATATTCTTATTGAATAATTAAGATGAATTTTATTTAAAAAACTTTTAATATTTAACTTTTTAAAAATGAATATTTTATCTTTTTACCACTCCTTTTCTAATAAGTTCTAATTTAGATTGAAAATTCAAAGTTCCTTTAATAAAATAGGCATATAAAACTACATTTATGTATGTATACATATGTGTTCGTATATATTTAAAGTTGTTTTTTTATTTTACTGTCAAAAAATTGACTGTAGATGGTCATTAAGGCCTCGGTTAAGTGGGCGTTAATTATAGTTATTGAGCGAAGCGCTGACGAGCTTCTTGATTTTTCATTAGATAACGGGCTACAACCAAAAATAAAAATCTTTTTAATTCAAACTTTTTAGTTACGTTTAATCACCTTATTCCGTTTAGTATACAATAAATTGAAGTAAATATCATATTTCATGGTATAAAAAAACTAATTTTATTTTTTAATAGATTTAGACATCTCAAATAAATGTTTTAAAAAATAATCCTCTGCAATGCAATATTTATTTTTACTGTTTGTAGCCTTTCAAGTGCCACACCTAATTTTACTTCGGCTAAGTAAATAAAACTAATTATATGTAGTACTAAGTAAACTACTAAGAATTTTCAAAGAAAAATTCGTTTTATAAACAAATGTTTGTATTCATCGTATTATTAGTTTATAGAGTACTTATGCATTTTTTTGTTGTTGCAGGTATTTGATTACTTCTTAATTCCAACTTTATTTATGAAAGGTATACATTTTTTATAATATAGACTTATTTTGGTAAGTTATGATTGATTATATAGCAATGAAATCATTCAAGTGTCTTCAACATCTGAAAATAGAACTTGAAATGTTATATATTTATAGCAAAATGCTAAAATAGTTGCTTCATATAGCCTCCACAACAGTGCTCTTTTATTCAACATTATTGAACACATTATTATTGAACATAATAAAGAGAATGAAATAGAAAGAAGAATAGATAAGATGGAGAAGTATTAAGAAATATAGGTATGTATTCCGGTCAAACGTAAATATTAAATTAAAAAGGAAGTCATGGAATGCTTTCATGACTTTCTTGTAATGGAAGTCAAGGAATCATTTCCAGTATGTTACTGGTAATGACGTGTGGATGCGAAACTTGGTCTATGCCAGAAAAAGTAATATAAAGGATGTGTGTAACTCGACGTAGGATGGAGAGTACGCTCAGGATTAATAGGAATGATAATACCCAGGTCTAACGTTTGGGTAAGGAATGCAAAGCTGAAGGATATAGTTGAGGTTATGGTTGAGAGAAAATGGGGATGGAGTGGACATATAGTCAGAGTAAAAGACGATAAGTTTACAAGGGATATGATTTCATGGTATTTTAGGGATAGAAAAAGAAAACAAGGTAGACCTAGTGTAACTTGGGATGAGGAAATGTGTTGGGTTATAGATAGGAAATTTTTATGCCAACGAGAGACTGTGGACAGAAACGAGTGGAAAATATTGCTTATAAAATTAGCAAATTAATTAAATTTGCTAATATTATTTTTTTACATTAAATTATTATAAATTTTTTTTTATTATTTATAAAAATAAAATAATAATATTGCTAAATTAGTTACATTAGTAATTAAATTTATGATTAGTAAAACTTCGAATATTGTTACTATAAAAACAGATTAAGTTAACAGAATTCCTTTATTTTTTTAATACAAACAAATAACTAAGCTTTCGACTAAAAATTAGTCATCATCAGAGTTCAGCATAATATAAAATAGAAAGACACAATGGACAAACTACTTCATATTGCACCTTGGTATGGCTGGTAATCTATGTTTAAAATCGTTAAAAACTGTTACATTGAATCAATTGGATATATTGAATTACATTGAATCTAACAGTCTTTAACAGTTTTATAATTGTTTAATACTTCAAAATAGTAGTAATAAGTTTAAGATTAATTTTAAAATAAATATAAGTGATAAATAATAATAATAACAATGAATATTAATAATAAAATATTTCTCATAGGTTAAGTTATTGTACTTAAAAAATATATATCTATATGCATGAATGAAATTAATTTTAGAGCTTATACCTGAATTATTTTGTTAGTTATGTTCTTATGTGTGCTTTAATTGTATGTATAAATAATTCTATATTTTTAGTTATTTTAAGCGTTTGTAAGAGTACATTGTAAATCTATAGCATGCTAGATTTATGATCTATTTATATAATTAGTAACTCATCCCCAAATTGTTTAGGAGCCACGGCAATAGCCGTGGCTTATTACAGTAAATTTTAATGTTAACTTAGTAATGTTTATTAATGGTTCAATAAATGGTTTATTTATTTATTTTTATTTATACTGCTGGCTGTTGACAATTTATTTGAAACGTGTGGTATACATACCATTCGATAATGGTCAGCAATTTATTAAAATGTGGTTATGTATTAGGATATATGTTAAGAAGAAAATGTTGATTTTAGTGAAATAACGTAAAATCAATTCGGTTGAGATAGATTGTATGTTACATTTTATAAAGATTTTTAGTTCTGAAATAATATTAGGAAACTTATTTAGACTTTTAATTTTGAATACCTGGCGAATTGGCATTGAGTGCTAAAAATTATAGTAATTTTATCGTAGTAAAATCTATTATATTTTTTTCAATTTAAAAAAAAACTGAGTTGTTTAAAATTTAATAAATTTGTAATATCAGAGGTAGTTGAAGGCAAGTTAGTGTTCCCGGGAGGCTTCACACCCACTCTATTCTTTGCTCAAAAAAACTTGCCAAAAAAGAAATTACTTTAAAACCCCTCGATCAATCTACGTCGTGACTGGACACCCCTTCTACTAGGTTACATTTAGGCTAAGTTTAAAATGAAGTTTTTTGTTTAAAATAAGATGACGAAACGGGACTGATTTTTTTTCTAGGCAACTAAAAGACTAATATTTCTCGCCTTTGATCTATACTTCCGAATATTCGAAAAAGCAATCTTATCGATCGATTTAGTTTAACAAAGTATATTTTGTTTTATAAAAGTTAAAAATGTTAGAATCCTACCTTGAAGACGGAGATTTGTGGTGCATCAAACTATTTATTATCCGTTTATATCCTGACCGAAAGGCTTGTTGATAAAACTTTTCGATATAGAAAAGATTATGTGTATTATAGACTCGGCCCAACCCTTTTTTCTCTGCATTATTATTTTTAACAGCGTTAAAATTATTATTGAATATTCGGTACTCGAGAGTTTTTTCTATATTATAGTAGACATTATTTTAACCTATATTATCCTCTTTAAAAGAGTTTTTCTTGTAAAAACATTTACAATCTAGCGACAAAAAAATTAGATTTTTTTGTCTGACATCTAAAAGACAATAGATATAACTGTTTTTTTGTTATAAGAGTATTTTAGTATATATATCGGGGTTTACTGTTTTATAACTGCATTTACGATGCTCTTTAAAAATGAGTGAGAATGCTATTAAACTAGATTATTTAGTTGGATATATTTGTGCTTCGAGGCTATTAACATTTACTAGTTTCGATGCCTGTGTAAATCCGATTTAAATTCTACTTTACTGTCGCTGTATTTTATAAAGACTTTTATATGGCTTTTGAATTTGTACTTGAAAAGATGTAACTTTATGGTGGATTCACAAAGGAAAGTTAATTCCTCTGGGAGAAAGGTTTAAGTAGTCAACGAGGAGGACTGTCCTCGCTTCGAAATGAGAGCGGCCCAGACATTAATCGCCACTTTATGTATTCTTGAATAAAGGATAAATAAAAGATTTTTCACCTTTGGACAGTCCGTTTGTAATTGCTGTTTGGATATTAAACGGTCTTGGAGGAGAAACAGTATAGTACTGACAATAAGAGCAGACGCCAAGTGAATGGCCTCCGAGACCACTGACTTCAATGCCAACGTGACTTACAAATTATAGTTTCTTCTTTAGACTTTCATGTATCACCGGTCTTTTTAGTTCTTGCTTAGAATATGTTTTATTATATTTGACTTAAAATAAGAATTATGCACGAAAGAATACAATATGTAGGTATAGTTTCCCATCTAAATTGTAGTTCACAAACTTGACAAAAGAGTGGCCAAGACTAGCCTCTATGTTTTTATAATTTTTTGGGCTTCAGCATTATTTTTGCGTTTTCTAATGTATACCTACGGTATATTTATACCGTACACACACATACAGTGTTCCCATTTTAAAGTTATCTGTCTGTACCGTTGCTCCCGATGTGTTTATGCTAGAGGGTGATGTGCTGAAATTATGCTTATGACGTCATTAACCGGGAATAATGATTCAGCGATAATTTCAAAAATGCATAAGACCGAGACAAACGTTTCGCTCGATTTGAACTTCAGCACGCATGTAGGTACAAATAAGACTTAAAAATATAATAAGTTTCATTTTATAATTTTAGTGTTTAATAATAATAAACCCTAAAATATGATATAATATTTATATAATAATAATTTTCGTGAATGTGTAATTCAGGAAATAGTGAGGATGAGCTTATAGTAAACCTGATATGATGAAGAAAATAAGGAAAAATGAGTTGTGGAGTTTCAAGTAATGAAATAAAATATCATTAGTGGAGAGACTCTGTTTTATTTCATTGATGAAGAAAAGTTCCGATGTACCCTTAACCCGATTTTTATTCTTAAAAGAGATATGAATACTATGCTATATTTTGGAACGAAAGATAGAGATTGTTATACATATATTAACTACTAAGTTAAATTTTACAGATTGAAATGACTTGAATAATTTTATTATAGTTTTTGACAATGACACTTCTCTATTCCTCAATCATTTTTCTACGGCTAGAAGTAGCAGATGGGCTGTAACAATTTCAGTTTTTTTCAATTGTCTTTTGGTGTAATTTTTATCATGAAAATTACGCTTATGAGGTTGTTTTTTAAGTATAGCAAGTAATGATTTTGAAGTAATGCTCTAAGCTTAATTAAGCACTTACATTTTATTTCCAAGGCTCAATGTTTGTATATCTAGTGGATGCCAGTATTTTTTTACCGATTCTTCTTTTATAATCTATTAGTTCAATACCTGTTTAATTGACTTATTTGATAAATTTTCTGGTCATGGATGGTTAGTTAGGTAAACGTTGAAGGTTACAGATAAGGAGAAGTGAATGTGATTATGTTAATTTCCTCTTTCTAATTGAAAAATGGTTTTATTCAAGATAATTTAGCAGAAATAAAGAGATGCGTTTACTTAGAATATCGGATGAAACAGAATCTTATTAAAGTGAGATGATTATGTAAAACGTTGTTAGTTAGAAGTAGTTTGGAGTGGAGGTGTAGAAAACCAGTCCGTTGGCTCTTGGTTTGGACTGTGCTCGTTGATTAGGTTCCTAGCCAAGTTAACCAACTCTGTCATTAAGTCTCTTCTCATCTGAATTGGTTTACTTTCTTTTTACTCCCGTTCTTTTAACACCATATTTTTTCTCTCTTGTTTTCGAAAGGGGTGCAGTCAGGTTTCCTCGACAAAAAGATCCTTCTATGAATATTTTATGTTTTGAAATTATTCCTGACCACTTGAGTATTTCTTTGAAATTATTTCCTACCCAACTCTAACACGCTTATTATAGAAGCATTTACAAACCGATTCTTAAGTACTACTTTCTTCAGATAACTTGTTTTTTCTTTTTCTTCACGGGCTTTTTTTTGGTGATGACGACTGTTAACTCCAATTTTACATGAACTGTTACTTAACCCAGCCTAAATATTTTTTTGGATTATAAGATTATTCATTTGAAATCTCATTATATTTATTGAAGAAACGCTATATTTGCAAATCAACTTTTAGTGTTGTGCATGATAAAATTGTTAAAATCTTGGTTATGGGTAAACACATGTTTTGAAGAATTCCATAATAAGATGTTTTACAAATAGGTTTAATTTATTGCGTTTTTATTAACATTGTGGAATAGAAGTCGCTCCTTTTTAAAACACCTTGTTATGTTAAAATCTTTTTAAAAATATATGGTATATTTTGGTCTGTTTGATAAAATTGAATGTACGTAGTAAACTGACCCTAATCAGTTTTTACTTCTTGTTCAACGTCTTGTAACATTTTTGTAATGGATTATGACGCAGCAATACTCATTTTAACTGACAATAACATGCGTTATACTATACTTCCTGCATCAAGCCATGCTTCCCAAAATGTTTTCTCTATCTATATGAAACGTCGAATACTTTTTTTTTTCTAAAGCGTTTTTACTTCTCCTTTATACCGTTGTCATATAGGAATAGTATTGTGCTAGCATAAAAATCTAAAACTAGGATTTCTCTTGATTTATGTGTTTTAGGTATTCTTAAGACCTCTTGAGTAGTTCTTACCATGTTCTCTTTCTGTGTGTGAGTGTATGTGTATCTGCTATCATCATAGCTCTCAGTGTATTTATGCTATAGAGTTGAAACTTGGTATAAAAATCAATCTTTAGGTCTAGTTTTTTATCTGATCAAGCGTTAAAACTAATAGATTATAACCAGTGAAGCGTACGCTTGGATAATATTTTGGATGTTTTATAATAAAAAAAAAATTAATGCCAAATTTGGTCTCTTGATTTATTATAGCTACAATGGCCTTGCACATAAATTAACATACCTTGTCGTATATCAGTTTTTTCTCTAGAGCAATTTATCTTGTTTATTCTTGAGGACGGATGTCGATGGAGCTTGGCAAATCGTTAATGATGCGTTCACCTGCTGGTACTTCCCTAGGGACCAGCTTAACTACCTCATCTCTTCACGCTAGTTTTTTTTCTATCACCTAATAATATTTCGTGCTCTCAAGACTTAGTCACACTCATTCAATAATCAATCCTTCTTTCTTCTGTCATTTTGTTTGTATATTATTTATCTGTGTAAACAGAGAATTCGCCTTGAAGAATTATTATTAAAGAAGTCCTGTAAAAATTGATGCACCACCTTAAGGGTTTATCACTTGTACATTTTTTACGTGCTATTTAAATTCTGAACACCTAATATTAAACAAATTAGTATGATTTTTAATTCTAATGATTTGACTGGTACTCTGCTTTATTTTCAAATTATAATAATCATCCATAATCGAAGATAGCCTATGAACATCAGGCTTTCTTTCAGAGGCTTTTTCATTGGGGAAGGGGGGAATTTTACTCTCTTCTTACAATAAAAATTACGATAAAAATTTAAAATTTTCCCTACTTAGATCAAATCAAGTGAAACTTTAATCAAGGAATTATATTTTTATTTATGTAGAATTATTTAAATAAAAGAAATAATAAATTAACAAAATTCAAATTATTTTGAAAATACTTACTATTGCTCATAAGTAACACAATTATAATTTCTAATAAATAATACAATACTGATATCACTTTATTCCGGTATTGTTTTAATAAATCCAGTGATGAAAAATTACCGGAATATAGTGATATTAGTATACATTTTTTTTAGAATTCAATTCGATTTCCTTAATAGGCAATGTAACGGTATCCTATGAGTTAACTATTCGAAGTTACTAAAAGTAGTAACAAAGTTAACATATTAGTTACCATATTTTGATAATAATTACCAAATTAATTATGGCAGGGACACATTTTTAGTATTAGGAGGCTACTTTTTTCACCGCGCCGCGGAAATGAGGGTTACTTTTAATTTTTCTACCGGAAGGGTATCCTGGTCGGACACCTCCTTGAAAGAAACCCTTATGAACTTAGATATCTACAAAAAGAGTCCTACCTTAAAAAAAATTAAGATTGTCGAGTTTCTAGCTCCGTTACTCAAGTCAAGTGCTGATTATATTTAACCAATCATGACACTCTTGCTTATAGCGTCATGATTGGTAATCATTCATCAAACTGTTAAAGCTTTTGAGGAGGAATAGGTCCAAAATAATATAAAAAACTAATTTTACCGAGCTTTCGATATAATTTAATCTTTTTCAAGGCTTAAATAATAAATATTTAAAAAAACAGATACATGGTTGCTAACAAATAGATGTTTGGACAACAATTAGAGTAACAGACAAATTATTCCGTTGTTATGTATTATATATATATATATATATATATATATAATATATATTATATATATATATATATAATATATATATATATATATATTATATATACATACAAATTTAGAGTTATGAGGTTGTGGTCAGATGTAATAAAAAGAAGAAAATGTATGATTTATAAATTAATTAATGGTAATTTATTCTATTTTAATGCCTCTTAACTCTTATTTATGACTTTTAATGGCTAAAATTTTATATGCTTTCATAACTATGTCAGGTAACACCTAGAAGAATTGAAGTATTGTTATCAGCATTAGTTTTGACTTTCGTCATCTCGACGACGGCCTCTTGTTTACCTATTGGTAATCAAGAGGCCTTCCTTGATCTTTTTTATTTACTGTTTACTATTTTTGTATGGAAACTTTAAACCTCTAAGAATCTACGACTTTTGCTATCTCGAAGAATAGGGATGTTGTATTAAAAAGAAAGAATGAAAGTAGTAGTAGAGATATTCTATTACATTGTACATGAAGGTAAACGTATAGCGGTTCTGTGATTTCCTGTGTTTAGCAAAAACGTATACGTTCTTTTAACTTTTTACTTTAATTAAATTTGATTAAACAAAAAATCTGATATCTCGTGACCTACAACAGTCATGAAAAGAAAGAGCTGTGTATTTGTTTCATTAAAATCTAATTAGCTAATAATATTGTTTCATATAATTATTTCTAACTCTTAATAACGTTCTAATTGTCAGGCGGTCCAACCTTCACAAAGAATTTCCTCTCCGCTTGATTTTTTCCCTTTTGAAGTTAATTTTTGAATAAATAATTAGCTGCCTATTTAGATTTAGATTATTGTATGTGAATGGGTTATAGGTGTATGTAGCACTTTTTTATATTTTTAATCAGCTATCTAATTAATTAGTTAATAATTAGTTTTGGGTAAGGAGAGTACTTTAATATTACTAGGTATGTTGTGTAATTATACTAAATTATACCGGAGTAGCTTGTGTTTTATACTCAACCTTCTTATAATTTAATAATTATTTGAGTACTAAATATTGTCTTGGGTTTTAATTTTTTTTAAACTTTAAATATTTTTTTATTTTAAATTAATTATTAAAATAACTTTGCTAAAAAGCTTATCTTAATTATATTTATTGTACTTTTCTGCATAAGATTGTTTTACAGAACTAATAATATTTCATACAAATTATAAGCACTGATAAGATTTGAAGTTATGTTTGTCGGTTTCTTTTCATCTTTTTGCTTTAAGTACAGGAAATATGTTTAACTGGGCGGACCTCACCTCGACTTATTACCATCTTTCCTCAATAAAGACATTATTTTTACACTAATAACTAGCTTTTTTTTATTATTAATGGTTTTTTTTTTCACCGAGAGTATATACAGTTAAATGAAGTCTAATTATCGAGTTTGCTTAAAAGATATCACCGCTAATTTCTACTTTTATCTTCTTTTTTTTGTTGTGAAATAAAATTTAAAATTTATTAATATTTTTTTAAAATTAATTTAAATTTTTAAAGACTTAAAATTTGTCTTTGTCTTCCTATTATTCTATTTAAAGTGTCAAAATTCAATGCAAAATTAACTTCTGTAGAAATTTATACTAAAATATCAATTAGTATATTTACGTGTGTTTTATTTAATAGTATCCGTTTAACTCCTCCTCCCTGCTTCGGACTCGCTTCGCTCGTCTTCAGACAGATAGAAAATGCATCCGTATTATTCTCAGTCATTATTGCAGGTTAATGACGTCATAAATCATTATTTTTCGAATAGCACAACTACAGCGGTAGACTGATATTTGTACAAAATTTCATCTCTTTAGCATGATACACTGGGCAACCTGAAAGTGTTTTAATATTGTTTGTGTTTTTTAAAAAAATAAACAAATATACTTAAAAAAATTATCTTTTTGAAAGCAATAATGTTATAATATAATTAGTTACCAGAAACTTTAGATGAGGCCTTAGTGTACAAAACTGTGTCTCGTCGAATTAGGAGAAATGATTAAAAACTAAATATTATTAAATGTGATCATTTAGGGAATTAGGGAACATTGATTCACACATTGCCAACTTGTAAGACACAAATTACTTATACCTTTTTGTAATTGTTACTCATAATTCTTCGGTGTAAATGGATATACTTCGGTGTATTTACATGAAGTTTAGATAAGTCTTTTAATTAAATTTTAGTTTTAAAACAAGCTGTAACCAGTAAAAAGTAAAAAAGAACAAGAGTATCTGACAGTAACAGAATATGTGTGTAGAACTTGGTATAATAGGTTTTTACTTACATTACATATTTCAGTACTTATAGTGCGACAATAATTTATTGTAGGTTTTTAGTGAGATAAGAAAATGCATAATTTTTCTGTTCTATACCTCTTTAGTCATATGGTATATTATATTTGTCACTGTTGCACATAAAGTTAAGGTGAGGTATTATACTGTTTAGTCATAATTTCGTTTTAAATTATCTGTGCATTAATCATAAATTCACATTTTGGTTACAGTAGAATAAAATGAACAAATCCATAGTCTTTATCATCACTACCTTTATCGCTAGAAGACAATTATTTGAATGCATAAATATATGCGGGGGAAATAAGCAGAGTGTTGTCGGTCTGGGAGAGGTTGTAGTATATACGAGGCATGTGTAAAACAGTTATAAGCTCCTATATATTGCTGTACCCCTGGTTGTTTGTAATGAGTTATGTCATATGCAGAGCAGTTTAACACCCCGCTATGTCATATGTACTACATATATGACCTTGGATATTATGTTTTCCATGTTTTCTCACCGTCTCTGTATACTGTCATGAGTCCTGTAATATGTTACATTTTTTGCAGAGTACCTTTAATTTTATATTTTTAATGTTTATTATGACGCTAAATATTGCGGATACTGTCTGGCACAAGCGAATGACAGTTTATTTTTTTTTTTATATCTATTTTATTGATTTTGTGTTTACAAATTAACCTAGTCAGTTAAACGCTAAAATAGTAACATTTGCTGAAAGTGCTAAGTATGATGAGGATATACGATAGTAAGAATTGGCGAAATTTCAATAGGCACATCACTTAGTTTCTAAATTTATGCTGCAAATATTTGTCCAAAATGAAAAATGTTGTTTTAAAACTTCTAAAACATTGGTTCAGTGAAAGAACCAATTAAAACCAAAACGTAACAATTAAAACCTACATCTGTTAAGTAATTATTATTATTTTATTAAATCTTGCATACGTACGTTGCCATCACAATGGTGGATGGGAGATCCACCATTAAGTAAATAAGAATCGTAGGCAAAAAATGTGAGGGCAGATAAGACATAATTTTATATCTGCCTTACACTGAGGCACTTTCTGTTGCTGACGGTTGGTACAGGATAGTTGATAACTCGCGTCTCTCTTGTTGAAAAATAACTATACAATTTTTAAGGAATCGCTTCGTTTGATTGCATCCTCCTCTAAAGACGTGTTGAGCTAGTTAAAAACTTACATACACGTAGCCCATTGCGATGATGTATTATATATTAAATTTCCCTGATAAAATAATCAATATGGGCCTAATATAGATTATCAATATCTTGAATGAATGGGATGACGCGTAAAGCCGATTTGCATATAACAATGCATATAACCCCAAAGGAGATAAAAATAGAGAAGAATCTATCAGAAAACATATGTCTAATAAACTGCTAATCCTTGGTACGAACTGTGAATGTTTGCGATAGTTAAACTAACTGCACAGATCTTAAATTTTAAGGCACACTTATCTACCGACGAATAGTTTCTTTTGAAGGTTATAAACATATAGTGAAAAATATTAAACTTTATTTGCTTGATACTGCTTTGTGTCTCAATATTTTTATTAAAAATAATAAAGGTTTGTCATTGTTTTTTGCATATAAATTGATATTATCATACATTAACACACAGGTGTTAATGTATGTCCAACTTGTCTTATCCTTGTTACATAACCTGCGTTCCACGCCTTTTCCTATAACCTTCCTAGGGAAGATAAGTTCACTCCTATTTATCTATTTCATATTACGATAGTGAGATTAGTTATGTAGTAAAGATCGCGTCATCCCTGTTAGTAAAAGTTAATAATAATATTAATATATATATATATATTATATATACATATATATACATTGTATTATATAATATATATATAGATATTATATATATATACACGTATATTACGTGTGTGTTGTATTATATATATAATATATATATATATATATATATATATATATATATATATATATATATATATATATAGATAATATATATTATATATGTGTGTGTGTGTGTGTATATACATGCACGGTATAGTTATGGCTAGAGGAACCTACTATTTACACAAGCTCTGGTGCCGGCTTTAGTTGACTTAAAAATTGTATTATGACAGAGGACTTAAAATCATTTAGAGGCAACCAGACCCCGCCCCCTCCCTTCCTCTCATAATAAATAACGTTACAGATAGTGTATAATTATAAATAGCAAAAGCGATTTGTCCCTTATATTATTATTATAACGTGTTGACATGTGTGAGCAATAAATATTACTCTTCTCTCATATTTATTAAATTAAATTGAAGAACTGTGTGATGCAAGTAACCTGATATTACATTGGTTTGTAAAAGAATCTGAGTAAAACATTTATTTCAAACCTAGGAAAAATAAATTCACATAACTAAACCATAAAATGTTACATATCTAGTGAGAAATCATATTTATTGGAGGAGTATACTCTGGGATCTGTATAAAATTCTTACAAATAATTTCCAGACATTTGTTATGATGAAATATCTTAAGCATGATGAAAATTTTACTTAATACTTATTAAAAAATAAATAATTAACGTTAGTATGAATTTAAATTTTATGTACGCAATTTCAATTAGTTCTTGGCTTTATTTGCAATGAATTGTAAATTTTGGTTTTGTATTCATGATTATTTACATTATTGTTGAACATATATTAGTTTTGTATTTGCTACTCATATTCACAGCAGGCCATATATTTTATGCTCTTTTAAGATCTAAACGTGTTGTAGTATTTCTATGATTTGTTGTGCGGTAAAACTAAACTAATATCTTACGTTAAACAGGCATATTGTATCCATAATACTTTTGTTACATGTTGGCTCTTATATACGTTTTACTTCCGATATCTTTCTTTTCTCCTTAATCTTGCTTTATTATATTATTTATTCAAATTGATTTTTTATAAAATGAAATGAAAATTTGATATTGCGTTTAGCTTACATAATTTTTCCTAAAGGCAAAAATACGAATTGATAAAAAATCAAGAATTATGCTACAAGTTAAAGATTATAGGGATTCTTTTGCCTTAGTATTTAATTTGTTATTATTTTACTGTTAATCAACTTTATTATGGAGTTATTTAATAAAAGAAAAACATATCATATGAACAGATGTGGCCGGCTGACAGTCCTGAAGGTGTTGCTTATGCGTCCAAGGGCATACGTTGTTGTAGTGATATACAAATACACATCCATGCAAACTTTTACTGAAATAAATCATACATAAACAAATGTGGAAGATTCTTTATTATTGGCATTAATGAAAAAAATGTTCCTTTGATGGCAGGGTGTAATAACGTGACAGTTTTGCTATGATCCCTTATCCTATGTGAGCCCTTATCCTATTGGGGGATTTGGGATAAAATGAGTCAAAATTTCCCTTAAGAGTGTCTGACTTTTTAACTTCTTTTCATTAGTGATTTTCATAAGCCTAAGGCTGGAAGGTGTAGAACTAGCAGTCACGAGGAATATAAGGTTACGTATATACGCAGAGCATAGAATGATAATATGTCTCATTGATCTAGAACATGAGCCTGGTGTATAGCGTTTTAATTGGTTTACAGTGATTGAAAACACACTAAAATTCATTGGTCACATCCTAAATTAAATACCTCTTAAGTTTACCTTTTCAAGTTAAATTTAATTTCAAATATTGATACATAAATCGCATTAAATTATTGTATGAATTAATTTTTTGATTTTATAAAAGTTTAAAGAAATGACATCTTAGTAGGTCTAGATTTAATCAGTTCTTCCTCTCACGGGATTTCTATACCTACTAGAGTGTACACCAAACTTTATTTCAAATTTCGGGATCCGTATTAGCTAAAACGTCAAAATTTAATGAAAGAATTGTTGTTTGGTTTGCTGATTCAATGCTTTCCTCTCGATATAATTATAAATTAAGTAATTTATAATATCATCATTCCTCCTACTTTATACATATATATATATATATATATATATAATATATATATATACTATATATATTATTAACATTTTAGACATTGTAATAAATTACTATGTATCGGAGAACAATAGAATTTTAATAATACAAACATTTAACAGAGCAAACGTATTATTAAAACTTTTCATTATACAGTGGCGCCGCCAGGACCTGTGGAAAAAATCACATCTTTATTACTAAAAAAATAAATATGTATTTATTTATTTATGTATATTAGACTAAATATACTTTTCTAATAAAAATAATTAAAATGCGTTACTACGAGAAGCTAAGATAATGAATAAATTAATCTAGTTTTCATTATTTTTATGAAAAATGAACACTGACTTGTGAAACAATGTTGATGCATGTAGCAATTATAAGAATATATTGCATTAAAAAATACTTAAAAACGAATTAATTTTCATGGAAAATATTAGACTAGAAATTTATTTATTTGCATAATAATATTAAGAGATTTTTCTCTTTTGTGTACTAAGTTGTTTTCTTTACTATTTTTAAAAGATTCAAATATGATTTTATAATAAGAGACTAAAAAATTTTAAAAATGGCTTTTGTAAATTATGATTATTTTTTAAAAAAAATGCACAGCGTAGCACAGTTGGTATCTCTTCACGGAGTCATTAATTTAAAAAGGCGCCTAACTAATTATAATTTTTTGAAAAGATAACTTCTAAAGATAGAGCCATAAGGAGGGGAAGAAGAAATAACCACTTTTAAAACCGTATTCATAATATGTAATTGTTTAATTACAGGTCTTTTCATAAGAAATGTAGAAGAGTAGAAATTATTTAAATAAACTTATAACTAACTTTGACAAATGTTACCAACAGTAAAAAAGCCATTGCTTCTGTACAGTTTTTTAACTCAATAATTGAGTTAATAATGGAGTCGATGCAGTTAGTATTTGTTTTTATTTTCTTATGTTATATTTCTCAAACTTATTAAACTGTCAAAACGTTTAAATAGAATAAGAAATATAAAATCAGATAATATATTAGCCTTAACACAATAATTATTTTAAGTTCATTTAATTGGACTCAGACTTGGTTACGATACAAATAATACCTTCATATTGAACCAAGGTGTTATTTTTAATCATTCGTTGTTCTTTAAGTCCATATGTTGTCCTTTCTTATGTATTCATATCTTATTTCTTTGTTATGTGTTTAATGAAGTTAATATTGCAATGAACCATTATCTGTTTATATATTTATATTTTTTATGTTTATTAATTATTATAATGTCATTATTCCTATTATAAATACGGGCCTTTAGCCTGTAGCCGCTACGCGGCGTCGGCCCCTCGGGGCTCTTAGCAGTCTAGGCCTGTTTTTTTATCGAAAATCATTGTTTTTTGTATTATATTTTATCGAAATTTCAACGATTATATTATATATATATATATATATATATATATATATACATTATATATATATATATACTTTATATAATATATTATATATATATATATATATATATATATTATTATATATATAATATATATAATTATAATTTATACCGTTTGTGCCACTTAAGCACTTGTAACAACAAACATTTTTCGGAATTATAACTACTAATTTATTATTATCTTTATATCTGTTTAAATTATATAATTTAGGGTCGAAAGAAGAAAGTCCGAAGTTATAACAGCCTAGAGCCTCGGTTAATTTTATATTCTGAGTTTGTTTGTTGCAATGTCAAAGTTTTATAATCTTTGACTATTCTGAGTTCACTAGTCAATTTTACTTCAAGTATAGTTTACTATACTTTTTTGAGAGCGTAAAGAGACTGAAGTACAAAAATGCTTTGTGTAAAAATAACATATTTAGAACGAGTGAAGTTATTGGGAAAAGTTCCGAGGTACATCGTACCCGATTTTTACTGTTACATTGTTTATCCCCTTTTTCTTTTTCTTAATTTTGATGTACTATTTCTTTTTATCTTTTAATCTAAAGAACTGTTAAAACACAATCAGTCACAAAATGAAATAATACATCTACTATCTCTGTAGGAGATGACTCTCAATCCTAATTTAGTGTTGAAATCCTAATGAGGATGTAAAGTCTTGGAATATTTTCTCATTATTTCACGCTGAGGTGACAATATTAATTATGATGAGAGAAATGTTTTGCCGAGTGCTTTCTCTCCAGTTCTATAAGGATTTAAGGACTAAACACTCAAGTGTGAGAAGATGTCAACATTGACAAGGATTCAATAGACTAATGATAGTGTGAGGTTGGAGGTCCTCGAGGAGAATGAGGTCGGTTATCCCATTTTTAGCGTTTGTTTTGTTAAGGAGTTGTTAAATGTGAAGAAGTGTTAAGATAAATGAAGGTTGCATCACATGGCCCATCCTGCCTTTGTAAAGTTTTTACATTTTAACTTAAGTTTTAAAATCTTTACCTCAAGGGCTCTTATGGGTTTCTCTTCGTATGCACTTCTACGTCCTCCAACTCTTTTAATGACATTAAATTACATCTAACACCGTTTTAAACCTAATACGAAAAGTTTTCAAAAGTTTAGAAATAATATTTATCACACTTTTTTGAACTGCTCTTACGCAAGAAATAAACTAAGTATTGTTGCGTACCTTGACACGCGTGACCTCTGTATTGGTAGCTCTTCGCGTGTGAAAATTATACTGTACTTACCTCGTTTTTAAATTCAGCAATGTAAACGAAGTGTTTCAAATTTATTATTTTATATGTTGTAGCCTTGAATCAACAAGTATTTACTAACTCATTATTGTAATTAAATTTGCCATTTTAATACTATAAATTTCTTTTACATGCGTTATTATTTATGTTCTTATTATTGCTTCATATTTAATTTAATTGCATCTATATTCTTGTCAACAATAACATTATTCATCTTCGCACCAATCCAAACAAGGAATAAACTGAGTTATATAATTTATTTTATACGTCTTATTTCACAGCTCATTCCCAAATACAGCTAACTCTTAAGGATCAATCAATTTTTTCTTCTGATGTTGATTTATTATCTAATTATTTGGATTAATTATTTACTGTCTAATTTATTTATGTACATTCATTTTAATGCTACGTAAAAAATGTTTTATTATATTTTGATATTATATACAGATGTATATCGTATATATACGGATGTGTTATGGTATATGTTATGTTTTAATTTCATTTTTATTGCTTTGGATATCAAGCCAAAAATAAAGTGATCGAGTATAACCTAGCTGATCAGGTGAGTTTATAAGGTGATTCAACTGGATGGTTTTTATTAATGAAAATAATTTGTTTTGAAACGTTAGGTTATAGGTCTTGCGATGACGTCATTGCAGGAATCAGTATAGACAAATTACATTATAATATTAATAAATTAGAGTTAATTTGTTAATATTACTACTACTTATAAAAGGAAAATGTTAGAATACATTTTCCAGAAACTAATCTGCGGGATACACAAGTCTAAACACTTCAATATTCATTTAGACATGTTTGTTATCATCTTTTATGGTTAACCTAGAGAATGTAGTTTTGTTAGGTTATGTATAAATTATTGCCACCAGCGTTCCCTAGTTTCCTTGGCTGCGTGCTTAAAGCGGTTGCTTGGGGTCTAAGTCTAAGTTTACCTAAAGTAAACCTATGTAATCATGGTTAGGACGATGTTTGGACGAGCAAAGCTAGTACGAAGTTATCAGGATGCAAAACAAGAGGTCTTTGGCCTTTTGGCTGATCCGGCGTAACAACTTGTTGGTGTTATCAATTTCCCTGTGAAGTTCTGTTTCTAGTAACTATATAACTACAATAGGCCTTCAGTCTCTTAGCAGCTCCGCGGCGTTGGCAAAAGGGGCCGCTACGCGGCCACAATGTGTATACTGCTATGATATTAGCAAATTTTGTAACATGTTTTTATCTATTTAGATTGATCTAATGACTTTTATGTATTTTACTGTTTTTTCATAAATTTAGTCACTGTTCATGTAAGTTATCAAGTTTTATTTTTATCTGAACAAGTGTGCGAAGTTATCGAGTGTCATAGAAACCTCTGGGAACAAAGTAATGCCTTACATACACGTACACATCCTTACATATATATATATATTATATATATATATATATATATATATATATATATATATATAATATTACATTACACACACACACACACACACATATATATATATATATATATATTATATATATATATATATATATATATATATATATATTTACACATGCATTACAAATTACATAAATTACATTACATTACATAAAAAAATTTTGTTACAAAACTTTTGTCGCTCATAATTTTTTGAGTGAATAATGCATAATTTAGAATGGTTTAAAAATGTATGTACTATAAGTAAATGTAACTGTGCAGACTACTCTAAATTTATTAAAACTACTCTAACTTAAAAACAGAAGGCCAAGCGAAATCAATTTTTCCCTACTCCCCCTTCCGTCTCTTTTATACCGACGACCTCATTAGCGTAATTTTCTTTGATAATTGACAATCATTTGATATAATTGATTGGGAATTAAGCATTTGTAAAGAAACTCTTTCCGGCATGCAAACCGTGCCAGTATTTGATAATTATTGGAAACATAAAATAATAAATTTGAGATTTAAACATGGGAATGTAAAAGAAATTAAATGATTTTAAATATTCCGTATAAAAATAACAATGAATAATTTATTCAGTACGGAGTTTTTGATCTTTCAACAACTTGCGCATATCAGTGTACATGACTTTCTCCCTTTGACAGTTCACTCTTTACGGGCGAACTTACATATGAGTGAAAACTATATAAATATTAGGATAATTCTAGAAATATATTAATAGAATATAAATAAAACAATTTGTTTTAAAAAGTTAGGTTATAGGTCTTGCGATGACGCGCTAGAATTATTAATAAATAATAATTCTAGCGCGGTGGTCCGCCGGACGAATTTCCTATAGAACGCTTGTTTTCGTACTTTGCTTAACAATCCATTTCTTGCTTAGGGTCCCGTTTATGCTTTGATTGAATTTTCCGTATTTTTAAAAGGGAATTAAAGTTTAAAGCTCTGATAGTGTTTATGCCTAATAAACACTATTTCTTTGAAAAAAATACAGAAATAATTGGTTATTAATATATAATGTACAAGGAGTGCTTGATAATTGAGTAATTTGCTCATGTTATAAGCATAAACCAGAACCTTCAGCAACAAATGGATTGTTAAGCACGAAAACACGAATTTTGCCCGGCATGGGGACCACCGCGCCTAATTTACTATGTAATAATAAATAATAATAATTCATTTTTATTGTGTAAATAAATAACATAAAACATGTCCGTCCTTACCGGGATTCGAACCCAGGTATCTTGGATTTAAGTACTATCGGTGCTACTGGCCGTCTTTTAGGTTTTCTGGTTATTGACCACCGTGGTTTTTTCTTTTTTAACACTTTAAGTGGCCCTTTTGCCCCCATACAGATTTTATTCGATTTAACGCCCTAATTACATTTAAAACAACACCCTACCCGAAATTTATTCAGTAACCGTTATTTTGGTTTCAAGTATCACCATGGTTTTTCGACTTTTTAGTCACTTAGAGTAGGCGTAATGACTTCGGACCAATTTAATTCGATTCAGTGCCCCAAATAACATATATAAGGAGCAAGAAGGAAAAATTTAACCTTAAATATCACTGGTTTTTTAAAGAATTGTCTAGAACCACACACACACATGTGTGATGTAGTTTGATGACCATGTCATCTCCTTGGCTGGGGGTATTTAATTATTTTCACTTAACTATTGTTTCACTTGTCACTTAACTAAACTTTTGTTGTGATTATTGTAAAATTGTTATTGTCTGTTTTGAAATAAAGTAAGTATGTAATCAACCTATGGGAATAGGCCGATTAAAAACACATATATATATATATAATATATATATATATATGTGTGTGTGTGTGGTGTGTGTGTGTGTGTGTGTGTGTGTGTGTTTGTGTGAAGTTTTGCAAAGCGTATCTCGCCATGAAGCAATATCTTATTAGTGATTTTTCCAAAGGAAATTCGATAATAAAACCTTTCTAACTTACCTTCACTTGTTAACAGTCTAACGGACGTCATTTGGAATATGCCTTTTGAAGCTAAAACCTGTTAAAATACTTGTAATTTTTTTTTATTAATTATAGTTAAACTTGTGAAAGCAATTAACGGTTTACTGATATTTTTGATAAGTACTTAATAATTTAATAAGTATTTTATTTAATTTATAAATGCCCATCATTTTTTGTTTTTTCTAATTTATTGCTAACAATAATTTTAGCGTTTAAACTGTTCAAGCTAGAAAGGCGAAATTGGTCTCATTAGAAAGCTGAGTAAATTTCTTAAAGGGCAAACTACTAACTATGTCAAATATTTTGGAACTACTGAGCAAAAGTTTAGCCAAGAACGGAAAAAACTTCTCTTATGATTTCCCTTTAAGTAAATGTAAATATGTGTATACATTCAATAGTCAAAAATGTAAGTTATTGCTGCTAGAAGTTGCATAAACTGATAATTTTTGTCGTATAAAAGAGAAAATAATGTGTTATTTTAACAAAATATTTTTTTTCGAAAGTAAACTAATAATACCATTTTTAGACTCTAAGAGGTAAAATAAACATATTTTATTCTTACAAATGTTTCTCCAAAACCACTATTTTTAAAGATTTTTAATTATTTTATGTACCATGTAATTAACATTGTAGAGATATGCAAAAATGCCAAAACATATCGGTTTTTACAACTTCTAGGAAGAATGGCTTAACATTTTGATTATTGAATGTGTGATGAAGTTTGGGTTTTCTTAAAGGGCAAGAGAAGTTTTTTTTCCGTTCTTGGCTAAACTTTTGCTCATCTCTTACTTTCTCTAATGCCCTACCATAAAAATTCCATAAAATTAAATTTTTTCAAAAAATCATTTTTCATGTAAATTTTTGGGCAGTAGTTCCAAAATATTTGACATAGTTAATAGTTTGCTCTTTAGGAAATTTACTCATGAGTAAATTTATTTACTCATTTATTTACTCATCATACAAAGCTATTAACTTTGTATGATGTGAGGTCAAATATTTTTTTTAAATATTAAATTTGACCTTGTGGGAAAACGGTTGGAGATCGGGGTTTATATTATAGAACATTTTTGTTCCCATTGAGGAGTACTATCACCTCCTTCTTTGGTGGACACTTTATATGAAACACCATGTATATGCGAGTAGAAAATGGGTTTTCAGAAGTCTTCCTATTTAGCGATTTTATAAAAATTTAATGCTTTAAATAACATAATTTAAATATTGTTTTGTCGTATTATTTAGACGTCCCCGAAGTCTGTTCTTTTATTATGGATATCCATCACTGAAAACGGTGAAAAAAAGTTTAACGCTCTTTAACGAGACCTTATAAGGGGGCTTATTCTCAATTTAATGTTGATAACTCAGAAATAAAATTAGGGATGTCAAAGTTTTAAAATTGGGTTAAACGCCATCCCTTATGAGAATATTGCACTTGCATTTATTGCTGTAATTTAAAACTTATTTCTGCTTCCAATAAAGTCTGTATGATTTTATTTGGAACCCTCAAAACTTGATTCTCTTATATGTTTGATAAATTCCATTTGCTTGACGTTTTATTGCGTTAACTTTAAATGAACAAATAATATGACTTATTGATGAAATAGAGCTAATATTCTCATAAAGAAAAATACTAATAAAAAACTAGGCTGCCAAATATGATCACAAGTCTTTCATGTATTCGTGAACATAATATTAGTGTTACCTGTTATAATTAAAGGTTGAAAGCCTATGTACCGTATTACTTTTATAAGCTTAAATTAACCTTAAGCTATAACACCCTAGATATTGGTTTACGAAATAATTCTGAGATCTAGCGAGACCTAACTAGTACCACCTTTGTCCTTGTATAATCATTAGATGTTACGAGTCTGAAGTTCTAACACTCTAGACTTTGGATAACCCCTTTATTCTAAGGTCGAGCGCAGCGAGACTGAAATAATATTACCTTAAGCTTTGGATGATATGAAGTTCTAAGGTCGAGCCGAGCGATGTGAGTCCCAAGTAATGAGGAATAGCACCGAGGTTCCCTTTACCTGATTTATTCTTTGTGTTTATCTGCAGTCTTTCTTATATTTTATTTTATTCTTTTGTTTTAGGTATGAAAGAGAATTCATCTCATCAAAAAGAATGAGGTACTCTGTTCATTAAATTATTTTAGACAAAAGATATATTTATATAATAATAATAATAATAATAATGCCCGTTTAGAGCCTTGCGGCTCATCAGGGATAACCCCTGCGGGAACCACCTTGGGTGGTAGAAGCAACCGTAACGCTCAAAGAGTATTCTAAAGTTGGCGATAATTTATCTAAAAAATAATCTTGTATAAACTGAGAGCGTAATCTGGGATGCGAACCCCAGACCTCCGTGGGTGTCAAAGGTCAGTTTAAAAACTAACGCTCTAACGACCTCGGCCACGGAGGCGGCCTATTTATATAATATGTGTGTTTAATTATTTTTAACATTTAGACATATTTTTGAGAATTGAAGTAGCGATGCTTATTTCTATATTTAACAGCTTCTAATAACGTGTAAAATTCTGTCTTATGTGTTTTGTTTTTACCTCTTTTCCTCTCCTGTGATAGGAAATAGGGAAGTTATAGATGAGCCCGGTAATCTGCAATGAATTTCTAAATTCTTGTTGTATCTAATTTCTTTCGGAAACAATTCGCATTTAAAAGTGGGTTGCATGGCTGCGGAGTTGGACCTGGTTGTGTGTCAGAATATTTGGCTGTTAAGCAAGGAAGTATTCTAAGGAAATTTGCCAGGCTTGCCGGTACCCTGCGCCAAAAAATTCATATTTTTCATAAGATATACAAACAAATTAAAGCAAAAACAGATGTCTCTCTTTACAACAAAGTTATATACACACGTTATCCCGTAGTCATTTGCAATTTTTTCATATTATATGCCTCTCACAATACTTACAAGTTATATGCATAATTCATCTATAAAGAATTTAATTACAAATTTGAACTTTTTAAATTTAGAAATTTGTTACTTAATTATAAAATTAAGATTACATAAAAGGTAAGGATGATAAATTAATTAAAGACTTCTATAAAATTTATTACCTGTATGTTGCATATAACAGAATTGCAATTCAAACTTATCTGAATTGTACCTATTTAAATAAACATTTAAATAGGCTCAAAAAGAATCTATTTTACTGCTATTAGTATTACGTGTTAATTTATACTACACTAGTTGTTGACTAAACGTTGAGCTAAGGAGTAGTATATTATACAAAAAGATGTTAGTTTAAGATAGTTCAACAGTATATCTCAATATTGACTCGTTCCTCTATCAAATAAGTACTTAAAGTTGTATAAACGTATCTGCATTTTCTGAAAGTATGCAATTACCTCTTTACTCTGATAGTGATCATAATATCATTTGCATCTTTCATTCCACTTACTATAAACAGTTTAAGAAACGTAAGGCTTTGATAATTTGGATAAAAGTTTTTAACTTTTACGGTATTTATTTTTATATTAAACGAGATGGATGAGTATTTTAAGGCTGTTGTTATAAGTTTTTAAATGAAGTGAACATTAAGGTTTCTTTATGAACTATAGAAAAGATTTAAAGGAAGAGATGAGAAGTCATAGTGAGGTCGTGCTTGAAATGACGAGGTTCTTTAAGCTTTTCTTATAAGTTCTGAGGATTTGGTTCCGACAAGTCTGTAGAGGTAATGGTCATGATAATTACACTACTAGTGTCAGCCCCCCTGTTAATTATCTTTTTCCTTGATGACTTATCCTTCTTCTTTTCTCTTCGAAAAACTTAGATTTAAAACTCACTCGAAAACTTTCCTTCAAAATAAACCACATTTCTTTCTTATTGCATATTTAATTAATTTAAATTTATGGTTGACCTCCTAAATCAGCAGTTATTTTTTTTAAGTCTTTAAGCCTAATTTATTTTCATTTTCCTTTTTATGTGACTTATTTTTACTTTTCCTCATTTATACCGTAGAGTATATAGGAAAAGTATTGTTTGCAAAAAATCCGATACCGAGATGTCGGAATTATCCGTTTCAAGTGTTTTTAAGGCCTCCTAAGCGGTTTTCACTAAGTTGTCTGTCTGTATGTGAGTGTGTCTGTTATTATCTTAGCTCCCAGTGTATTGATGCTAGAGAGTATAATCAATACACAAGAGTGACATAGTAAAAAAATCAGTCTATAGGTTTAGTTGTGCTATTCGGAAAATATTTTTATAATGTAATTAACCCGCAATTATGACTTCGCGAAAATTTTGAAAACTCATAAAACACAGAGCAAGAATGCGATCGGATTGAGATTTGGCACGCATGAAGCCATGCATAAGACTAATACATGCGTCAAGTTTCATCTCATTATCAGTATTAGCTCAATTTTTATTGAATGACTTGTGTCTGTCTGTTTTTTAAAAAATTATAAAAAAAAGGAAAATTAAATGAGTTAGTTTAGATGAAGAGTTCGTTTCACTTCCTCTGTGGAGGCATCTCCAGAGATATAGGAAATAACAGATGAAAACACAATGCTCCTTGAAAATGAACTCAGTAATGTAGTTCATCTTTTTAGAGCATTTTGTTTTCTTGCATAATGTGCTACAGCTCTAAAGATGCCTCATACAGTGAAAGCGAAACGTCGAATTCTTCATCTACATTGACGCAGTCACCTAGAAAATCTAAATCCTCATTTGCTTTTTAAGTTGCTGGTTATAATTTGCCATTACTCTTAATGTAGATATCTGTACCCTTCCTCTTGTTGGAAAGAGTTTGTCTCGATGTTTACACCCCAGGTCCCGGTCTTTACCTGAAGTTGGTATAGAGTTGAGAAAATACTTAACTTTGCTCAGCTTTTTAGTAATACTGAGTAATAATAAAAATTTAACCTCAACAACTTTAATTATCACTTTGAGCACATCGGTTATAGTATGATACACAGTTAAAATCAGTCGACAGCGTGGGAAAAAAGTGTTGAGGAACCAATGAGCTTGGCCTGATATCAAATTGTGGGTGTGGTTTAACATCCAGGAATAACCTCATTGGCTCCCTCTCATTATTTTCCCACGCTGTCAACTGATTTTAACCGTGTCATACTGTAATAGATTACAATCAAATGACGGTTTCCGCAGAGTATATACCTTAAGACGATGAAAACCCCTTAATTAGCATTAGCATGTATTTATTTATCTAATATATGACTGTATATACACCGAAATTCATATTTTGTACTTCCATGTTTATGAGTAAGTTTCACTTCCCTATTATAAGTTTTTCATTTCTAGAAATATTTGTTGAAAACACAGACATGCAGGGTATCTAGTTCTTATATTGGTTCAAATAAAGTGTTTAAACTAGAAATTGAACAAGAAATTAAGTAGAACAGTGTTTAATAATCCAAAATTCATAATTTGTTATGAGACATTCTTTTTATTTATATAACTACTCATGACTTCAAATTAAATCATATTTAAATTTTATTAAGTTCAAATATTATTTAGATGTATGTAAGATCTCTGCTTACTCAAGAAAAGTAATGACAGATCTAAGAAGGGCGTGAACTAACAATATTGGGTTCAAAAATAAATATTTGAGTTGAAGAGGATGTTATTTAGTATTGTAAAAAGATGTAGACTCACAGAGCCCGAGTCGAAAAAAAGTTTTTATTTTAGTCGGTTTCTTTTCTTGTTGTCAGGTAGGATTTATATTTGATCCAAAAGAGGTTACCTGGCCTCTGAGAAAAAAACCGATGAAGTCTTCAGGTAAAAATCTTATTTCTTTTTAAGTTTCTTTCACACTCTTATTTAAAAAGATGCTTTGGGTTTCTAAATGGAACGGAGCCGACGTAAACTATATTACAACCCGTATCTTATTCGTTTATGTAATAAAATGTTCCAAAATTTTTATGGACCTCATATAATTTATATTTTTTATAATCATTTAATAAATCTAACTTTATTTATACTTCCATATTTTTTGTTCTTTATAGTTGCAATTAAAAATATGTTATTTGCCTTTTTTAAAATACTTAACTTGCATTTTATATCGTATAAAAAGTTATAAATTTCCTAATTAACATTCTTGAGTATCTCAGATATATTTTATTTAACCGCAGTAATAAAATAAATCTAGATAAGTAATGAGTTAATGAGCGTATATTAATAAGTTAATATGCCATATTTTATTATGCTTTTAATTTAAATAATTGAGTGAAAGAATTAGGCAAGGGAACTGCTACTGAGTTACTGGCCCGTCTTGGCTTTATGTTAAGCTTTAAAAATCTGGAATTTTTAAATGAGTCTCATGAATCTGAGAAATGTCAAGATTCTGTAATAGTTAAAAGAGTTTAAATTAATCAGACTAAATATAACAGTCGTTTAAAAAAACCTTATACATTTTTGATTAGCAGGGCTGTTTTTAATATTTATTTTATGGTTTGGTTTTAATACTTGGATCTTGGCTTCAAAACCGCAAAACAAAGTATCTAAGTATAGTTTACCCCTTAACCTTAGGTTAGGCGTGATAATAATGAAATATAGGGAAGGTCGGGTGTCGATGACCCTAGTTACACTGAGGGCCTTCGGCTACCGCATACATATTTACACGGCCAGGCCGTACTGGCGACGACCAAGCCAGCTTCGAAACCCCTCTTCTCTTTAAGTTTATGTGAAAAAGCCCACCTCGCCAATTATCGGGAGTGAGAGTGCCGAACCTCGCCATCTTCGGCCCCCTCCTTATAACTGGCTTCCAAACGCATAATTAGCCTATTTTCAACGCCGATTCACCTCGTGTCGTTATCATCTTTTTATACCTGTTGTAATTTTAATTGAAGGCTCTTGTTGTAAAGCGGGCAATTTAAAGCCACTGGGTTGAAGCTGGACTCCAAATAACAGCCCTTCTCTACTTAACTACCTTACCTTCCTCACCCACTAACTAAGAATACTTTATAATATTCATCTACTTTTTCTTTCTATCTGATCATTAACTCTTTCACTCTCAATACTACATTATTAAACTAACCAGACACTTGATTAATTATTTTTATTATATTTAGAAAAAATATCTCCCTGAGGGAAATTTAAATTCTTTTCTCTGAAGGTTCTCTATTAATTTACCTGCCTTATACAATACCAACGCTTTGTTATCTTAAATCCGGTTTTCAACTTATTTAACACCCTGAAGATTGTAAAGCAATTTTTCTTTAGTTTTATTATAAGATGTAAGTAAGTATAAGAAATAAGGTAAAAGTAATGTGCCTGGATGGAAAGGATCCTTACGGTGGAATTACGGTCCCTTTTCCCTTACCAAGCTTGCCTGGAGAGATATTTCACTCATTTCTATAGTTTTACCCTGTCACTACCTAGACCTGAGTTTTGTACCTGCTTCACTGCTTCATGTAAATGCACAGTAGCTCCTTACTTATAACTATACCTAGCATGGAATACTTCACGTGAATCCTTATAGACTTATTGTTTCTCTATCTTGACAGGCAATGGATCGGAACTTGAGAGCTTTCAGACTG
Organism: Microvelia longipes; assembly: GCA_018340805.1. Classification (NCBI taxonomy): domain Eukaryota; kingdom Metazoa; phylum Arthropoda; class Insecta; order Hemiptera; family Veliidae; genus Microvelia; species Microvelia longipes. The sequence goes on along the minus strand of JACMZG010000008.1, from coordinate 49,628,452 downwards.
GGAGGGTCGCTGAACCTCATCTTACATTCAGATTCTAGGAATATTTACATTTTTAACTCCTTTATTTGTTGAATTATAAATCAGTTTTTTCTGCTACTTTATTGTGTTTCAAGAAGTAGGTTATTTACTTACTGGTACATTTTTGAGAAATAAATTTCAAATGCCTTATTGGCTTCGATTTAGCATTTTGCCTTGTATGCTGTATTTATAAGATCATGAATAGAATATAATGTCCTTTGAATTAATATAATTCTTTTTGAGACAAAGACATCGTATATCTTATGCTATGTTTACTGGATATTCATTTTACCTAATTGATATTTACATTTATAAAGTAAACGCAAAAAAGACTCTTTTGATTTTCTGGTGACTACTTTGGGCTGCAAAGAATTTTAAACATTTATTAACGTGTTCTTTGAGGTGGTTATGTGCGATGCTTTCAAGATTCGACTTGCCTGAAAAGGAACCATTTTGAACTTATTTCTTAAGTACGATACTTATGCGACCCTAAGTTCACTCACTTATAACTATGGTTTATCATACTATATATGAATTTATTTATAATTCCTTTAAATCATTTGTAACCGAGTATACATTGTTTCTCCAGGTCAATACAACCTACTTTACTTGATCAAAGCTTTTTACAGCATTGGTTCATAGGCGTGCGCTGGATTTTATCAGGGTGCCTAAGTACAACTACTTTTAGGTAGATAATAAGGTCTTTTCATTGTTAAAGCGAGTTTTCCGAATTATTTTTTTGCCTAACGAATTCGAGTTATGCAATTTTTTTTTATAAAAAATGTATCATATAAACCTTTATTTTTTTTAATGGCATTAAATAGTAACACTAAAATTAAATTATTCCTCAAAAATTTGTGAGGGTGCCAAGGCGTGCAAAGTGCGCACGCTTATGTCTCGGCTTGGTTGATTTTAACTTATAACATAAAAATAGTACGGTATGACAAGAAAATGAGCAATTTTTTACTAGGCCACATGCTTACTTGTTTAAGTCCCACTAAAAATGTAGTAAAGTAATGTAGGGGTTACTAATTTTTTTTGTCGGGTAAAAATTATAATAACAGCTTACATTTTTGTGCTCTCTCTGACAATTTAATGTAACTTTTGCCCAAGAAACTATCAATAGATTGTTTCTTCTTGCAATAATTCTTAGACTACTTTAGAAGGGAATCAAGCCTAATACTTTTAACGAAATATTATTAGTGTTATTACTCGACCAAAGAATGTGTAATAACAATTTAATTGACGTTTTAGAAACTAATTTAAGTTGAATCACTTATTTTTATAGGGTCAGCCATTTTTATGGGCAAATTTACCTAATACTCCAAGAACATTTATTACCTATTACGTTTAATAAAAGTATATAACCTTAAATAATAATAAGTTACCTACCTTAATTGGTTATAAATAAATTAATTTGAATACATGTACTATATGATTGTTTAATCTTGTTATTATTTGGCAATTAAATTTAATTATCTAATTATAATTTAAATTAACCATATTATACATGCAATCAAATTATATTTATCATCTTCAATCTTCCTCTGTAGAATATATGACATGCTCTGTGGAAAAATTTTTAGAATCAACTTTTACTCGGTGCCATATATCTGGGCTTCTTGTATACGAGGTACGTCAATGTGCGAGATACTTTGATATAGCTTATAGATATATAAGAGGTGCCTAAATATAAAAAAATATTACCTTTTAAAGAAACATATTAACAAATTTTCATGTATAAATGCATTAGGTCATCGCATAGTTACTTTCGGTGTTTCAAAATCACCATAGTTACTCGAGGTGAATTCCTTAAAATTCACTCAGCATGCAGTACATGTTTGTGCTTTGTATAAAATGTACTTTTTTTAATTTAGCATATATTTAGGAAATAGCATAATTAATCATATTTTAGCACATATTATTAATATTAAGCACAAATATAATTTATAAATGAGTTCCATGTAGGGACCAATTTAAGTGCCTCAGTTACTACTATTGATCAATACAGTAGTAATGAACAGCTGTCATTATCAATATAATCTGTATTTTTATTTTATGTTTTATTATGAAATCAATTAATTTCTGATTCAAATATCTTCCTGGTGAACTGTCATAATACTAATCGAACAGTATATTCAGTCGAAGGTGCACTTTTAAATGAAAAGAGGAAAATATGTTTCTTAGATTTTCCTAGCATTAAATTGTCTTAAAATAGATCTGACATTAACATTGTAAAAATTTGACTCGTAATTTTTTCTGACAAATATTACTTGTGAATTGTCTAACTCATATTTATGATCTTAAAAACTGGATAATTTTTAAATTTGTGCTAGTCTAGTTAGGTATATCATTAAAGTCAAAATCTAATATAATTAAGAAATAAGTAATATTATTTGTTAGGGCTTAAAAAAATAAGTAAAAGTAGTGTAAGTAATCAATTTTTATTTGGTTCATTGAAAGTAATCAATATTATTCAACATAAATATTTTATTATTCTTGACATTTCTTGACCCAGAAGTCCAAGTCAATGTCTACCAATGCCAATGTCAAATTCATTCACTGTAGTTAACTTTCTAAAATCTATACTTGCAATTCTTAATTCTTTTTATCAATAAGCATTCTTTAATAAATAATTAATAAAGATGCCTTTATAAAGAAATAATTATTTTTAAATGCGTTATTTAGGTTTTCTTGTAATTTTTATACACGTGTGTTGTGTATTTAATATTTTTTTGGTCTTTTTCTTGTTATTATCTTTATGCAATATTTATTAATTAAGAAGTAGTTATTGCTACACATCTCAACTAGTTTAGGCTTTATTAGATTAAACTTTTCATGTTAATATATTACTTAGTAGTAAATAAATATTAAATACACACACACGTAATATAAAACTGGTTTAATGAATAATTGACCAAAATAGCAAAAAATTTACTGGTCAAAATTATAGTACATATTAGACATTTGAATTAATTTTGGTTTTAAAAATGTCCTTTTATAAATGAAATGATTTATTTTTGTATTTTGATCAATTAATTTATGCTATTGTCAATTAATAATTTTGAAATTTATTGCTAAAATATTTAAGATTTGAATATAGTTTAAACCTTAAGTTATATTTTTTGATATATCGGTTAAAGCTGCTTTTGACTTACTCTGATCTTAAATATTTTAACTAAACTTCAATCTAATACTTGAATAATAGGTTGTAACTAAAAAATAAATAAGACTTTTTAAATTTTTAAAAATTAATATTTTTATTTTGGTCGAAGAATTTTTTTATATTCGATTCTATACAAAATATAAATATACAAAATTGGTTTTAATATCTATAACTTAAATTTATATCACACAGCAAACGCTCAGTCAATTTTTTCTAAACAAATTTAAATAGTAACTATAAATCTGTCAAAAGTACAAAATAATATTAAAAGGAATCATCTTTTGAATTTATATTAATTATATGTACAATCCATAGCACCATGGATATTTAAATAAATATTTTATATGTATACTTTACAATATTTAACATGACTTCTTTCAAATTAAATGAATTTGGAAATGTTGTATGTCTGTATAAAAGACTAATTCCTAAGTATAAGTAAATTTACAATTCAAAGAGAAAAAAAGGGATTCCTTATTATTGTGTAAAACTGTTTTTATTTTTATTCTGTACTATTTAATAAATTTATGAAGTAAATATATTTATTATTTATTACTGAATACTTAGCAGTTAATTATGAAATAAACAATACTTAATCATAAATGTTATGAATTATTGAGAATTTCTCTCTGATAAAAATCAAGACATATATTTTCACTTCACGTATTATGACTTGCAATATTTCCTAAATTCATGAATTTAATTTGAAAGAAGTATTTTTTTTTTTAAAACTAACGTCTCTATTCATTCTATTTACATCTGACTTTACACATTTGAATTTATTTACAACTAATTTCATTCAAAAAATAAATAATAAGAATTATCTACATGTTAATTTACACACGACTTATTTTTTTTTAATTCTAGGTAAGGTCAAATGACACAAAAAAATATCACAGAGAAAGAGGGAATGTAGTTATATATATTAAGGGAAATGATTCTAAATATGAATGGCAACAGACCTTGGTTGATTTGGTTGCTGATGCTGCGGCTGATGATGCGTCTGGTTGATAGTATTATGATGATAGTGATTATGTTGTATTCTATGTGGCGGATGATGGTGATGATGATGGTGGTGGTGGTGAGGTGGAGGCGGGTGCTTTGCCGGCCTCACATCAGGCAAAGCGAACCTCAACTTCTCCCAAAACTGTTTATCTCCCCATCTTAAATAATTGTTTGATTTAAGATAGAGACATATCTCTGGATCGAGATCCTTATGACACACTTCACCTAGCACTATCACTATCAGTCTTTTCCTCCTATCTCGTAGGACGTTGTGATGAGCCGACTTGAACTCGTACCTACACCACTCCGATTTAATGTAGTTTTGTGAGAGGACCATCACAGTCCTTTTAGACGCATCGACAGCTTGCGCTATCGCGTCACCTGGAAATCCTCCTGGTACTGGGAATTCTCGGTAGTGTAAACACAATTTGTAAGGGTTTTCACCTTGTTCAAGAGCCGGTGCGAGTTCTTCAGCCACCCACGCCTCGTCTTTACTTGAATACGAGATGAAAGCATCGAATGGTTTATCACAGTCGTCTTGATCGTCATCTCTGTTTTTATAAAATAGTCTGACGCCAAATCTTGAATGGCACCAAAGTCTAACTTCTTGTTTGTAAGCAAACACTACACAGGTTACTATGGTGACTAGAAAGAAACCTCCTAATGTTGCAACTACCAAGGGAATATAATCTTGAATTTCTTGCCTTTGAATAGCCGTATTAGAAGTCAAACTGCCGTTGGTAGGCGCTTCGATGAAATTACCCATTGGAGGAGGAAGACAGGTAATATTATCTCTTAGTAGTGAAAACCATTCAGTACCGTTATAGCATCTTACAGATTTTGCGTCTGCTAATGCCGAGCCTGTATACAGAAGGAAATCTCTAAATCTGTCAGCATAATCACAGTCGCAAGACCAGGGATTGGCAGCAAGTCTGAGTCTTACTAAACCTGGACTTAGCTCCCAAACAGCAAGTTTAACCAATCGGTTGTAGTCCAGTCTTAGCACTCTTAGCTCAACCAGTCCGCTAAATGTATTGTTGCCGATAAAACCGATTCGATTATTTTCAAGGTACAATTCCCTTAGACTTGTTAATCCTTCGAATTCAAATCCCTGCAATTCTATTATTTTGTTGTCATTAAGACGTAATAATTCTAATTCTTGTAATCCGTTAAAGGTTCTATTGTGTATTGCTTCTATGTTTGAATTATTTAAAAATAATACTTGTAACTTTTTTCTTCCGATAAAACTATGACTTGTGATGGTTCCAATATCATTGCCGTCTAGGTAAAGCTGAGTTGAATCCATGGGTATTCTATGCGGAAGATTGTTTACATAACCCGATCTTGAGCAGTCTACAACATTAGCTGACCATGATAAGTCGTGATAACAAGTGCAATTCGTTGGACAGGTCATTTCACAATCACAAGCATCAAAATCACAGCAGTGACAGAAAGGAAAACAGTTAGACTCGTACTGACAAAGGAACTGATCAGGTGAAGCTTCTTTTAACAGAACATACGAATTCACTCTGTTATATAATAACTTACATGTGACAGTATCTAAATCCATTAACTGTGGCTTATTTCTGTCCTTCAGTTCCTTCGAATAATGTTGCAACCATTGCATAGTGCAATCACATTGAAACGGATTACCGGCTATGTAAAATTCAGGTAATTGTTTGTGTGCAGGTATAGTTGATATTCGCAATGAATTTTGTGTCAAACTTTTAATTTGATTACCGGTTAGTTCGACTCTGGTTAAGTTGGGTTTTTTGAAAAACGTGTAAGACTGAACCTTTGAAATTAAATTATTTGAAAGATTTAAAATTTCAACACTATCGGGAATAGCACTGCCTGTGATATCTGTTAATTTATTGTTACTGGCATCAAACATAGTTAGATGCAGTTGACTCTCTATTTCGAAGTAATTTCCCAATTCTGTCAACTGATTGCTATGTATATCGAGCCACTGAAGACCAGTAGGTATTAAAGCGTAATCAAACCATTGCAATAAATTTTCAGATATATTTAACCAGACCAAATTCGGCAGCTTGTTGAAGAGACCGTTAATCTCCGTGAGATAATTGCCATCAAGTCTTACAGCGAGAAGATTCTTGTTAGCGTCTAAAGAGCCGGGTTCTATCCGTTGTATTTTGTTGCCGGATAGGTTTAAGATCCTGAGCGCGGCCATCTTGTCGAATACCCCTTTACTTATATTCGTGAGGTTGTTCTCGGTTAGCCTCAGGCCGACTAACTCTTGCATGCTAGCAAACGATGTGTTGAATATCTCCGTTATCTGATTATCTCCAAGATCTAATGTCTTAAGATGCGGCACTTCTGTCAGCACGGATGGTACATCGAAAAGTTTATTGCTGTTCAGATGTAAGTCTTGCAGACTAGATGAGTTTTTCAGTGCTTCAGGATCAATGTAATCAATCATGTTACCATCGAGTGATAAAACACTCAAACCAAAGAGACCAACTAAAGCATTACTGTCGATTTTAGTCAATTTATTACTAGATAAAGTTAAAGAATGTAAATTATTTAAAGATATAAAAGTGTGTTCGGCTATCGATTCTATTTGATTTTCTTCGAGTCGTAAAACTTGTAAGCTGTACAGATCTCTGAACACTGAAGGTTCTAACTTAACGATATTATTACCAGCTATGCTTAAAACTACGAGTCTTAAAAGACCGGCAAACGTAGAGGTATTTATCCATTCTGCTGTAATGTCGTTATCAGATAGATCAAGTACTAATAAATTGCTTAATCCGTTAAACAAGCCAGGAGCCAAAACATTGATAGAATTATTTTGCAGGTATAACTCTTTAATTTCTTTAGTATCGGAAAACATTTCTGGTGGGAGGTTTACAATTCTATTGTTTGCTAAATTTAGAGAAACTAAAGATGTTAATCCATCAAGAGCATGGTCGGCCATAAAACTAATGCTATTATATTGTAAGTTTAGATCTTTCAGGTGAGATAATTTGGAAAATGCGAAGTCTGGTAAAGAGTCTAAACTGTT
>JACMZG010000008.1:49523738-49616238 GCA_018340805.1 Microvelia longipes | reverse complement strand
TTAATTTTTTAAAGTGAAAGGGAAAAAATTCAAAAATTGTTGGTAAACTTGGCTTTCTGTGCTTGCTCAAAATTTTGCGCGGAGCTAATAATGGAAGTATAATCTTGTATAGCTTGGGGGCAAACATGCGTATTTTTATAATGAAATTTCTAAGAAATTCGCTCGGCTTACGGACCCCCACGTAAAACTATTTGATTTCTGTTGTGGGACTTCTTTTACTCTCTGTTATTATTTAATTATATTTACTCCAAATCTATCAGCAACAGTTTTGGTTGAAATATAGCTTTTATTTATTAACGGGATTAATTAATTTGATATTTTCTCTTTTACTTAAAAGGAAATCATAAAATAGGACTTGTACTACTTGCAACAAAAATATTATTTACATCCATCGTTACGATCGCCCTTTTAAATGCATTTTACTTTTATTTATTTAAATAATCATATCTATCATTTTAAAAGCTTTTTCTATATTCAAAATTTTATTACTCTTTTAATAAAGGTCTAAAATGCTTTCTTTTCTTATTCTTCTATTTATCCTTTCTAACAAAAGATTTAAATACATTCTTATTTAAACTGTGTTGACATAAGAGCATGAAGAACTTCATGTAAGTGCTAATTTAACATTTGTTTAAAGATTTTTATTACTGTTGTTTGAACATTAAGTTTTATGCATACTTTGAGATATTTATTGCTCTTAACTCCTCGAACATCCTATTATGACTTTATGAAATGTCATATTCATAATTTACTCTTTAATTCCCTTTTAACACTTCTTGGATATTTTTTGAAAGGCAGTTAACGCAAAATTGTTCAGCTTTCTCAAAACATGTTGGCATTTACTTGTGATTAAATTTATACATATTATGTCACTACGTATAAAAATATTCGTAAATTTGATTTTCGTGGGTGTTAAGAGACAAAAGGTCTATTATTTATAACTGATTTGCAGATTATTATATTTTTAAATATTGTATAATTTTACCTTAGTCTTATTACTATGTTATTGTTATGTAATCTTATCGGTTGTTTTGATTAAAACTCCTACAGGTTTGAAATTTCACTTCTTTTGTTAATTGATTAAATATTATTTGATTTTAATGCAAATATTTTGATTGTGTAAACATTAAGTTTACTTTATATACTCTGATAGATTTGAAGAGTATTAATGAAAGATGAGTTTATAACTTTACTAATTTTAAGTTTATAACTAAGGAGTGTCTAGTTTTGTTTAGTAATATATTGATAAATAGGAGCATTTTCTTGACATGTAATTGAATTTAAAAAATAAACGCTAGAGGAATTAAAAAAATGAGCGCTAGAAGAATTAAAAAATGAGCGCTAGAAGAATTAAAAAAATGAGCGCTGGAGGAATTCAAAAATTGAGCGCTGGAGGAATTCAAAAAATGAGCGCTGGAGGAATTCAAAAAATGAGCGCTGGAGGAATTCAAAAAATGAACGCTAGAGATTAGAGATCATAATAATCAGAGTAATAAAATAAGTCTCTCCACTGATGTCAATAATTTATTTAAAATAAAGCACAACCCGCTTTCAACCAACAAAAGGTCATCACCAGTGCCGGTGAGGTGTTAGGAAGGTAGGTTTTGCTTCTTTTCTTACTATTGACTGTTATAAGATTGAGTTTTATTAACTATCTTCCTGACACCACTTCACCGTAATTATTATTCAGATATTAAATGATATGGGGTGGAGTTTTATTTATTTATTATATATATATATATATATATATATATATTATATATATATATATATATATATATGTGTGTGTGTGTGTGTGTGTGTGTGTGTGTGTGTTTTAACTAAACCTACTTTTTCGTGATCAGGGACTTCTGAAATGGATTTGTGTCACACTCCCGGGTTCACATCCCAATTTACAATCTACCTCATGTTCAGAGAAAATTCGCTTAAAGTGATCAAGGAAAGATGTCGCTTTAGAAAACTGGAAGTTACGTACTACGACAAAAATTTCAGGAAAATTGTATCAGTGGTGTATCAGTTCGTATCACCTAGTCCCTCTATTTACTTAAGTTTTATAAAGTTCCATTTTCTTAACCAAGTTCTTTGAATAAGAGGTAACGTCTGGGAAGGTTTTAATGTTAAAGAGAAAACTTAGCTATTATCATAATCGGCGAAGTTATAGATAGAACTTAATAATCGACGACGTTATATATAGAACTTAAAAATCGGAAACGTTATCGATAGAACTTAAAAAAAATTCCATGTCGCACTTAGTATGTCAAGAAATTGCTTCTGCTTGCTTATCCTACTTATATTTGCTAACTTAGTTTTAGTTAAGAATGATAGCTTGAAATGATAAACTCTTTTCTCATTTATAGACTTAAAATTTATGAGAATATTTAAAGGAAATATCGCTTACACAATAAAAATATTTGCATTAAAATCAAATAATTTAAATCAATTATCAGAAGAAGTGAAATTTTAAATAAGATTTTTAATAAGATACGAACCCTATTGAAAACTAGGCTGTTGTAATGTCAATAAACCGGTTTGCTGAGTGAGCAAAATTTTTAAATAAGGGTTAATATTTATTGCTGGAAAAGGTCTTAATTATGTTTATGGGACGCTAAAACTAATAAAACCATTCTGGGGTCGATACCAACACTCAACTCAAAGCTAGTGTACCCAGTTTCGAATCTTGGCACCGACGATCAATATTTATCGTAATATTTACAGTATTAATTTTGTAACTACAAAATAATTCTGGCGCAACTCTTTTTTTTCGGATTTTTTTAAAAGAAAATGCGCTATAAATTAGAGTAAACAGGGTTTTAAATGAGTGCGAATATTGCTGTGCTGGCCTATTTTGGAATAATGACTAATAGTTTCGTATAACTATTAGGATAAAAATGCGAATTTTCTTTGAAAAATCCGGTAAAATTAAATTCGCAGTCACGTTATTGCTCAGGTTATGTACCATGTACCGTAAACTTAAGCAAGAAATGGATTGATTATAAAAATCGTCTGACTTGGCATACCTCCACGCCTGCATTATTTGGTTACTCTTTACTGAGAGTAAGTAAGTGTCCCGCTTCTACTAGCTACTAACAATTTATTAGTATTTATCTAACTAAAGTCATTTATTTGTTTTTAAGTATTACTAGATTAAAATTTAAAAAAATTACTAAAGAATATATAAGTTCATTATACCATAATTAAATTAAGAATTAAGTTTTGTGAAACCTTCATTTTTCTAGAATCATAAATTAATCTCATTATTTTCAAAGAATGGCCGTTTAATGTTGTTTATTTACTCGATTCCACGCTTATTTTGAATGATATTGTGGAAAACAACTTGTTTCTACAAAATTATTCAAGTATAAACGTATGCTTGCTTGTATATACAAAAGACGGAAACCTCTTGACTTTACTATGTCTTAACTTAAATCTTAATAAGTTCTTCATTTACTTTTAATCAAAGAGTTGCCTGTAATAAAAAAGGTCAATAAATTTGGATTACTTAAAGCTATTTTTTTATAGGGAACCATTATAAAATTTAATTCCACTTTAAATGCATTTTCGCATTTTGTAATTATTTAAACTAACTATTTTTTTAATTGTAAAAAAGAACGCCATGCATTCTTTCCTTAATTTATTTATAAATAAATAAATTCTCTTCAATTCAAACTTGCTTCGCCTCTCTTCAGAACACATATATATATATTATATATTATATATATATATATATATATATATATATATATATATATTATATATATATATATATATATATATTATATACTTATTTTTTTTTTACTTTTCCTCAATTATACTGTAGGTATATAGGAAAAGTAATGTTTGTAAAAAATCCGAATCCGGGACAGCACAGGAATTATCTGGCCTACCGCTGTAAATGTGCTATTCAGAAAGTAGTTTTTTTATGACATCATTAGCCCGCAATAATTACTTAGCAAAAATTAAAAAAAAACGCGGAAAAATTATGCTATCCGATTAAAGTTTGGCACGCATGTAGCCATGTATAAGACTAGCATATGTAGTTGTGCTATGTTATTTCATTATCAGCAATTGTTTAATGTTTATTAAATGAATTATGTACGTTTTTAAAAAATCCATTGAAGTTGAAATTTAGTGAAAGTATATACCTTTACGTAAGAAATAAGTACACTAAGTTTCGTTTTAATATAACAAGTATTTCCATGAATTTTGGTGAATCATAAAAGTTAAGCCGCGTTGAGCTTAATCAGTGCCTAGATAGGTGACTGCTGGATTGTAACTGATGAATTTACTATCCGAGGATGAGCTCGAAGACGTGTTGCAGAATAAATTTAACGACTATATTCTGAGGACGAGCGAAGCAAGTCTGGAGTAGGGAGGATGAGCGAAGCGAGTTCGAAGTTGGGAGGATAAGCGTAGCGAATCCGATGTGATGAGGATAAGTGCAGCGAATCCGATGTGATGAGGATAAGTGTAGCGAATCCGATGTGATGAGGATAAGTGCAGCGAATCCGATGTGATGAGGATAAGCGTAGCGAATCCGATGTGATGAGGATAAGTGCAGCGAATCCGATGTGATGAGGATAAGTGTAGCGAATCCGATGTGATGAGGAAAAGTCCGAGGAGCCCGTATTTTATTATATATTTTTAAATTATTTGTCTCATTGTTTTTATTTTTTGTTTGGTTTTATTACATGCATTTAAAATTAGTAAATGTTTTTATAATATAGAAATTCGGTTCAAAGTTTTTAATAATAATATATAAAGTAAAAGTTTCACTACACGAGGTAATATGAAAAAAGTTAATAAATGTGGCGAAGTATTCAACTACGTTATCTTTTAAATCTTTTAATATTATTTTTTAACTTATAAACTATTTTAATATAAATTATGAAGTAGTTATATATTTTTTTGACTTAAGTGTAATGTGGAAGATTCATTTTTGTGTCAAGCGTCAAAAAGAATTAATTATGTAATGTTTTATGTTGAATAACAACATTCTTCATACCTCACTTTAAAGGAAATATATCATATTAATTTTTACAATTTATTATTTTAATTAATATAGTGGACATGTTTTGTATATAAATTGTTCTGCGTTCTTAGTTATACAGGAGCAAATTCTTTTAATATTACACCAGAGAAAAATGTTTAGCGTAATTTTCTGTAATTTTCTGTTAAGGAAATTAAATAATACAATTAAGTAAAAATGAGTTTTTGCAATTCTCGTGTTTTCTCACCTTTATTTATGCTTACAGAATGTTTTATGTGAGGTCCATATTAAAGTAATAAATGTTAAGGTTTGCTCCAGGTTTGACTGACAGTAAGAAAATCTTGTTCACATGATTTATTTATTATAAATTTACGTGTTTAGAAAATGTTAATATACAGTTGATATAGTTTCCACAAGTTAAAAAAGCCGTTGAAAACTTCTATCGTCTTCGGTGTGTTATTGCGAACAAAGTTTGTCAGCTGCTCCATCGTTGATGTTAAAATATTTCTATTTCTCGCTGTTTGACAATCCGTACAATGTGAGATTAGTTTTATGCCCCTTTAGTCCAAAATTAAATCATTTTCAAATTAATTACTAAACGAGGAAATAAACGTTCTAATGTTGATTTGCCCCCGATGCGATTCTTCTCGCCAGATGTTTGTAGTAATATACTTATGTATCCTTAACAAACAATACAAATGATCAAAGATACCAAGATGTGAACCTAGACCATTGGCTTTCATTGCTTTCAGTGCTTGCCTTGATTCGAGACCGGTTTCATTCTATTTCCCAAAACATCAAAAACTACACTCTTTTCGATTTTTTTTGTTTTCTCTTTTTCTGTTTTGTTTTGAGGCTGTATTTTAGGTTATTATAGTCCGACACACGGCTAAAATCAATTGACAGCGCGCCAAAAAACTGTGAGGGAAAGAATTCTGTTGGTTCAGACCGACCCCGCTCTTTCCCCCTCCACCTCATGCCAACCTCGGTATAAAAAAAATACCTTTTTCGTAAATAAAATCATAAAAAGGCAACACTGGTTGTAAATATTTGTAACCTCGCGTCGCTTTTATTTCCCTCATTGTGCATATTGATCTGTTCGAGTTCGTTTCGTTTCCTTCCAATCTGTTCAATTCATCCAATTATTGCGAAGTTGTAATATGATCTGAGTGCCTATATTTGACACTTGGACATTGACGTATTCTTCAAGCATTTCTTGCTATTTGAGTACAGCGCAGGTTCTGTGCTCTGTCAACCAAAAGACAGCATTTTTTTTGAAAATGCCATGTCTTTCAATAGATGACAGTCTTGAATGCATATTGTGTCATATTATTTTTATAATATGAAACAATACGCAGTTTGTTTTGGAAAAAAGTAATTATAGCTGACAATTTATTTAAATCGTCAAAGAACTATTATGATCCATTGCATTACGTAATTAACAACTTTAACTCCACTTAATTCATACTTCCCGAACAAATTTAAAGCAACACTTAGTTGGTAAATTTATAAGATACAACAATATTCCTTCTTAAAAAGTAAATAAATAATTTTTAAAAATAAAAAAATACTATATCAAATAAAAACAAATAATAAAATTTCAAAAGATAACCTGACTTTCAGTGTTGCCAGAGTAGGGAATTTTTTTTGTTTCATAAAAGAAGGGATTTTTTTTATTAAAAAAGAGGCTTGAAAGCATTGTGATTTTGGCGGGCTGTCAATTGATTTTAGCCGTGCGTCGTATTATAGTCATGGTTATATGGTTTTTTGTAACAGTTTTGCCGTAGTGACTCTGATCCGACTTTATTTGATTCAGAGACTTCAAAAAATATACAAGACCTTTTTCGTGACAAAAAATAATACGATTTGATTAATTTTGCAATAAAACTATTCTTACATGTTTCTACATGTTTATTTCTATTTTCTATCTTTTGATATCTATTACTGTTCGTTTATACTTTTAGACTTAAACTTATTTATGTTGTTTGTTGTATGTTTGCAGGTATGGCATTGTTACATTTCCTTAGTAAAATATTTAAGTAAGTAAAATTACTTTCTAATCGTATTTTAATATAAGTTTGTGTTATTGTCCTTTTAAGATTGACTCAATGTTCAATTAAGAACAATGTTAAATTAGATTAGTGGCAGGTAAAATATTTAAAAAATACCCAATAATTAGATTTGTATAAAATACATAATACATCAGATGGAGGCTGATTGAGTTAAATGTTTAAATGAGAGGAATTTCTTTACATTGTTTACATTAGAACGGAATGTGAAGAAGCTTTGAACTTAGACAATGCTTCACGAGGTTACCTTTATCTCAATCCTTGACATTAATTCCAATTTGAATTGGTTAATTTACTCTAACTCTAACTAGATTGGTCTTTGTATAGTCATGTAAGATGCATTTAAAACCTCAAGATAAAAGTATTTTACACTGCTGAGTTAAACTGTATTTTACAATAGAGGATACGCGGTGTATGTGTATCATTGTTACAATTGGCAATGGTTCTGTCAAGGCTGGAAGCCCTAGGTCTCCACGCCCCATTGTTTTTAAAGCGTGATACAGTTGCCCTTGTTAGACCAAATTCACTTTCCCGAATACTCTCAGCTGATCAGATAACACTACTGATTTGTTATTGACGTTCTGTTATTCATAGTTTTGGGGCTATTTTCTAATCTTCTTAATCTAAAGTATTCACGCAACAATGGAAACGTTAGAATGAAGTTTGTCTTAAAATTGATTTACAGTTTGATTGAGGAAGTGTGACCGCTATAAAAGCAGATTTATTTCAATCTACTTTGCAATTCTAATTTATTTCTTCTCTCGCACCACCTACCTCTCAATCCATTATTTTCCAATTTGAAATCAAATAAAATTATAGCAGTATCAACCTTTACAGGATATACTTTAACTCATTAATTAGGCCTTTTAATTTTTTTCTGTGTTTAACTTATTTATTTAATTATATTATTTTTCTTTAGTCGGCGCAAGTTCACGATTTTGTATGTCTAATTATAATACAATAACATTTTAATACGTACTTGGATACCATAATTAATAGTTATAGTTATATAACAGTTTTTTTATTAGTTGACTTAATGGAAGTGGTTTTACTCATAATTTATCTCTATTCTGTCGCAAAATTCCTTCTGCCTGCGTCTGTCGACAGAGAATACTTCCAAATTATTATATCGCCCAGGAGCCGTCTGTCTTCCGAGCTTTCTGAGTCTTATAGGTTTAATGAGATTTGACAAGATGGTAAAGTTAGTCTGCAGATTGAAGCGAGTTTCAGTTAAAACTCCTTTATGTAATCATGATTGTTTGCGTTACATTCAAAATTTGCTTTGGTTTACAGTTGTACATTCTTTCTTTTAAATATGTTTTGTATGCTTTTAATCGTACATTGAAAGTGAACCGAACATATTTGCTTACAAAATAAAATAAAACCTGGCGCTGAGGTCCGCAAACTAGGCGAATTTCCTATGGGATGATTGCTCACTTCCTCATCAATCCATTTCCTGCTCTGGTTATCTGTTCGTTTATGCCTTTTAGTCGGAACAGCAACACTTTTACTTGTGTCTCAATTTTCCTTTTAAAAGGAAATTCAAAATATGGCTCCGGTTTACACAAAATAAATATTGCATACTTTTGCCAATAAAGAACTTTTGAAGATTGGCCTAATCTAAGCTTTGAATATCTGCCCTATATGTTGTGTATAAGTGATTAAGCAAAGGCGAGCATATACGTTGGAACTATTTATGCGATATAAATCCGTATTTCCTTTGAAAATTGAAAAAAATTGAAAAAAAGTTTTAGTGTCACTGTTCCGACTGTAAAGCATTGATTGAAACCCTGAGAGAATTGGATTAGTGAGCAAGAAACCGAGGATCCCAAGAGTGATTCGCCCGCTAACAAATAGTTGAACGATTAGTTTAAGAAATATGTAGGCAAAAATTTCGGTGCAATACTAATATCATATAATTAAAGAGGTTGCTGATCCCCGCGCCTGTAATATTTTTCTACTTAGTTCAGCAGTTATTCTAATATTTTCAATTACTTTTAATAAGTTTTATTTACTTTCTATGTGTTTATTTCTCACACAATTTTCACATTAAAATTCATTTATCTCTACTTGCTCCTAATTGGGTTTATTTCTTCAGAGATCGCATGTTTTAAAATTGTCATAATATCAATAAAATATCCAATTAATGAACCAAATATAGTTTTTAAAACTTGTTTGTATTCCTTTTTAAGGTGTATATCTTATATTTCAGATCTTAACTGAGTATATGTTGTGTAATGATTACAGAACTTGGTAAATGATAGGACTGCAGGTGAGATATCTCGAATACAATAATTTATTGCCTTTCGTACTTGCAAAACACCTATAATTATAGATATTGCTTGAGATTTTACTCTGTTTGTATAATACTATTATAAAACTATAAAAATATCGTAATTATAATATCATTTTGTTCTCTTTATGAACTTATTGCATAGCTAAATTGCAAGTATTTATTATTATTATTGGAAACTCTGTAAATGCGGAATTCCTTTTTTTTTAAAAAAAAATGTAATAAACAGTTTTAATACATAATATATAATCTTGATTTTTATCAGTCTTATTATAATACCATTATCTATCATTACTTTTCTTGAGCATTTATTTTTTCTGTTTTTCATATTATGTAAGGATTGTTTTAACATATTGTTAACATGAGTTATATTGTTGTAGTGGTATATTTCATATTTTTATTATTGCGTAGTTTTATAGTTGTAATTATAATCGTTAATATATTTTTTGCCATTTAAGTACTATTTTCATTAATACGAAAAATAATAAAATTTTTATAGTAGTCCTATGTGTGAAATATTTTTCCAATATAAGAATGATCATTTAATGTTACACAAATGTTACTGCTGTCCAGTTATTGCTTAACTATTAAAATTGCTTTTAATAGTTAATAATTGAAGAATGAAAAAGATTAAAAATATAAATTAATATTAATAGTAATACTTTAGATCACTCCTAGTTTTTTCTAGATGACATTATAAACAGACTTTAAAAATCAGATTTCTTTTAATCGCGACCAAAGTATACTTTTTTAAAGTAGAAGTTCACAAAACATAGCAATAAAGCCCACTTGATTATCCTTTGACCTCAGTGTCTTGTGAATACTTTTTTAAAAAAATGCTATTGTAAATAAAATATTAGCTTTACCTCAGTTCTAGTTAGTTGCTCAGTCACTCTAACTGGTCTTCTAAATTAATTTAACTAAAATATTCCGTTTCTAAAATCCAATAGAAATAAATGTTCAAAACAGTCTTAGTTAAAATAGTTGAACGATTAGTTTAAGAAATATGTAGGCAAAAAATTTCGGTGCAATACTAATATCATATAAATAAAATATAAGGATCCGTTATATAGACAGGACTAACTTTCACTTATTTGACTTGCTGAAGAAGAGACCCGAGGTTAAATGCTTTTACCTTACTTTCCAATTTTTTCAAACATCAATCAAACAAATTTATGGAACATCTATGACTTTGAAAATTTGTGATTCAAACGCTTCACTCATTCAAGAAGTGAGCTAGGTTAGGAGAAATTTGATTAGTTTTATTTCTTTTATATCTTTCTCTGTCTTTTATCTCTTTGTCTGTCTTTTATATCTCTTGACTAAATTTTTTATTTTTTATTTATAAAATATTTAATTTCAATCTCTATATCAAAATATAAATTTTGAGACCAGGTAGATAATGGCCTGTATTATTTAATTACTTTATTTTTGTAAATGATTAATGATGAACGACAATAATAATATTATTTTTAATCATTTTATTTATTTATTTTTTTATAAGAAAACATGAATTGTTACTATCAATAATGCAAAAATCAGCGTAAAATATAATTATGAGTTTATTCTTTATATAGAAATAATATATTATTTATGTAATAGATTGATGGTCGTTCATATAATAAACGCTACTTGTTATAGCTGTAACGTAAACTAATGTTAGTTTACTGTGCAATACATTTGGATCATTATAATCAATCCTGGATCAAAGTTTATATGTTAATAAGAATTTATAAATTAATCGATCAAATACACACTTTTAGTATTTAGTGGATGTTTAATTGAAAGAATAATTTATTTTGAAATCCCAATACTTATGGAATTAGATTTTTATTAAAATTTAAAAAAATCCTTAAAGAGGTATAAAGTTCTAAAAAAATATTGATTTGAAAAATACATTAAGGATTTAAAAATTAAGAACAAAAAAGTTTAAAACAAAAAATCTAAGACCCAGTAGAGAAAAAAATTAACTAAGAAAACATCAAACTTTGGTTTTATATTAAAAAAATAAAAGGCTAAAAGTTCATCAATTCGAGAAAAAAGAGAAGACAGGATGAGGATCTTAAGGAGGAGGGGCACATTTTTCTCTTTTCATGAAATCCTTATTTTTTACTTTTTTGCAGTAAAAAGTTTGTACTTTAAAAGTAGGCCTTTATGAGTTCGAATAAAGTTTTTAAAAGGACTGTATAATGAAAATCTTTTTTGAGTAATTAAAAAAACAAGGATTATTATAAGATCCGAATAAAAATTGGATCTAGGTTAAAAAAGTGATAGTGCGGATTTAATGATAATGTGTAAAGAAATAGATAAGGAGGCAAATGAGTAAGCTATAACTAATTAAAACCTTTCTCCACTTTTAATATGGCTAACCGTGCGCTGTATGATAACTTGGCCACTTCGAATTGTTCCTGTTAAATCTGGGTTTATTATTTTTCCAAAGGTACTGTTCGTTTTTAAAAATTTGTTATTTTAATACCAAGTGACGACTATACTCTTTTGAAGAATAAAAATAAAATAAGGGAAAAACAATAGACTTCGCAAAGCGGTTCTTATAAAAAAATCCTTTGTTGAAAAAATTAGATAAATAAACAATAGCATCTTTTGATACGAGAATTCCTCCATAATAAGTATTTAAAGGGCTGTTAACCAACAATAACCTTGAAATTACAACGTGCTGGAACATTAAAAACAATATTCCGCATACTGTTGACTGTTATGCAAAATTATTTTTATTTATACTTAGGGTACATTTTTCCCGTTTCTTCTAAATACAGTTAAACTACGGAAGTAATTGTGTTAAAAATACCAGCAGAAGTGCCCTTTGTGAGCTCATTGTTCGTTGTCTCCGCACTAATGTACAGTTTTTGAATTTTATTTCTCTTATAAAACAATGAAAATAATATTTTTTTACACTTGAAAGTCGTTGGCCAAATTCATTTTATTAACTTTAATACATTTCGTTAATAAGTAGAAATAATTCTCATTTTATAATATGTTTCTTATAAAAACTAAATGTCAGCTACTGCAAGATACTCTTGCTGTCAAAGCATGCCATATCATTTAGAATTGATTTTACCACTGGTATTTTATTCTAAAAAGCATAAAGAACGTAGATTTACATGATGTATTGTAAATGGTAGCATTGTGTTACCCGCCTAAATTTCATATCTTTACCATTATTCATAGTTATCTCTTATGGGGGCCGTAGTTAATTTATAATAGAAATATATTATGACTAGTGATATTAAGACACGAGAAGAGATTAGTTAGACTATGCTCCAGTGCCTTCATTTGATTCCTCCATAAAAATGTATTCTTTTAATTCCCTCGTATCTATTTCTTTTAGAGACTTGCATAGATGCTATTAGTAAGGATCCTATGCATTCTACATTCTGGATACATAAAAACGGAATCTTCATCTATATTGACTCGGTCACTACCGAAAGACCTATTTTTCATGATAATGAAGAATATGCTAGAATGAAGAATTCTTTATGAAAGCCTACGCAGTTTATTATTTTATATTATTATGTTCAGCATTAGTGTTCAATACCCATGTGTCTTATAGATATGTCTGTGTTAGACTATTAACTATACATTAAAATGAATTCGTAATTGTGAATGTGCGCTCTACATAACCCATCGCTAATTATCAAACTCGTGCTATGCATATTTTAAATAAACTTGTAAGTATTTTCATTAAATTCAACTTAACTTTAAATTATAATTTACATGAGATGCTTTTTGCATTAATTATTTGCCTTTTTTGAATTAATTATACTTAGGATCTAGTCTAAATTTTAAATTCTTTGTTTTTTCAAAGTTCAATTTGAGGAATAATTCAATTTAGATTCTTGCTTAAACGAATCTTGAAATAGTTTAAAAAATAATTAAAACTATTTAAATGTTTTTCATTTGTACCTTTTCTTGTAAAAAAGAGAACTATAAAATAAAAAATTTGCATACAGATGAGTTTTCTTCTAAGATATAGTCTTTTTTTGTGAAAAACGAGGTATCATAAAAATTATAATTAACTTAAAAAAATATTCTTCATATTACAAAGAATGTTCAGTAGCTAAAAAAAAGGAACAAAACTGTTATTATGGTGCAAGTTATTAAAAAAAAGTTAAATAGAATGTTATATGACTAAATATATATTAATTATTATTTTTATTACATGTAATTAATTTATGTCTCTTGTTAATTGTGAATTACATAAACCTAATATTAACTAGGAAAATTGTCTTCGCATTCATTATAATTTTTTAATTACTTTATTTATACCTTGAACTTTTTATTAGGCCAGAAACTTAATTAATATTTATTATTGTTAATTTTAGAGTCAATTTCAAGAACCATATTATTTTGACTGCAGTATAATTTCTTTATAATTTTTATTAAATTTATGAGGTAGGCTTTTTCAAAAAAATGTATGAAAGTAAAAATTAATCAAAATTATTAAAATAAGAACACGTGTTATTGATGCTGTTACTTATTTTTTAAGTCGATCAAAGGTTAAACAACTAATTTAGGATTCAAAAGAACTAAACCTTGTGCGTTCAAAACGGCTAATTATCGAGATCGCACTTTTAGAAATATAACATGTTATTTTTTAATAAAATTGTGTCACGCATACGTTTTAATTATCGCGTTTTAGCTTTCTTGCGTATTTTTATTTTTATTCTGTATGATAATTAGATCTTCCTTTCGAAACTTTCATTTCCCTTCTCTCTTCTACGGTTTCCAAGTACATGGAAATTACGCTAATGTTGAAATTTTATTTTTGTAGTAGTTATTTGTTAAAATGAATATTTACATTGTATTTTATTATTTAAAGTTTAGTTTATTTTGTTATAAATTTTCCAGCTTATAGTCAGAGATTTTCTTGATTAACCATATAGGTATCTCTGTCTAACTTAATACTATCTTTAAGAGTAGTTTTTTTTATGAAATTCTGATACCGTTAAACAAAGTTTTGGGTTACCCTGTTCCCGAATTATTACTTTTTGTTGACGATTACTATAAATCACTTTTAATCAAAAATTTTATTAGAATTTTCATAAGAATTAATTTTAAATGATTCATTCAAATAATTATTTGATCAGATCGGTTTCATTCAAAGAATAATCTTCACACTCCATAAATCTGCTAAGCTGATTGAATGTATTCTATCGTATTGTTCGATTTCGTGATATGAATTTATAAGCAGCCAGATGGTTTATATATACTTGTAATGATTACGTTAAGTCTTATTTTATTAGGGGGAAATCATTTTTGCTTTATGACCATAATTTTATTTGATTGATTGCCAAATGTTCAAGTTTGAAAGAAACTGAATAAGGCTTTGAAGAAGTTAAATCACACAATTGTTTTTATAGAACTAAGTGACAATTTTGTAAATTAATTACAATTGTATAGTTAATGCCTTTGCGTGAAGTAAACCGCTTGTTAGTTTGATCATTATAAAATAGTTACATGAAATAAATTGGGGAATTTCAGCAAGCCCAAAGACCTGTTGCTGTATAAATTTTCCGATTTGTATATTCTGAGGACGAGCGAGTCCTAAAAAGTTCCGAGATGCCCGTACTTGATTTTTCATTTTTGATTCACCTGTTTTAGGATTAGAGTCTCAAACTATAAAATTAATTGCTCTGACAATACTGGAACATCTTCCAATGCTCTTTATAATACATTGTTTCTATAATTTCTTTTTTATTTTACTCTTAAAGGCAATCATTTAAACAAATATAAAGTTAACAGGTCACAGCTGAAAAATTTGATTAATACTGCCGCATCAATTGTGTTGATGTTTTTATGTTCTTTTTATTAGATCTTTATCTATGATTACTTTATAGTCTTTATAAAACTGATACAGTTTTGATGTATGGGGTAGGTGTTCAGAACACCATGTCTTAAGCCCGCATGTACTTAGGACCTCTGCACTGACATTATTTATTTTTGTGGTTGCAGCTATTTATTTTTTTCTTTTGATGTCTGCCTTAAGTTATTTATTTTCTGCTTATTTAACCCTCCCGCATCATTGTATCTTATTTATTTTTTATAGCACAGTATATTCCTTTTATTTTTACGTACCTTATACTACTTCTTTCTTGTTATTTTATAAAAACGATAAATTTTGTCTATGTATGTTTGTATTTGTATGTAATTCTTTTCTTGCCCCTTAACGATGTGTTATTAATTTGATTAAAGTTTAAATCTATTGTTTTAAAATTTGATTAACATGTACTAATGTTTCCGCCTCTATAATAGAAGACATAGATTAAGACGTAAACATTTTTAATTGGTAGAATCTGGCCATTATTAGTGTGGCTTAATTTTCTTCTTATTATTAATTCATCCCTATTTTTTTATAGGGATTAATTATACTAAAAGTTAAATATATTTTTCTTATCTCTGTATTATTACAGATTATTATTATTTATAATTTTACTTTTAAATTTACAAATAATACTATTCTCAGATATAAAAAGAAGTTGTTATTTTTACCCGTTGGTATGATCTATATTAAAATAGACAAAAGAAAAATGATATCGTTAAAATAGTTTATATTCTATTAATCATAATTTTCAACGTAAAATCAATATTTCTATTCTACTGGAGGTTAATGCTTAGTGAAGTTTGTTTATAAACGAGAAGTGATTTTGTTTTGATAGGATATAATAGGACAAGTAGAAGTTATGCAGGTATATAACCTGACAATATAGCCTGTAATGAAGACTAACTGAACATCATGACTGGATGAAAAGGGCCGACAATTCGTGAATAGGGCCAACTGCGAGCCCTTTCCCTTCTAGTTGATATTAATGATATTTAGCTTCCTTCGAGGCTGTTATCCCTTACCTCCCATATTCTTTTTGAAAAGCCATTAGTAACCTGTCACTGACCTTTGCCAATATAACCTATGACCCCTATTTTATTTTTTAACACATAATGTAAAATCTAATAAACAATTTATATAAAATATATTAAAATACTGGAAAATAGCTGTTTGATAGACATTGTAATATTCGGCTCGTTTAGTCTGGCTAAGTTTAAACTGGTTGGGATACGATTCACCCCGCAGCAATTTCACTGGCCGTATATTTCTTTACGAATTCAAATTATGAAACCATACGTTCTCCTTTACCAGGCTATCCTACACCCAAAATCATATCGTTGCGTCAACAGAAGCGTTTGTTTATTATTAGACCCTTGAAACAAGTTTAACCTTGTGTTACTTGAACTTTCATTTTTTCTTGATTTTTAGATAAAAAATACAGCTACAGTTTTGTGTCAGGTTAATAAATATTAAAGCATGCTATCGGTATCGTGAATTCCATCTTTTTCAAATATAGTAAAGTAAATTGTGGGTTTCGATTTCATTTTATTTCAAATTGCATCTGATCTGTAGAAGTATAAATCATAGAATAAAAATAAAAGCCATTCTTAACTTCGATAATTTGTCATTTTCATTTTGAAATTTATTTTATACTGTACTAAGTCTAGTGGAAAGTAGCACTAGACATAGGCTTACTTTGACCAATGTCAGAGTATAACATGCGATGTAAAAGAACTCTGCGTAGGTCGATAGAATTAACTGCAAACCAGAATTGAGATTCATGTGGTCGTACACAGCAGTTTTTTCTGTTTTGCGAGTTCCATATCTCAAAGAGACTTACTTCTAGTTTTTTCTTGTCAAGCTTGTTTTTATTTCTAGTTACATCGCGTGTTTTCTAACCAAGATTAATTAAAATATTGTAAAAGTTGGGAGGTAGTGCATGTAGCATGTTAGCTGGAATTGATGAGCCAATGATGCAGTCATCTTGTTAAGATAATACTTTAGAATGTGTAGGATATTGGAAGAAAGTATTCAGGTGAGTTTATTCCTTCCTGTGTGTCGTGCTATCTATCTTTACTTAAAGGTTTAAATTTGTTTTATTCCAGCAAGACATTTAGGGTGGTATTCAAAAACATTACCTGAGATTGAAGGAGATTTATTCACTATTATTAACATGTTAAAATACGTTTCTTTGATTTATTTCGACGCTTAAAATTAAATAGAGTTTCTCAAATTACCCTTTTAAATGTTGTTATAGTTAATATAAAATGTATCATACTTTTATTTACTCCTATATATACTTACCCTGCTGTGTTATTATTTGTACACTAAGGAAAATCATTGAATTCAATAATTCTTTTGTAATAAATATTATTTACCATAAAATAATCTATAAAATTATTGTTATTAGTTCGAAGCACATCTAAATATAAAGGGAACTGGCGAACATTTTTCCGTTTTGTATTTTTTAATAAATATATATTTTTCACAAGCATGACAATTATTTGCGTTATGCTAGTGGACTGTGTGTCAGGTGTACTGCGGTACCCCTGATAATTATTTTTGTTCATAACTAAATTACAACCAATTAATTTTAAAAATACTTCTTCTTGCAAGTCTGCAGTGGGAAACCATTTTTATGGAAAAGTTTCCTTGGCTTTAAAAGTCTGGCTTTTACTAAGTGCTATTGATTGAACAGGTCTGTTCAAACATTATAAAGTATTTAATTGTTATTTAATGTTATATTTCTATGTAGGTAATAACTAAGTTATTATTGGTAATAATTATACATTTAACTTAGCGTTTTCGTCCGATGCACAAGTTTATATATAGATAGTATTATTAGATAAATACTAGCTTCAATATCGATGCTTTTAATAAGATAGTTTAATATTAGAGACCACAATGTTAATTGTTTAATAAGGGTGTAGAATAATTCTTAAGATCATTTAATGGATTTTTGCAGTCTATTTATTTAATGTTATACTTTTCTATAACATTAAATCTATTCCAACTAGACCTAGAAGTAAGGAGTTATAATCACGTAGCCTCAGCTTACTTATTACCTACTTCTAAGTTTAATTATAGTAAAAAACCATCTTTTGCACAAAAAACTAGTTCTTGTTATAAATTCTAACATCAAAACCAGTTCTAAAAGTAACACAAAAAGTATCTAAAGAATTTGTAACTTTGTGCGTTGCCATTTTGATACTGGTCGAGTAGGATCGGCAAACTCGTTCACAATATATTATTAACAGTACAAAATTTTCAATCTTTTTTTTTTTTAAAAAAACTGTGATTAATTAATTTTCCTATTATCAAATCAACATTGACAGGCTTTAATTTGCTAAGTTAAATAATTAAAACAAAAAATAACTCGTGAATTAATTTTTTATATTTTGAAACATATTATTAGTTTATCTTCTTATGGTTTACATCGTATTTACTTTCTCTTTATGCTAAAATTGTGTTTATTTTTTGCAGTATATGTTTGAATCCTAATTTTTCCTGCTTGATATAACCATATAGAATTCGAATAAAAATTTAATAATTGTTTATATGAACGGGTGTTATGTTCAATTAACTTGTTGAATTTATTATTGTTTGTTAATTTTATTGATTGGTTTAGGTGAAATATGGATGGCTTTCTTATGTTCGTATAACTTTTCTACTTCAGTTTTGATTTACCATGATTGTTTTACTTTCAGATAGATTTAGTTAATTATATTTCCTAAATTAAATTAGCTTGGGTTATATTTCCTAACTGGCTGAACCATCTTTGAAATGCAACGTTTAGCCTAAACATAATAGTTAGATTTAGTAATAATCGTTTTTAAATTCACCTTTGGCAGGTTTCCTCGGCAGATGTTTGATTGAAGAGTGTGTGTCAACAGGATTTATAGATCTGAGGAATGTCCCGCTGTTTGTCACTGTTGCTTAGAATTGCTGTTTGTTGGGTCTATCCTAACAGAGACATTGAGTTTGCTAAGCCTTTAACTCATTGTCGCACTAAGCTCCTGAACTGACTGATCCCACTGTTTCCCTATATACAATTCCTCTGCTAAACGGTGTACAATGCCACTATTATATTTTCTGGGGTTCCGATAATGCGATTAGTCCACCCTCTCCTTTAATGCTGTCACCCTCTTCCTCAGTAATCCTAATTACTTGACAAACAGCCCTTAAACTCAGTCTATTTCTTAATTTACTACTTTTTATCCCCTTCCTTTTACTCCTGTGAGCTTTTATCTGAAATGTTTTTGCGTCATCTAATCCTTAGATGATTTAGTATATGAATTTCCTGTCACAACTCGCATCTCTTTTAACTCTTTGCTGTATATTTTATTATAATAAGATCAACCTCACCTGAGAAAGGCCCCTTTATATTAGGGGCCTATTTAGTTCTATTTAAGTAGGGTCAGGCTAAGTTATTTTCTCTAGGATGAACATTACAACTGAATAACTATGCTTGTGAAGCGTATAAAGAATAATGCTAGGTCTAGACAAAGTAATGAAAAATAATAAAAAACACCCTCTAGGTTTAGGGGCGTTATTAAAGTTAAATATTTTTTGAGATTTTTATTGTGAGCAGAGTGTCTCACTGTGATATATCAAAGTGTTCCTTATCGTTCCCTTTGAATCTAAAATTTATTCTTGGTGATGGTTTTTATTTGTAAAAATACCTATAAATATCAGTCAAATAAATCTTATTTGTGTTATTATTAGTTTGCCCACAATATTTACTTTTTAACCCACAGATTCCTAGCTCGCTCATCTGAGGAATACTCAAAGGTTGCGATAAATGTTTGAAGTCACCGCATTTAGTTTCGTTTGTCAGTCACTCAGTTTGTTAGACACTAAATTTATTGATAGCCAGATGTGTATTGCAAATGGTTATTAGTGACGCTACACGATATCTTAAAGCCTCCGGGTTATTCCTTTACTATTAGTATATGCGTTGCTAATAGAGGTTGTGTCGGCGAGGTGCCAAGGAAGATGCTACCCCTGTCGATTTGCCACGCTCCGTCTTGGTTTACCCCAGACTAGTTTTGTTTCAACCCCCTAAAGCTCAGGTAGCATCTAAACCTTATAAAACAAGAATAACCATATGTTTAACAGTTGCTGTTAGAGCCCATCTCCTCTATTAGAGGATCATTAGATATAAAAAGACTATAAGAGTCTGGTTCAGCTGGTTAAAGCAGGGAAGAGATAGGGCTTGTTTATCGGTTACCTTATGTCACATCTCCTGCTTCTAACGAGTTTCCAATTACCCTACCGAGAAAGCTAATTCTGCACTAACCTCGCAGCTCGCTTTGGATTTCTTTTCTCAATCACTTCTCTTGTTTGATAGCTTTATCGAAACCCATCATTCTCGTCCTAACTAGATTTTTACAACCCATATTTCCTCTTTAAAAGTAATTTATTTCAGTTAACTAGACTATCATTCTGAGGATTTTTAAGAGCTAAGCTACCTTTATAAATTACTTTTTAAAAGAATTTTAATCACCCACGATCATGTTTGTGAGTAATTTATAAATCCCTTTAATTTAATATGTTGTGCATATAATATTTCCGAAGGTAATTCTGTCTCAACACCTGACACTAAGTACTGATTTCCTTGGCTTTATAGCCATTGTTAGTTATGAATTATTGTATAATGTTATGTCTGCCATGTGTCTTTAACTTGATATCATAAATACTATTGTTCCTTTGTGCATATAATGAGAGCATTTATTTTATTTTATTAAATTATTTATTTTCTATTAACTAAGACTTAGCCAATACCCTCAATGTGTTTAAATTACATTATCAGTTTTTTCATTTCCTCATGTATTCCGTAGGTACGAAGAAACGTAATGTGTTTACAAAAAAAAACGGAAACCTGGAGTACACCTTAATTATCCAATTAAGGTGTTTTTAAGACCTCATATGTGGTTTTCACTAAGTTGTCTGTTTATGTGTGTGTCGGTTATCATCGTATTCCCCAGTGTATTTATCCTAGAGATTTGAAATTTGGTACAAAAATCAATCTTTAGGTCTAGTTGTGCTATCTAAAAACGTCATATACCCGCAATAGTGACTCTGCAAAATTTCATTAAACGCGCCAAATGTTTCGATCGATTTGAGTTTTAGCATGCATGTATTTTTTTTATAAATTAAAAATTATCAGCATTAGTCCAATTTTTATCAAATGACTTGTATGCGTTTTTGAAAACATTTAAAAAATCGAAAAATAAGATTATTAAGTTGAAATTTAATACAAATTGTATTCATTTTCGTAATGAAGAAGTATTCTAAGTTTTGTTTCAATACGGCAAGTATATCTATGATTTTTTTGGATCATAAAAGTTTAGCATCATCGAGCTAGGTCAGTGCCTGAATGAGTGACCGCTGGAAATAAAACACATTTATTTACTGTCTGGCGTAAGCAAAGGGAGTCCGATGACGTTTGCATTACATTTGGTGATTTTTATATTCTGAAAACGAATCCAAAGTAGTGAGAATAAGCATACCAAATCTGATTTGAGGAAAAGTTCCGATATTTTTAATTAAAAATTATTTCCTAAATGATATTAAAAAAGTAATGAAATTCCCATATTTTATCATTATGAACCTGTATCTATAAATATATTTTTTGTAAGATAAATATGTGTGACAAAATAATTGTTTTATAGACAATGAATTTTATTTTCTAAATGCCTATCGTGAGTAATAAAATCGTTTACTGTATATTTCATGTGTAATTAGAAAATGGTTTATCGTCATTGTATATTTCATGCCTAATTACGCATTGCTTATGCAAACTCATTTTTCTCATGTTAAAATGATAAAATTGTATGCAACACTACAAATTATCCTATTAATGTAGAATATGTTTCAAGAAAATATATTATAAAAACCGAATTGAAAATATTTTGCAATTCTAATTTATTTAAGTGATGCACCTTACAATCGCAATTACTAATTAAATCATTATTTACATCAATGCGCACTTAGTGTCAAGAATTGGTAGAAAAACGTTTTTAATTTTATAACCAACTACTTTTATTAATTTTATCAAATGGAGCTAATGTAAAAAGCTTAAATACAGGTTCTACTTTATTCAAGATGTTTATACGTAGGTGTATTAATCATGAAACTTTAATTAAAACACATTACATAAGTAACCCTTTTAAGTGTCCCTCACTCATCACTCTTCTTTTTAAGCTTACATTTTAAATTTATGGAAAAAGAAATAAAAAAAAGTGTAATTACTCGATTAACTGGGTAATTTAAATTAATGAAATAATTAAATATAGTCATGAATAAATTTAGTTTTAATTAATGTTTAAAATAAATTTAAAGATCGGACATGATACGCGAATTAAATTATTATTAATTTAAATTATATTATAGTAGATTATATGATAAATAGGTGTTGTTCTTAAACAAAGAATAAGTTAAAAATCGGAAATAAAAAAATGACTTATGTCAATGCTTATAGAATTTTCTTGGAAATAAATTCGCTAATGAGGTAGCTTGTTTGCGAGATGAACCTGTTTATTATTATTCAATGACTTGTAAAATTGAAGAAAAGATAGCTATTTAAAGATATTCTTTTTTTAATTTTAACTTGCTAAATATGCATTAAATAACTTTATAATGCTAGCCAATATCAAATTGTCATCTACAGATTCATATTACTTATTATCTGAGGATGTACATTCGTCATCTGCGGGTGTAGATTCGTCATCTGCGGGTGTACAATCGTCATTTGCGGGTGTACATTCGTCATCTGCGGATGTACATTCGTCATCAGCGGGTGTACATTCGTCATCTGCGGGTGTACATTCGTCATCTACGGGTGTACATTCGTCATCTGCGGATGTACATTCGTCATCTGCGGGTGTACATTCGTCATCTACTGATGTACATTCGTCATCTAAAAATGTAAAATATTTCTGATTTTGACGATTCATCTTAATCAGTAAATATTTATTTAGTATATAAACTTAGATAAATGAGTTTATAGGTCCTAAGAGTTCTTTTTGTGGGTAGAACCGTTTTGAGGACAAATACTCTATTTTACTACTTGCATAAACATAGATATTCAGAGGGCCCTAAAAACAATTTAAATTGATAATTTATGTTAAGTCTTTGTATTGGATTTTTAGTGAATACAATACTTTTACGGTGTTGGCTAGGAAAGGTAAAAATAAATAGAAATTTTTTAATGAAATAAAATAAATAATGGTATTGTATACAAATAAAAATTAAAGGTCATGCCATGACTTCGGCACTAGATTATTTTATCTGATAATTTTACAATTTTAAATATTTTTTTTAAGCTTTTCAGTAACATACAAGTATGAGTGTAATAAATTTTAAAAATCAAACACTAATAAGTAGGTGATGATTAATTAAATCTGATAACGCTTGGCTATAAATGAACTTTGGGTGGAAGTGTATTTTACGATTTTTAGTTATATTATACAGTTAAATGTTAATAGGGTATAGTTAACACGTGATTATGTGCAGTAATACTAATAATTATTAATTGATTTTAGTCACGCCTGTGATTACTTGAGGAGATACAAGAGTAGTGTTAATATTATTACTTATTTCCGAAACTAAGTTTTAATTAGTATTTATATTTTGGTTGTACTTACAAGAACTTGATGTTTCATTTATTTTTATTTATTTTGTTTAAATAAAAATATTATTAAATGGAACTTCGCTTTTATGGATCGACATAAAAAACGTCCAATGTTGTACTTTTATGGAAAAGAATCTCAACACAACAAAATCATATAAATAAATTCTTAATATAAAAAATATAGTTTTTCTTTTATCTTAAATTAACAAAACATTTAACAGCATTCGCATTTTAAATCTCTTTAAAGAGATTTTTTTTAATATTTAAAAAAAGTAACCCTGTGTTAGTGTTTATTTTTTTGTGAAAAATTCCCGTCAAAAAGAACTCTTTAACGCCTGGTTTCTGAGAAGAATTTTTATTAAGCATTTTGTATCCATTTATAAGAAAAGTTAAGAAAACATGTTGATGCCATTAGAGACATTTTTTCATAGGTTTAAAAACAAACTTGCCAATTCCTTCATCAGCTAATACCGGCGAACCATTTGAGCGACAAGAACTCCACTTTTTTTGTCGACCTTGGAAGTACCTTATCCAAACTAAGTGGCAACTCCTTCCCATCAATCATTCTACCTAAGTCACACCTCGACGTTAATATAAAAAATTAACTTTACTCATTATTATAAATAATTGTTCAGATAATAAATCTTAAACCAATTTTAAATTTTAACGCCTTTTTAACTCATAAGTATGAAAATAATGTGAATTAATTATAAGTATCTGTGAAAATTACATAGGAAATGTGATAAAATGGTGTAGCTATAAGCAGCTGACTGGAACACACCTTTTTATTAGCCGTGAAACAATTTGCTTACTTTATTTGGACACAGTTATTATTATGTTTTATTATTTAAACAACATCTATAGTTATTAATTTTTTAAAATATCTTGTGAAAAAACTCGATCATATTTACATTTTACAGCCTTGCAATCAACTAATGTATTTAATGTTAATAATTATTTAATTTACCTATATTTTTTTGATATACTTATAATACATATAACAGATTATTCATGTACCAGTGTAGATTTTTCAAATACCAATTACTACTTGGTAGTAATTGGTTATTATTTTTTTATATTTATGTATAAAAATGAAGTACATAGTATTATATATTTATTTATTAATATTAACCTTGTTTTCTGACCAATTAAATAGTATTGGTATTTAGTTATCCTATAGTAGTATTAAAGATATATTACATATATACTTTATATATATTATAGATACATTGCGAGGAATCATATTGGATGAATTTTAAAACATCAAAAAGTAACCTGAACACCTTCGATTTTATTATTATAAAATAAAGAGAATAAAATTACAGTGACTTATATAATAGAACGTTTATAATACAAAACATAACAGACAAAATTACAGTGACTTTTGTAATAGTACGTTTATAATAGAAAACATAACACACAAAATTATATTGACTTATATAATAGAACGTTTATAATACAAAACATAACAAACAAAATTATAGTGACTTATATAATAGAACGTTTATAATAGAAAACATAACACACAAAATTATAATGACTTATATAATAGTACATTTAGTATACAAAACATAACAAACAAAATTATAATGATTTATATAATAGAACGTTTATAATAGAAAACATAACACACAAAATTATAGTGACTTATATAGAACGTTTATAATACAAAACATAACAAACAAAATTATAGTGACTTATATAATCGAACGTTTTAATAGAAACATACACACAAAATTAATGACTTATATATAGTACATTTAGTATACAAAACATAACCAACAAAAATTATATGACTTATATATAGAATATATAGAAACATAACACACAAAATTATAGTGACTTATATAGAACGTTTATAATACAAAACATAACAAACAAAATTATAGTGACTTATATAACGAACGTTATAATAGAAAACATAACAACAAAATTATAATGACTTATATATAGTACATTTAGTATACAAAACATAACAAATAAAATTATAATGACTTATATAATAGAACGTTTATAATAGAAAACATAATACACAAAATTATAGTGACTTATATAATAGAACGTTTATAATACAAAACATAACAAACAAAATGTGTGAAAAGCCGACAGCGATTGATTTATCATAACCTTCATTTACTCTAAGAAGAGGTTTCAATGAGGTTACTCAAAGCCCCCCCGAGAGTCCCAAAAATATGTTTCAAACCTCTCAAGTCTATTGACATTATGAATGCCCCCTCTATTTATATATCTATATGCTGGTAGTAATGAGAGACAGGTGATACATTTTTTAGCTAGTTAGATACGTCATAGTTATTTTTGCTTAGTTCCTATGTGATAAAAGATACTTTTTATATATTTAAAGAGCTATATTAATCTCTTGTTGGAGAAGCAATAAAAACTGCTATTGCCGATACTGGTTTATTGACGGTAGCCGACGCTTTAATAGAAGATCTATGTACTATATCATCCTAAGACTATAAGATGAATTTTTTCTAGTGTTGAACCTTTAAAGAGAAACATGCATCATTGTTAAAGCTATATCTTGAGAGTTCTAAACTGCATCTATGCCAAATTTATAATATTTGTCAAGTATTTAACATTGCATTGTTCTGACAATTCAGGCCTGACTTTTTAATATATTATTTTTAAAATAAAACTTTATAAATACTAATTTTGGCTTATCGGCTTGTGTTTTTATCCTCCAAAATAGTGTAGTGGAACCAGAAAGGTGAATTAAGATTTTTTTTCTCTTTTACTTGTTATTTATCAAAAAAAATCACACAAATTGTACTAAAACGTGCAAAAATGAGTAAAATAATTAAAAATAAACATAAGATTTTTTTATTTAATTAGTAAAGTAAAAGAATAATTAAAAACACCTTCTAGACGGCCTGACAGACACCAGTTGTGTGAACAAAACCCTTTTATGCTCTTGGGTTTATCTTAGAATATGCATTTCAAATGTTTATTTTATTATTAATTAAAATTTTAATTATTTCTTGCAAAAGTTCAATTATAATTTATTATTAAGTACTGTTTCCATTTGTCTGTTGCAGGTAATTCAAAAACTCGCACGATGTATATGTAACGTTATTGCTCATTTCAATATTGCGTATAACTGTACTTCAGTGAGTGCTGAGATGTGCTTGAAGGTAATTTATTTTATATCATTGCATTCATTGGTTGAAATAACAGAAGTTAAGAAATGAAAGCTAGACTTTATTACGTTTGTCTTGGAATCTAGGGAGTAATTAACTATTTGGCTGGAGGGATGAACTCAACCTGAATTAAGTTCTCCTCGAGCTAATCCCAGCCTGACTGACACGATGACTGACACCTCTATTCAAACTTTTCTTAGCCGGTAGTCTTTTCGTTCAAACCTAATTTAAAATCATCATCGAGCATTTTGACTCTTGCCTTCAATCTTACTGACAGTTTATTAATTCATTTTTTTTTTCAATTCACCATCACATCCACACATATGTATTTTAACATTTAAATATGAAATTATAACCTACTTCCTTATTTGTATTCTTGAATTCCATCTAAATAATTGAAAAACTTCAAATTTAAAAAAAAGTATATAAATACGCCTACTTTCAAATAATACTCATTAATTGATTGAAATAATTTTAAAATAAACATAAACACTTAAAAACCTATCGCAACTATATTATAAACAAGTAGGTTAGTTCGAGTAATTTATGTTAAGTCATTATCCGAAATTTTAGATTAATATAACATCTTATAAAAATCATATCTACTTATATTCATTCTGTTCTATATTGAATTAATATTTTTACAATAAAAAGAAATCAATATAATGAAACATCATGTCTTAATGTATTTATACACTGTTGCGATAAATAACGATAGAAATTATTAAATTGTCCAATTTAAATTTTATATCTTTAAAAGAAAATGTAGTTTTAGAATTCGTTTTAACTGTAATCTTATAACTGTATCAATCTTTGACGTATCTGAGTGTAAGAACAGTAGTAAAAGTTTTATAAAGATATTTATTTAGTAACATTAACAATAAAATATAACCGCTTTGGAGTTTTACGAAATATTATTTTTATGATGGCTTTACAGATTTAGAGTTGGTAACTGAATATAGAAGCTATTAAAATATAATTGTCAGGTTACAAAGTTATTGAATCTTGTTGTTCTTTATTACCTTACTTACCATGTCAAAATGAACTAAACTCGTTTTATTAACAATTATTTACACAATTGTTTGACTGTTATTTCGATACGGGGAATTTCTGTGATAGTAGCACCTTGTAGAAGAAATGCATTTTTTTAGTCAAACTGATTGGCTTATAGGATGTAATAGTTTAATAATCCTAATTTTCTCGAATATTTCTTGTAAGTTAGTTACCTATATTTTATTTAAAGTGAATAAATTTTACTTTTGATGAAAAGTGTTCAAAATTTACTTAACTCATTATGATCAATTATATCATATTAACCAAATAAGATTAAAAGATCATATTTGGTTCAAATCTTCTCTATATATATATCGGGAATTTTCTTTTTCCGCCTTCAAACTTGATCGATGACGCAAAAGGGCAATGTCACCTATTTTTGGTCGAGCAAGTGTTTTTGTCATATCGAGCCAAATTAGCTCAAAACAAAAACATGCGATTTGCCGTTGTTTTGTTTCTTTAAAATTATCAAAAATGTACGGATGAGCAAATATATCTTATTGTAAGATTTATGTTTTTCACTCTTGAAACTTTTTTTTCCTGCTCTGTTTCCATTGCCTTATTAGTGTCTAGCCTTATATTTTGAACACGATTGCATATGTAAACAGTAATCTAAGATTGACTATTGACCAATAAATAAAATTAATAAAAATCTTAAATTGCAAATACAAAATAACTTCACAATAATTCAAATAATCAATTACTTTAATTAAAAATAAAAATAAATTTTATATAAGTTACAAGTTTTTTTTCAACTTAACGTAAGACACTGTCAAACGACGTGTTTTAAAAATCCAACTATGGCTTGTTTACAGTTTTTAGAAGCAAGTTGCGTGTTTTTCCACCAGCCGCTTCCGTGGTCAATGTCGTTAAGGCGTCAGTTATTACACTGATTTTTGACACCACGTTCTAACTAGTTACTTTCGTAGTTCGCATCTCAGGTTACTTTCTTAGTTTATATAAGATTATTGTTCAAATAAATCATCGCCAACTTTAGATTACACTTTGAGCGAATTCTTGCCACTACCACCTGAGGTGATTCCCGTAAGGAGTTATCCTGATAGGCCGCAAGGCTCTAAAACGGACATTATTATTTATTACATCCATGACCATTTTCCATAGAACACATGTATTTTTACGAAGATCACAGTCGGAATACACTTCAAAAAATTGTTGTCAAGAATGGTTGTTTGAGCAAAAGCACTAAATGCAAATTGTGTGCTCAATGCAAAATAGTCCCGCATTTGCAATGCAATGCAAAATAGTCCGCATTTGCTCAATGCAAAATAGTCAGCATTTGCTCAATGCAAAATAGTCCGCATTTGCTCAATGCAAAATAAGGCATTTGCTCATAGGTCATTTATGACATGGTTTTAGCCTCGTTTTGAAGCTCATATTAACTTAGACTAGCGAATCCTTGGATTCTCAACAGCCTTTGAAAGCCTAGTTATAACAGTTATCTACCGGATATGTGATTCCCAACTTACCTTATGTTGTATAGTTTTGTGTTAGGAATAATTTAGAAATGCCTCAGTTTCATTTTAAATTGCGTGTTAAAAAGCGTTAAAGCAATAAATGTTAACAGTTAAAAAAGATCGTATTTGCTTAACGATAAATTTAAGTTCACTTAATAGAATTCTTTCATGTTCTGACTTAGTCCAAACTATTGTTTGCACTGATAGTAAAAACTTACATCTTCAAAGTTATGAAAAGTGGTTTATGTGTTTTGTATGGCTCACGTTTTTCATCTTCTCAGGCTCGGCTTATTGGTTTAGAGATGTTTATTAAATGTGTCTTGCACTAAACTCATATTCTTTATATGCAATAAATATTTTATTGTTGAAAAGAAAGAGGCAAATTTCCGAACCAAGTTCAAATCGTGATGTTAGCATTTTAAATAATTTTTTGTAGCTTAAACTTTTCTTTTGGATCAGAAGCGTAGAATCTAAAATCACTTGATTTATTTGCTTACTTTGACCTTAACTTAAGCTGCTTTGTTATTCATCCTTATTATGTAGTTTATTGTAAAATTATTTTATACGGAAGTGTTAAACCAGTCAATTGATGTATAACTTTTAGTCAACTATTAGTATAACTTATGTATAACGTATAAGAGCCGGACCTGAAAAAATGTGGCTCATTTTGTTCTACTTAAAACCAATTATTTCTGAAAAATACCTTAAATTATTAAGAAAAAAAACATAGTCTGCCTATCTAGAGTGGAGCCCTTCATATGATTGCATGTTTAAAATTTTATAAAATCGCACAAATTTCAGTTTTTCTTGAAATAAGTGGTTCCCTGTGGGTCGTGTGTAAAACATGAAGAGAAAATTTTTTAAAGGTGATAAAATGTTTTATAAAACGAGTGTTTAATCATCAAAATCGGAAGACTGCAGCCAAACACTGAAAAATGGTTTTTATGCAAAGTAAATATTGACTTTTCGTGCATTTTTTTTGGCCATTGAACAAATATCATAATTTTACTTATATTTATCCTATTTTGACGAAAAACACTCGTTTTATAGGAAATATCTTTTCATGTTTAGGAAAAAAGTTCTCTTTATGTTTTGCACACGGCCTTCAGGGAACCACTTATTACAAAAAAATGGTATTTGTGCGATTTTCTAATATTTTGAGCGACCGCATTCATATGAAGGGAAACACTCTGAATAGGCAGGCTATGTTTTCCTTAATAATTAACGGTATATTTTCAGAAAAATTTCGTTTAAAGTATACAAATTGGCCACATTTTTTAGGCCTGGCTCTTGGACAATTATTTTAAGCTAACATCCCAGATGTTATTTTATTGTTTTATCAAGGAACATGAGCGTTCGGCCTCAGACAGTTGGCCAACCCATGACCTTTTTTTGACCGTTTCATGGTCACTTTTGTCAAGATTTTTAAAATATAATCGTAGGTTTCTTTTTATTCTGAGGACGAGCGATGCAAGTCTGAAGTAGTGAAGTCGTAGCGAATCAAATAAGGTAAGGAAAATGTTTGTCCTACACGTTTCTATGGGACACGATAACTTTTGAATGCTTTCTTGGATCGAAATAAATCTTAATTAAAAAAATTAACCTTGTTAATGTTTCTAACCCTATTGATTATGTGACGTCATTAGCCTACAATAATGACCCAAGAAACATTCCAAAAAATCAGAAATTTGCATATAGTATTTAGATTGGCTGCAATTTTTTACACATATACTACTACGTATGGTTCTCAAATATACGAGTTCTATTTAGTTATCAATATTAGTTCTGGTTTTATTGATTCACATATATATTTAATAAAAACAATATGTCATTAATTGATGTAATGTAAACGAATCAAGATTTTTCTAATAAATTTGAAATTCATTTATATAAATCAGTAATAAGACGAACTAGTAAAGTACACCAACTATGTGGCCGCGAAGCTGCCCCCTGCACCAACGCCGCGAAGCTCCAAAGAGGCCGAAGGCCTCTTGTCTCAAAATTATTTAACATGCCATATTATTTCATTTAACTGCTAACTGCTGTATTACTTTTATATACTGGATATCTAGTTACCTATAATAATTTTTAGCTGGAACAAAGCAAGTCTAAAGTTATAACACTCTATGCGTTGGATCACATTTTTTATTTGTTAAGAATTCGCGTTTAAGATAATTATGAAACAATAAAATCTTAATAAGGTGAGTAAAAATACAATTGACTTATTAGTATATATTTTAAGTTGAATAATAAATATTTTTAAAACATATTTTGTAGATACATTGTTATAATTTTATTCTACGATTATATTTAACGATAAATAAAAATGTCGATATCCTTTTTTTACCCTAAAACCCGCATTTGTAGTAAATTTCTTTTAAAAATTATAATTTGGAAGGCATTATGCATCGTAACCTTCTCCACTTTTGTTTAATTTATTATATTTTATATTATATTCGAATGTTAACAATATTATATGTATAGTTTGTAAATGCGTGTTTGGTTAATAGCCGCGTTGTTTAGTTAATTTTACCTCCGATTAAAGTATAATTTTACATTAATTTTGTATTTTAACTTTAACTACATCTAAGAGGCCTTCCAGTGTTACGAAGGCCAGTTCTTTGAAATAAAGGGGAGTAAAAAATGTAAAACATGTTATTAAATATCTACATTTCTGATCCATTTATAATACCTTATTAGTTAAACCTGTCAGTAGGGAATTAAAGGATTTAACCTTATGCTAATATTGATAACCTAAAGGCTTTTATTCTAACCTTTTTATTATAAATTTTTATATTAATTCAAATAACATTACAAATATGTTATTCCATCAACGTCTTTATTTAAAAATATAGTGAATACCTACAAATTTTTCGATTAAAGATATAATCGATGTAACTGAATCAAATTCTTTATTAAATCTTTGATGTAATTCTTTAAAAGATTATAATATTTTTAGCTAAATATGTCATGTTTAGCTTATAAAGTTGATATTGAAGACTACTGTGCTACTGTGGCATAATTTAAAACCTAACTGTTTTAAAAAAATATTTTAAAAGAAGAAAAACAACCAGAGCTTAGTTTCATTTATGTTCACGTTTTTGTGGAAGAAAAAATTGTGGAAGAACCACAAAGTAGGATTGTTATGCTTGTACAGATTCTAAAACGATTTAGACCGGTTTCAGCTTAATAGGACCTCCCCAAGTGGCACAAACGGTATTTACATATTATTATATATATATATATATATATATATATATATATATAATATATATATATATATATATATATATATATATATATATATATATTTTTTTTTTTTTTTTTTTACTGAGCAAAATATGTTATTGTAGTCTGAAAAAACACCCTCACACTCACAGATGATGAAAAACACTAAATGCTTAAAACAGATAATTATGATGAAAACTCGGTTTCGGATATTTAGGGTGAACACTTAAATCATTCTTATTCCTACGTTAGTAGGCGAGGAAAAATAAAAAAAATCTGTATTTTAATAAAAAAAAAAAACAATTGAAGAATAACTTAAAAACCAACTTTTACAAACTAACTTTAGACATTTGAACTAAGCAAAATAATTCTATAAAACCGTTCTTTTTACAAGAAATTCAAATAAAACGACTCGGTCAGTTACCATGTTGACTATCAAATACGCGTGGTTTAAGAATACTAACTAATTTGGTAGTTAAAATATGTGCATGAATAACTCGTAAAATCCTTTTCCCTTGCGTATAAGTAAGTATCTGGTATAACATTGGAATTGATATACTCCCTTGTTATAATCCAATCTTAAAGTAATATTTTAACGTAAAATCCTTATTGGGATTTAACAGCAATCACTAAAACACATTCGAAAGATTATGGTGATTTCACAAATTAAATAAAACTTCCTGATTTGGAGTTTTTGAAACAATTTTTAACTTAAAAAAATTATTTGTTTTTACTTTTTTCAGGTTTGGATAATTACTTTGGGAAAATTATTATTATTATAGTTAAAATTATATATATATTTTTTTAAGAGCAATTATCCTGCTAGTTTGTTAAAGCTAGTTATCTTTTTGGTATTCCAAGTCAGTTGGTAGATAATGATAACCCTAGAGGACCTCATGCTGCATGCAAGTTTACCTTTATTTCTATTCCTATCTTGTTTATATACAACTGTTCAACAAGGCATGCAATTAGTTCGCTCTATTTGTTTGTTTGTCACAACCTTTGGCTAATAGAATTCAGAATGAATAATTGATTTAACTGTTATTGCACTGGCATTATACACTTCTTTGTGAATGCAATATTTCTTGAGATACAAGCGGTAATATTAGACATAATTTAAATAGGTTATACAATATTATAATGATCTATCAGTGCAGCCAATTTAAAATATGAAGAATGCGCAAATTCATAACAGAAGTGTTAAAGTTGTTTTAAAGCTAAGTAAGCTCAGTTTCTAGATGATTTTATACTTCTCAACTAAATACTGCTTTTTTATGAGTCATATATTTTCTTTCAAAATTAAATCGCTTTTACTTTTCCTTATTTATACCGTAGGTATATAGGAAAAGTATTGTATGTGCAAAAATATCCGAAACTGGTATGTCATCAGAATTATCCGTTTCTGGTGTCTTATGGCTTCCTAAGTGGTTTTCAAAAATTTGTCTGTCTGTGTATGTGTGTGTGTATGTATGTGTGTCTGTTATCGTCGTAGCTCTTAGTGTATTTATGCTAGAGAGTTGAAACTTAGTAGAAAAATCAGTAATCTGTAATTGTACTAATTGGAAAATATTTTTTATGACGTCATTGACCCGCAAAAATGATTCAGCAAAAATTTCGAACTGCAATGCTATTGTAAGCCTACAACCGTGCAATGCCACAGACTGTAATGCTATTGTAAGCCTACAACCGTGCAATGCCTCAGACTACAATGCTATTTTAAGCCTACAACCGTGCAATGTCACACTCTACAATACTATTGTAAGCTTACAAACTTGCCGCAGCCTTTTTAGCTAATTTGGGTTTAATTTGTTTAATTTATATTTTTGTGGCCTTTAAATTTTACTAGATACAATTGAATATCTTGACCATCATTGTGTATATAACATTTTTTATAGCATTCTTTTATAGAAATAGATATCAGCTTATTTATATAAAATTTTATTTTAACTAATCGTTCTAAGTCAAGTTTATTTTGAATCAATTTTGAGGCGATTTCAATTCGAAACCCAGTGACCATGTGATTTCTAAATAATTCGGTGATCCTTTTATGTCTTTTAACAACTATTTCTCATCATAAATTATAAAAAGAAGGTTTATAATTTTATGTTGAGATGAGAGATTATATTACAAAGATAATGTCACTCAGACAACTTTGAATTCAGGTAGCTCTGACTGTATTCTAATTTGTTAAGAAAGCCTTAAAATATTGAATTTACTCGAAGAACAATACTCTAAATGCCAGTTCGACCAAACTTATGTGGAGCATTATTCGGGCTTTTAATAAATTTAGTATCGATGTCTCTTTGTTATGCGTTTAAATCATTCTTTGATACTTAAGAAGGATTCTAATTCTTTTTTTTTTTAAACATCAAACCCAGATTATGTTAAGAAGATAAAAATTGGGCCCTAAAAGAGCTCAAGTCGGATATAACAGAGAATCCCCTATTGGATTTCAGCCAGAAGATTTTAATCTTTCCTTTTATACTTTGTACGTAGGCAAAATACTGTTTTCTTTCAAAATGGAACCTTGATTTATAATATTTATTTATAATTTGCCTATTACGTGACAATTTTTAACACTTTACACAAGGTAAAAAGTATAGTTATAATATGTAGTGTTTGTGCATGGGCAAGACATCTTAAATATCTTATTTCTTGGTTTACACAATTGATCTGTAAAATAAGAAGTTTTCTGTTTCTATGTTTTATCAGGAACACTTTACAGTTAAATTTACCCGACTTTATTTCGGTTATTTTTTAATTCCCTGTTTTTGCGTGACGGTTACTGCTGTAGGCTGCTTATCTATAAGAATGAGACTTAGTCTCATCTATAATTGTATAGGACTCAATGTTAGGTATATAACCGATATATGAAAGAAGTTGTTGACCATTGACCGACCAAAAATAATCATTGACTAATGATTTTCAAAAAAGTACGTTACCATGGTGATTACTATAGCTAACCTAACCTAGGTATAAGAACTGTTTTTACACGCTTATTGTGGCTAATAGCCTACTAGAAAATATAGCCGCTAATATTTTGCTTCCGCTAGATTATATAGGGTGTTAGGAGATAAGAATTCAGAGTCATTCAATGTCAAATCATCCCACTAAAAAATAAAATTCACATGCATGGTGACCGATTTTGATAAATTTTTGTGGAGGTGTAGGGTCTATGCCTAAAAGAAAAAATACAAATTTTCAGCTTAAAATATGCAGCCGCTCCCGCGCACTGATGGGGCAAAGTTGTGGAAAATAGCGGATTTTCAGTGTTTTGGCACTCAGATTATCATTTGTATCTCTATAAGTCGCATATATAAAAATTTCATTCTGCTTGCAATTTGCAGCTAAACCCTAAGGCTTTCAATATTATTTAATGTCATTTTGGCCCCAGCCATTTTTTGCCCTTTGACGAGCCCCTTTTTTAAAAAATTTTAAATATCTCAAAATGCGTATTTTTTAAAATTTTGAAAAAAACCCCAAATAGCCCATAGTTAAGGAAAGTGTCCACAAAGTTTCATGATGGGACCTCCATGGGCTTGGGCCAATAATTTTTTAAGTGGCAGAGGGTTAGGGATTGTCAGAAAAATATGACTTTTTGTTAGAAACTTCTCTAAAAATAATCTTATAAAATTAATATATTTATATTTTATTATAGTTTTGATAATATATGATATATACATGCTTATTTGCATACAGAGTGATTTGACATGGAATGACTCTCAGTCAAATATATGTTAAATTAATTTTTATTGGAGAAATAAGGCATGAGAGTAATCAAATAAAATAGATTGTTGTGAGTAAACAGACTCATTGTAAGTCGGTAGTAAATCTTACGGGGAAGTGCGGGCCTCTCCCTCATCTGTCTCGATTTTATTTGATCTTAATTAGACCGATTACAACTAGATTTATAAGTAGTGATGATAATTAATAGCCGATGTATTATTAGATAGT
Organism: Microvelia longipes; assembly: GCA_018340805.1. Lineage (NCBI taxonomy): Eukaryota > Metazoa > Arthropoda > Insecta > Hemiptera > Veliidae > Microvelia > Microvelia longipes. The sequence continues at coordinate 49,579,547 of JACMZG010000008.1, read as the reverse complement.
GATCCCGTATTTGTCTTTTCTTTATTTTGATATTACTATATAAAAATGATTTAGCTCTCCTGTTATTTCTGTGTTCACGTTTCAGCGTCTATAAATGCTAATTGTGTATGTATTAATGTATGGATGGGTGTCTACAATATTTTGTTATTTTTGTACCATAATATAGTTTTATTTTTTTTTTTGTAGATTAAATGTACAATGGGTAATTATGGACTTGCAACATTAATAAATATATATTTTTCTTTTGTGTTAATAATATAGGCGTGCTCATGCTCATATATCAGAAAATACCATAAATGTACCAGGTTAACAAAAAGTACCTAATTTTCGTTTCTACTATTGTTCGTTATAAAACCTTTAATAATAGTTTTAGACATAATTTTATTTCTTTATTACAAAAATGTGCTATTTTTTACCTGTCTGATATGGGCTATTTAGTTCGGTTTTTACATCATGTTCCCTTTTTATGCCTCTTTTGGTTCCGCATAGTTTCTTTTCTATACCTTAAGGGTGGTATGGGTAAAAAATTGTATCAGTTTGAAGTTGTGTAGTTTTGCCGTTATAGTTGGCCCTATTTCATTAAGACATAATGACAGGAAACGCAGATATGACGCCCTTTTCCTATTCGGCTTGAATAAAGTCTGACTGACTTTACTGCTTCCGTTTCTATTCATTACAAAACCCAAACTTGACAGTCATTCTAGAAAGAGAATATGTGTTGGTCTTTATTCAAGTTATATTTCTTTCATTGATGTTGCCTTATATCTGTATTAAGTCCTAATTTTATCCAATACTTTTTTATGATTGAACAATTTTAAGGCTCATACAAAAAGGTGGTTAAAAACACTAACATGGAAGTATACAACCGGCTCGATAGGGGAAGCTTAATTTTCTAATTGTTTGCATTTTTATGACTAATTAGCTTAATTTCCTGTAAAAATATAATGCTAAAACGAGAGGACTTTACTTAATTGCACAATCTAACATTAAGATCACTTAAAATGAACTTAATTAAGTAACCTCTGCTTGTCATATCGGACTCTCCTAATGCATCGGGCCTTATGTTTTTATATTAAACCACCTGGAGATAATTAACATGTTTAAAGAAAATAATTACTTTGATTTTCTTATTCTGGGCCTAATTAAGTTATAATAGTAATTATAGCTGTGCTGAATGTGTGTGATCAAATGATACATATATTTAATAATTCATAACTTACACAACTGTAAATAAGTTAATTCATATTATACTTATTCTGATTAATTTATCAATTATTACATCAAATGTTAAACCTCTTTGTGTAGTTACCATGAAGTTTATTGTATTATTATGTTTATTTATTTAATGCTAGCCTGGAGGGTTAGCTGCCTGCCTAGTAGTAGAGTTATTATGAAGGCAGTGCAGTATAATAAGTAATTTTTGTGTCAGCTATCGTGAGAGTGTTGTAATATATTCAACTGTCCAGTTTTTGGCTTTAGAAAAGATTTTTATTTATTACTCCATACTTAGGAGTGTATAATGCATTCATTAATGTTTAGTTTTTTGGCAGAAGTCGAAAAACAGCTACATAATTATCTAATTTTATACTTCCTTGTATTTTTCTAGAGTTACTATTAGTTTTAATGCTTATAAAATGACTTAATTATGAACGCAATAATTTTAACTGTTAATTTTTAAACAAAGAATGATATAGTAGGCATCTTTATTAGTATGCTTATATTTCAAATGTTAAGTGAGTACCGCAATATCGAATATCGTGAATTCCTGGTGAGGTTATTCACTCTGGCGGAGTTTGTCACATGAGTGATCCTACATGATCCCAGACCTATGTCAACATAGCTTCTAGTCACCCAACCATTACCTGGCTCAACAACATTAACTATTTTTAGTTAGATTTCTCTTCAAGAATTTTAAAATAAATATCAAGGTTTTGAATTTCAATTTTTTCTCTTAGTAATAATTTCTTTCAATAATAATACTATTTTAAGCGACTACGTCTTGTAATCAATTTTTTAATATTATAAACGAACTTATTAATTTCTTAATTTAATGTAATAATTATTTAACAAACCATTAAATGACAATAAATTTTATAAGTAATATCAGTTATAGAGTATTGGGTAACTAGGTAATAATTTTATAATTTATGATAAAAGTGCATTTATTGTGACTATTATATCTTCAATTTGATTTATGTTTGCAAAATTGCAATAAATAATACATATCTGTGTCATAATAGCACCTCCTTCGTAAGTCTTGAAGATGAATCATCATATATTTCATGTGTGAAATAAGATAATGCCAATATAATATTTATATCTTCTTTTGTAATGCTTCAAATTGTATTGTTTTCTCGAGAATAATGATTTCTAGCCAATTGTACAACTTCATTCTTCTATTTGTAATAATCGTTACAATGTGTTGTTTTAAGTTGTTTTCTATAAATAATATGTTATGCTTCGATTGAGTAATTTGTAAATGTTTCTAATGGGTTGTTAAGTCGTATATAACGTAACCTGATAATAGCTCAAGGTGTGAAATTTATATAGCTTGATCAAAATTTATCATTTTAAAACTTCTTTAAGTTACAACAAATATCTTTATCCCTGATGATTTAATTTTTATTTTTAAGCACGTTCTTTTTTACACTCTTTTTTCACACGTTGTAAAATCGTACAAACCTTGAGCAATAACGGAATCTCTTTCATCGTGATTTTATTTTAACAAATCGTTAGGATTGTAAAAAATAAAAACTCTCACACCTAATAAATCGTAAAGAAATTCGTGTTGTACGTTAATTCCTTTTACTTAACAGGATACAAAATTAAAAATATCTTACGAATGTTTTTGATAATTGTTACAGTGAAATACAAAAATTAGTCAGTCATAACTAATTTTAAAAAAAATAACGAGTATTTTTAAGTAATGTTTATCGATATTTAAATTAGTTTTTTGTTATTATACCCAGGTGTAGCGATTACTTGTAGATTAAGGTACAATATAGAAGAAACTCGAAAGAAAGAAAATATTTTTTATCTTTATTATCTAAATGGCATAGTACATTAAGGTTAGAAATAATGCTTGATGAACTTTGAAAACAAAAGCTATTTAAAACTAACATAGTTGTGGAATATTTCACATTACTTTTAAACTTTCATTTAAAATTTTCGTTCACATTTGCGGATGTGGCACACCTGGTGAGAAGTCAATTCCGACCGTCCTTATTCAGTTTCCTTTTTAATTTTTTATCTATTCATCCAGAAATATTTTCTCTTACGTTACTCTTTTACACTATGCAAAGAATAGTTTTGGTAATTATTATTTCTTATTACCTAGCCGCTTGCAGAAGTGCAATGAAGTGTACTTTGGAACTTATCAAACTTCATTCTCCTCTCTGTTCATTATGCATGTACTATAGTATAGTACTATATACATGTATAGTATGCATTTACTATTGCTGTGTGCTCCCTTAACTATGTAACTAAAATCTTAACTAAACTAACTAAAAAGTTTCACCTCAATTACTAACTTTAAGTTTTTATTATAAAAAATTGAAGTGTGTTAGTTTCTTCTATTTTTATTTACTTATCTGTGTATAATGTATTACATAAATAGTAAAGTGTTAGAAGGTAATATTTTTTGAAGTATAGCAGGTTTTTGTGAATATTTAGCGAATTTCTTTTGAGAGATTCCGCTAATGGAAGGCTTGGAACCGGAGATTCCGCTGGTGGAAGTCGGACGCGGGAGTGTATCCAATATACTTTTTTGAGATTCCAATTCAGAGCTGGTTTTTGAAGTTTATTTTTGTTTGCATAACCTATTAGACGGTTAGGGTAGTTATTATGGAAAATGCTGGGAAAATTGAGTTACAAGTATAAGACTTGTAACTGACTCTTAAGTTATAAGAGGTCATAATTGCTACTTAGGTTATGAAGCATAAACCGACAACTTAAGTAAAGAATAATTTGTTGAGCAAGGAAGCAAACATTTCAAAAAAAATTCGCCCGGCTTGAGGACCTCTGCACTAGAATTATTTAGTACTTAAATTGAAAACTTCGTTATTACAAATTAAATTTATAAAATAAAACTGTTTCCTTTGCTTCACAGAACTATTGCTTAACCATGTGTTTAGGATTTAATTTAAGACTTTATTTATTATTTAATTGTTTAAATGTATTTCATGCTGTATTTTTTTAACGCTTAAACCTGTAGGGTTTTGTGTCTTATTTTAAATTACTTTATATATGATTAGAAGATGAAATCTTATAAAAAAAGTGCGAAACCTGACTAAATATTCTTATTGGGTAATCCTTCTGTAATTTTAGGCTTTGCAATTGAAAAATCCCTGTGATTTCTTTGACGATTAGAATTCCATCTGGTAATTCATTTTAGAATTCCAATCGTTAATAAAGCAGGACATTTACAAGTAAGATTTTTACACGAACAAAGTAATATGAAACATTTATATTGCGTAAAAACAAATTTAATTTGCTTTCGTCGACAATCCTTTTTATACGTAGGCAGATATATTTAACGCACCATTAACTTTATTACTATCTATTACTTATTCATTTTATACATTCTGTTTCTATGTGAGTATACTTAGCAATTTGTTAAAAGTAGTTTCCGATACCAATAAACTTGCCCTACCTTCAGTCAGCTACGAATAGTGGAATTCCATTAAATCCACTCACACAGATTTATAGTAACCTCAAGCCTTGTAATAAGTAGTTCTTTGCCAAATTATAACCCTAAACCAGTTTATGATGGATGAATGGCTCGCAGATGTAAATAGTATTAAGACTTTAAAAATTGTCTTCTTGATATCTTTAAAAGGGAAATATATAATTAAGGAACTGTCAGTATTTTTTTATATTTTTTTTCGAAAAATATAGATCAGGAATAGGGTTTTTTTAATCTTATGATTTTAATCTTAAGCAGGTGGATTTATAAGTTTTTAAAAATATTAAAATTTATACATTTTGCCAAAAGGTATATTAATGTATACTTAGAAGTAAATAGATTCTACATACTTGCTACATTTTAAAATTATTTTCCTGTTTTAGAAAATGATGTTTTGATTCCTTGCAATTACCAAGTTTTTTTATTATTTTCTAGATTAAAAAACTTGTTTTTTATTAACCATATATTTTGCATAAAATTCTATTAGAGATTTTTATAAAACTTCAATCATTTCGATATTATATGTTTATGGTATAAATCTTATGGTGGATTTCCGTTAGCTAATAAATTTGGTAATATATTATTTTATTAATTAAATTTTTTTTTTTATATTATTAAGTAATCAATTGTTTAGTTAAGTATATGGAAATTCTAGTAGCATATTGTAGACGCGTAATACTTTGAGTCATAAAACACTCGAAGCGATATGCGATTGCCCTAATTTACCGGAAACCGTGATAAAAACCTTGAAACCCAAAAATTCGGTCAAAAAAAATTTCGAGTAGGTCTTCGATGTGTTTAGAGGCGCCAAAAAAATTGTGTCCGGGTGGATACTAGCACTCAAAGTATTTAGATTTATTTTCGTATAACTTCGTGTTTTCGTTAATAAGTTTTTTATTAGTGAATTTTCAAAGAAAGACGAGCTTATGAGATGAGGGTTATAAAAGGAGTAGTAGGGGAAGTGATTTTTATGGAATACGGGGGGACTTAAAAATATTTTTGGGGTTTTAAATATATATATTATATATATATATATATATATATATATATTATATATATATATATATATATATATATATATATATATTATACATATATATTATCATATATATATATATATACACGATAACTTTCGAACGCTTTCTCGGATCGAAATGAAACTTGCTACATAAATTGACCTTGTTAATGTCCAAAAACGTCTCTAACCCACAATAATGACACAGTAAAATTTCTAAAAATCATAAAACGTCAAAACATTGTCTGATCGTGGTAAAATTGTTTACACATGTACTGTATGTATAATAAAGATTCAGTGCGGTGTCTATGGTTTCTCTAAAAAATTAAAAATCTTATCATATAGTTGTCCTTTCATATTAAATATTGGCATGAAATGGCCATACCTCACAACAATCTTTGCTGCACAAAGCATCATTTGAAACGATGAGTTGTATTATCTAATATGTTGCAAAAGGTGTATCAGTTAAAATTTGTTTTGAGGATCTGCCATTGAAGCTAATTCAACTTTGCCATTAGAGCAACTTCAGCCATTCTTTCTGAAATTTCAGTGTTCCACTATAAATACACAAATTATCCATAAAACCAAACATAACATCGAGATTCATTCTGTAATCGTATTTTTTGTCGTAATTGAAAGCCGCTTTATTTAGATAGTTTCATATTCCAAGAAAGTATGAATTTAAAAAAAAACTCTCAACTTGCAGACATGTGCGCTTGAATTTTTTAGGTTTACAATGTTATGCTGCTGTAATGTCGTATTAATTTATTTCCATTTCTCATTATAACTCTCATAAGAGTAGATTTATTACTGTATTTGTTTTACAGATAAAAAATTGCTTGTATGTCATAGTTTCTTGATATATATATTATATTATATCTATTATATATATATTAAATATTATATTATTTATATTTATATATATATTATTATATATATATTATATATATATATATATTATATTATATATTATTTAATGAAAGAATTGTTGTTTGGTTTGTGATTCATGCTTTTCTTCGATAATTTAATTAAGTAATTTGTATTATTTATCCTACTTTATACATTATTATACTATATATTATATTATATATATATTATATATTATTTATTATATATTTATATTATATATATATATATATATATTATATATATATATATATTATATTATATTATATTTATATATATTTCCATTGGAACGAGCATAGAAGTTCTGTGCTGTGCCTGGCTGGGTATATTTCTTTATCTTTTTATTATTTGACATTTTAATTGTATGTTCTTTAGTGTTTTTGTAGTAATTTTTTAACTAAATGTACTTTTGAAAATGTTTTTCTGTTGATTTATTTACTTAAAGTATTTTAACCGCATATCAAACAAGATCTAAATTGTTTGGCCAACTGTTGACCTTTTCAAGATCAGGAGTTGAAAAGTAGCATCAAGGTTTTAACTGCTAAACCTTATATGATTTTTCATATTTTAAATTGTTTCTTACATATAAGATATTTTGAAAGCACGCGAAGGTCGTTATTAACTTTTTTAGAGAGGATCCTGGTAAATTGGTTTAGTTAATGATTGTCTATTTAGAAATATACAACTGGCATTTAACTAGTTTGATTGATTGACAGATCAACACTGTGTAAGGAGAGTCTGTAGTGTAGATTTAGCTTAGTTGTTGCGTAGTTTCCTAATTATCCTTGAAAGTGGTTTGAAATAAAGTAGTGATACAAATTTTAATTTCACCTATTTTATTATTAATTTATGTTTACTTTAATAAGTTTAGGTCACTTTACAAGTGGTAGGTTTGAAATAGTAACTTTTGAACCCATAAACATATTACTACTACACAGTGACAGTACTAAAATAATGTTTTCAAGGAGTAATATTAACTCCTTGCTTTTACCTCCTAGGTAAAAGATTATTAGATGTCCTAGGGATATTAAGTGAAATCTTGGATAGTTATCCAATAGTTTACTTAAGAAATTTTCTCTCGTGCGGTGTGCCTACCCAGGGAAAATGAAATTTGTAATATGAGTTAACTTCGAGTTATTGCACTTCCTGGACATTTTACTGTCAGATCTTTTTTTCTAAGCTTGTAGGAAGCAATTAATTTCATATCCTGATCCCTGTCAGTCCTGTGAGAAAATTTCAATTGTGTGGAACCAAAAATAATATAGATCTATTGAAAACCATAATGTGCGATGGACAATTGCTTTTAAACAATTTTTGACGGCTCGTGCCTCATAGTTTTCTTTAATAGTTTAAAAATTTCTTTATGGTTTAAATCCCATCTACGTAGAATATCTTTTGTAGAAAAAAATTAAGGCCCTCCATTTAACTGGTTTTAGTTATTTTTAAGGTGAGGAGACAAGAAAGTGCTTTTGGTACAGAAGGATGTAACGCGATACCGGGCGTTAGATTCTTTTAATCACTAACCTTTTCAAAGGGCCTTGTGAACCTTTTAAAGATTTCTTTTCAAGTACATCCCTGCACTTAACTCTGAGGTATTCAACTCGTCATCGTTCAATAAGCTTACCCATCGTATTTATCTCCTATTTTCAAGACCTCCTATCTATTCCTTTCAGGTACCCTAATCGCTTCGATGAATCTACCAGTTTGTACAAAGATTTTTTGTACATCCCGAGTATCAGATAATTGGCTCATTGTTAGTACATTTTTTGTCGCTGTTCTCGATTACAGTGTTATCTATTCTTTCAGCATATGTTGGCTTGAATCGAGTGAATTATAGTGCATTGAATAGGCTATTTATTTCTTAGATTTTGTTAAAATAATGTGCTCTGTACTCACCTGTTCCTGGCAAGACTATATGGGATGTGTATAATTGGGCTTATTATGCACCTTCAATATCTTTATAAAGTACTTTTTTAATAAGGGGTTTCATCATTAGACTCCTTGTAATCTAACTCTTCCTTTTCTTTTTAGAATAAAGGTTTCATTTTTTCAACCAATTGTTATAGCGAGGTAATGGTTAAATCCATTACACTGTGGGTGTATGTCGGTTTAGAATCCGTTATTTTGATAAAAGGATTCAAAGACCTATTTTTATTTATTTGTACATTTTTATTAGACAAGTTTATTAGTTTTATAGCACAGAGCCTGATAACTCGCTCAATTTTTATGTTAACTATTCATGTTTTTCAAAACTCGGTTCTATCGAATGATATTTACCGCTCGTCTCTGGTAATGGTTACTTCACGTTCTTTGAATTTTAATTAAGGCAGTGTTTGTTTTAGGCTCTGTCGGCCTTGATGAGTATTGTAACTAAACAGAGTTGGACATGACATTATGTCGAGCCATTAATAAAGACGAAGAAAAAAATGAAACAGTTCCCAGATGTAGTATTGCATTTTTACATTTCCTAGGTTTCTCAAAATTATATTGTGTCAACTATTCATGTTTTGCAAAACTCGGTAGTATCAAATTTAATGACTATATTTAACTTAGCTTATACAATTTGTGTAACAATTGTCTAGCATGTACAGTGTGTCTAACTATATTAACTTAAGCTTATACATTTTTTCTCTGTAATATTTTCGTATTTCCTAATTTATGTTACGTAGTGTTGGATTTATTGTTTGATTCTATATTCTAGTTGTAAGTCTACCTTTCCTTAAAATTATATTAAAGAGTAAATCATGCAGTCATAATTTAGAACTCTAAAATTATTTGGCTTTGAGCTCTAGAAAGATCTACAATAATTACAGAAGTTACTTTTACATTCTTGCACAATACTTACATGCTTCTTCCATTCTAATATTGAGAAAACGTGATATATAGTACTAAAGTAAAAATACCTAACAATTTGCTATCAATTCCGTTGCGTTATGAGTTACTAGAGTTTTACAATATTGTTCCAAGTCCACGCCTTGTTTGTTTTTGATGTATTTTCAAAATTATTTTATAGCCTTAAGCTAATGACTCTTTTAGACTTTTCGTGATAATAAAAAAATGGGGTTATAAGAATACCAATTAGATAATGAGTAATTTGTATGTAAAAAGTATCGTAAAGAGTAAATTTTGTTCGCACATTAGGTAAACAGTAAACTCTTGTCACGGATGTACCAAGAGGAGTGAAAACGTGGGAGGTGGAACCTATTAATCTGTTTTTATTAAAACAAAAATAAAATCAAGAAGGGATTTTATCTCCGAAAGGCAATTTAATTTTAACGGTTATGGGATTGGGTTGATGGTTCTTAGATCTGACATATTAGGGTTCTCGTTGTAATCACGGCGCCTTCATCACCCCTTTCATTTCAGTATTCTTTACCTTTGAAACTTTCGCTGACTCTTACATAGCTGTAACCACATAACATGGCATCAGTCAACGTTATGTTTGTTTTAATCCATCATTGTAATAGTTTAACACTTTTAATTCAACTCATTATATGCGTCTTGTATTTTAGTAATTAATTTTATCTTCTTTTGTCTATTCCCGAGAAAATTATTCTGATTGACATATTTTTTGTCATTTTACTCCCTAACCGATTTTTCCTTGATTATTTACTAACTCCTTTTAAAATCCACGACAGACATATCGCTTAATTTGATTGTGCGTAATCACATTTTTCTTGTTTGCCATCAAGGTTTTGTGACCCTTGGTTACTCCGCCCCTGTCTGTAATATCGTTCTGTCTCTGAATCACCAAGGATCAAGGGGTGCACTCAATGTCTCCCCGAGGACTGAAACGGCGGAGGTGCCGAGTATTACCTCATCTTCTCCAATGTCAGTATTTATCCTGTTACCCCTCTCGTTTCTTTTTATGATATCTCTGCATCTGACATGTTGTGTTTTCTTTAGAGAATAGAGTCTAATCTCAGCCTCATGGTCTAAACATTGCAATACAAAAAATCTAATTTCAGGAAAGAAAAAATATGATTTATTTGTTTCACATGCGTCGCGAGGCGACGGTGTAAATGGGCGTCGTTAATTCATTTTTTCCATCTGATAGCACCCTTCCTGAGAAGATTGGAATTATTTCATTTTTAACGAAGTTGTTCATCGTTAGTTTGTGTTTGTCTTTTGCTTGTAGCTCATAGATCAAGGTGAAGGACGTATACTAATAACGTCTGTGAGGTGCGAGTCGATATGAAGTTACGTGGGTGCATGTCTCCCATTCCTTAGCCATGGTCCCCTATCAATTTCACATTGTCAAGCAAATATATCTGGAGAAAGATCTTCTTTTCGTCCTTCTGTCGCATGACATCCTTTCCATTACCCATATTTGTTTACCATCCCCTTGTCTACCGCAGTGTCTTATCCCATTCGTTTTAATCCTTATTTTATGCTTTACGTATTATTTACTTTTTATAAGAATTTTACAAAGACGAATCACTCATATAGCTCACGATGCTTACGCTGTCGGTTTCAGTGAAAAAATGCGCTGTTTATTTACATATCCTACAGACAAATAGGAATCTAGTCGGTTACAAATAACTTTCAATTTGGGATTTGTTGTTAGTCAGACACATGTATTGTCAACCTTTTTTGTTTTTGTAATTTTTATAAGTACCATCTGATAAAAACCAAGATAGATGAGCATAACATAAGTAATTGTCATACCAATGCTGAATTTCTTGTAATGTTTCAACAAATTGCATTCTTACAATTACATATTGTTATAACTTTTTAAATGCAATGTGAACATAAATGGCGTGTGGGCTCGTAATGTACGTCTCCACTAATAACTCATGTCTTACAACTACTTTATTTTCTTTTAACTGCTGTGTTTTAAATTTGGTTACTTTACCTATTATACCTTTATGCTTTCCTCATAAATTTATTGCTTTCTTATTTTTACTTTCTACTCCGAAAATGATATTTGCTGGTTTATTGATCGGCATAAAGAACTGATATATAATGCTATAAAATTGATCCTTCTCTATATTAATCTTAATATAATATAATAAACGTTCCTTTTAGCGAATTACTTTAGGAGAAACTCGTTTATTCCTTGTGTTTCCTACTCATGCAATACGCTCTCTAATTTGATTTAACGTTTTTATTCTTAGACTTTTTTACAAAATATATTCGCTGTCTTGTCTCTTGTTAAGCCTTACAAGCATATTTCCCTGTATTACTATAAGATTAATGCTTGTTCATGACTTTACCTTGTAAATGCATACCTACTTGGTGATTCTTTTTAATAATTTACTAGAATTTATAGCCGGGTCATATAAAATTTGTAGAGTTGTATTCTTGGGGTTACTGTCTATGTTGTTTAAAGAAGAAAACCTTTACACTTTGTTATAATATAAGGTTATAGTTTATTGTAAAGCCACTGTGATTCTAACGTATATACATAATTTCCACTGAATATAAAAGGCTTCTGTGACTCGATACAATAGAGGCCTCGCAGATATTAAGCCATAAATTAACTTTTAGCCCATTATTATGTTAGACGTTCTGTTGTGTAAATTTTGCTTCTTTTTACAACCCTGTGTGTATTTACCTTCAATTTATATTTTTTTATAAAAGTCTTTTTAAGAGGCGGAGTTCTAGACAAACTTTAGCATAATTTTTCTTTAAGATTGTTATAATTATATAGCTTGTTAAATTTTAAAGTTTATGGCTTTAAAAACATTTGTATATTTTTATTAAAAGTTTGTTACATTTTGTGTGTTCTACAAAATTACTGATTAATTGAATTTTAAATTACGTATGATTTTATTTTCTGTCGATGGCTAGATTGGGGATAATTAATCTCTTTTCACTTCTTCATATTCTAGTGCGTATGCATGCCATATTCTGTAAAAGTGCGAATCATACAACCAAGCTAATGTTCCTAAATTTTTACTGGAATTAAAATTTAGGTATTGTGCTAATCTTTTTTCAAACCTTCCCTATTCTAAAAAAAGACTACCCCTTTTCTTACTTAATTGTTATGAATAAATATAAATAAAATAATAAAATTAAAAGGTTCTATTGTGACTTTGTCAAGTATGTATTTTTATAGGCTTGTAAGTAGTTAAGGGGTCCTTGATAGGATTCAAGTGGAGTAATGTTAGTGTACTGCATATTATTTACTTTGCAAAGGGTATCTCACCCTTTAACTCAAGGGGTTCAAAATTGAGTCCTTCCAGCCTTTAAATTACTTTTTTCTTTGGTCACCCTCTCTTTTTCCATATAGAGTCCTTTGTTGTGTAAATCAGTTATTTTTAATGTCTCTCTCATACATATGCTGATTTTTTTATTTATTTATAATGTTAAAATTTTCAGGGAAAATATATCTTATTTATCTTGTTCATCCTAACTATCACTCCTTATGGTTTATCGCTTTTTAAGTGCTTTCAAAAACATTCATATTTTGCGGTTTTAGCATTTTACTGACTATTTTTTGTTCAGTGAATTAACATAATAATGCATTCTTATTAAATATCTAATAAGTAAGAAATGTTGATGAGCTATGGATGCTTACGAACCCACAACTTCAGTTGTTTTGTGAAAACAACATTGGACGTATTGTTTATGTCTTTTTGTTATAAAAATATGTCTAGCTTTTGTCTACAATGAGATATTAGATGTAGATTATGCTCTATGATGGATTAATAAAGACTGATCTAGGAGTTTATATCCCTATTTCCTTCAAAAATTTTAATTAACCTTCGCCCTAAAGAATGAGTGCATAATCCTACACCAGTTGGTGAGATGAAAAAGCTTTATCTATCGATCGCAAATGATTAACTTTACGACGGTAACAAATCAAAACTCGGTAATTTAAATCAAATGTTTGCTAATTCGTATGATGTTTGCCTCTATACACGTAATAATTAAATTTCACGACTTATACAGGCATAGCGTTCCTGTTATGAAATTTTATTTCAGTTGAAATAACTTGATTTTAATTTTATTACGTTTTTAAATTAAAATAAAGGCGTTGATGTTATAGTCGTATTTTCATCTGGTTTTAATTTAAAGATAATAACTACGATTTTTGCAAAACTAGATAATTAAATTAATAACTCTTACTTTACCTTCTTTTTTGTTATAATTACCTGCGTCTTCACATAGTAAGACTTAATTATTATTCTTGTTAAGAAAATAAGTAAGTTTGCCATTTTAAATGCTTATTATTCCCAGACTGTGGAACTGTCTGAGTACAAGTCTCCAGACATGCGAATCCATTTCAACTCTAATTGTATATTTGATTTGAAATCCCAATTTTCAAACGCTTCGGAGTCTTTAAAAAGTATAATATTCTTGTATGTTTGTTTAAAGGTTTTTACTTAAAAGGCTTATATAGTGCGTTACAGCTGACGTTTTATAGTAAGGACTAGTAACTAATTTACTTTGCCTTTGTGGCGCCTGTAAATAACAACTTTTTGAACCTCTGGATATTTGTTGTGTTGGTTTTTCTTGTTGGTTTAAATTCGTGTAATTATGTGTTAAAACTTTTAATGACTGGTCTGGTGCAGCATAACTATTTATAATTAAAAAATATTTTAGCTAAAAAGTTTTTTTTACGTCAACAATTTATTTAAACATAATTTTAATCATAAAATTACAGTACAGTAGTAAGTACTGTGGTAAGTTACAGTATTAATGCGTTGGTATCAGTAGTTATTTGTAAATATATTTTTATTTGTTTATAAAGTGCTAACTTAATGTTTAATATTAATAAATGAAGTAGTTGCGACATTCTAATGGCGTGTAAATGCTTTTATTTAGTGTTTCCGTTAGTTCACTTTGTTTTCTTGAGTTTTATGATAATATTTATGGTGTTCATAATGTTTTATGTTGAAGCAGAAAAAGAAGGTATTGTATTTTCATTTGAGTTGGTTAAATATTTAAATTAACAAAACAAATTCCAAGATTTTTTTGTCAAAATTTTACATTTTGTAGCTTTGAAAATAGTTGTAATTTTCTTGTTAAATCTTTGGGAGGTTTGTGGTAGCAATAGAAATATGGGACAGGTGTGGTATTTCTTTTATTCAGTTGCCTTACCTGGACATTGGATGTCAGTCTCACGCCTCTATAGAATAGCTCTTACCCCCGAGAGGGTGCCAACACTCCCTCGAGAGAGCCTTCTGTAAAGTGCCACCTTTCATGACTTATGCAGCCTCCTAGAGTTTTTTAAAATCTATTTAAACCTTGCTCTGACCACTGCACCGTAACCTAAACAATAAAGATCTTCAGAACCTACCAACCACGACATGCAATTACCTTTACGAATAACCTCTTTCCTCGTTGTTAATTTTATCAGCAGGCCACTTGACACCTGCTCTATAGTTCACCTGGAACATCTTAAGAGTCAAATATTTTGTCTTTGTGTGAGAAGCGGAAAAATCAATTGTTACACATAAGGCACGAGTGTCATTGATTTTCACTTGAAGATCTGGAACTTTGTCATTGTCGTGAAGAATATGGTTTGACTTTTGGACCACTTAAAATTGTATTCCTTGTATAACCAAACTACATTTAGGTACCAAGTTTCATGTATGGAAAAACGAAAATAAAGCAAAAATATTAGATTATTCTGTATTATCTATATCTATAATAGAGGTTAAGATAAAATAATGAAATCCTTAAGATATGCTGCCCAGTGTTATTAACACTTGACTCATAAGACCTGAGTAAGTCCGTTCTCATTTTGTTTATTTATTTAAGGCTCCAGTAAGTGACGCAGCCTAAAATTATCTTACAACAAATGTTGCTAGATAAGAATGGTTTTAGTTTACCTCCCGGGAAACACCCAACTAGTCTCATCACGATCTGACGTAGTATTAGTAGTGTCAAGTTACTTATTCCAGGTCACTTAGAATAATAGCTAGTGTCCATCATTATTTGGTTTAGGTGCAATGAACTCAAGAGCGGTTATGGACTCTATATTTGCTTTATTGTAACCATCCACAAATCAGGTATAGGGATTAGTTTTAGCCAGCATTGTTTTTAGCAGTTACTAGTATTTTTTTGTTAAAAAGTGCATCCTACTATTTATCCCCCCCCCCATGTTGAATCAGTGACGTAATAATATTTGGTTGGCTTAGGTTTTATTACCCAGGTTTTGTAGGATCATTTCAGGTCATTTCATAGGATCCAATGCATGCGGCTTACTTTTGTTGAAAATTAGACTAATAGGTCATCTTCAATTAGTAATAAAAGAAAATTATACTGTTTGATATTGTTGAGATTCAATTCTTATCCCTTATCCTGGAATAGCTGATCTAACGTGCTCTAATATATCTGATCTAACGTGAAAATAGATATATCTTCAAAAATACTTTATATACTTATTTATATATTTAAGGAAAACTACATCCATTGTAACCAGGAACTCTTCCGTTTACAGGCATACTCATATGTTTAAGGTGTGTTATTTTTAAACATTTTTAGTAAAGAAAATCATCTAAGTATTGTTTATTTTGGTTAATATAAAAAAAAATTAATTAAAAAATTAGGTGCATGGGGTCCAGGAACATTTCTCCGCACTTTGTAGTCGCTTCGCTCGTCCTCAGAATGCTATATTGGCCAAAACTTTCAGTCGTGTTACTTCCCTACTTTCGCGACTTCTGATTGAAAATTGATCTAAAGTCTAAGGCATTGTAACCTCAGATTGGCTTCGCTCGACCTGAGAATATGAAGATTAACTACTTTACTAAGAATGCTGTGATTATACTTTTTTCCCTGTTAAACAAATTGAGCATACATGAAATGCACTACCTTAATTTTCAATATTGTTAATTTTTCAGATTTTTTTTACGCTTAAACCCGTAGGGTCATATTAGCGTTCCCCATCTAGTCTTACTAGCTTTTCTGATCACATTAGTCTCACTTGGCCCGCTCCAGTTTAACCAGTCCCACCAATCTCATCAGCTCCTCAAGTATCATTAGACTCTAGCTAGACTCACCTTTCTGGCTAGTCCAGCGCCACCCAACAGAGAAGTCTGGCAACCTCGACGCCAGTGCGTACACAAACTCATTCTATAGCCCAGACCTGAAAGTCAAAGTTTCGCAGTGCTACTAGGAGACGTATGTCATCAAGAACCAAGCACTTCGTTCCTAGTCAATTACGTTAATCGTGTCATCACCTTCACTTTTACTAACTAAGTTTTAGGACGTACAAAGGCTCAGTATATCTTTCCGACCTTTATCTCCATCAGCCCGCAGAACCTTAACTTTTCGTGAGCTAAAGACAACGGAAACGTGGATCCAGACTTGTCTCAGATGAAACAGAAACCAACCCCGCAGTTGCATATTAGCAGCCAAGAAAACTGCGTAAAAGCCTGGCTGGGTTGGCCGGCCTTGAATTCAAGACCTCCTGAACTTACGGCACAAAGGATAACCTCATGTTAAGGTCCTCCCCTGACTGGATTTGAACCTTCGACCTCCAGGTCGAAAGGCGAGTGCTCTACCACTGAGCTATCGTACTCGGTATATTTTTCAAATATGTTAAGTTTAGCGGTAAAATGTCTTAAAGTATCTTAATGTGTATGTGTACAGTGTATTGTCTTGTTCAAAGTTTTTATACGTTCCGACCTTATCGGATCGTTTAAAAACTTTCAAAACCAATCATTCCCTAGATATTTTGGTTTTAGATTTTATGATGAACACATTACTTTTCTGGTATACCTACAGGTAAGGAAATAGTTATTTATGAATCAAAGGAGTAAAATTTAACGCCTAGCTTCTAACTTGATTCCTGAAGCAAAGTCGAAGAAATTATGGCGTATAAATCCCAAGGAGCTTAAAACTCTTTAAGCGCAGATGTTTGAGAATGAGCATAGATGGAGTCCATCGTAATAGAACGAAAGAATAAAAAGTCTCTCCACAGTTATAGATTTTATTAAAAGTAAGGCAGAGCGCTTTCGTGTTAACGATTGGTGTGACACTTAAAATTAAATGAAAATGTTTGTCATAAACAAAATTATTTTCATCTCCCATCGTAACTGTTCACTATAACTGCGCGCAATAACAATTAACTTCATACAAACCAACACAACTAAACTTAAAACTAAAATAACACTTTAATCAGATAACTATTTAAAGTTTAATTAGAAACAGTCGAAGCTTAAATACGTTTAGATAAATTTAGTATTGTCATGGAGGGATAAGCTAAACAAAAACTATAGTCAAAAAGTTAATTTTAGTC
The DNA here is from genome assembly GCA_018340805.1 of Microvelia longipes. Lineage (NCBI taxonomy): Eukaryota > Metazoa > Arthropoda > Insecta > Hemiptera > Veliidae > Microvelia > Microvelia longipes. The sequence goes on along the minus strand of JACMZG010000008.1, from coordinate 49,561,748 downwards.
CCTTTTGGAGATAAAGTAAGAGTCACTTTTAGAGATAAAGTAAGAATCCCTTTTGGAGATAAAGTAAGAGTCCACTTTTAGAGAGTAAAATCCCTTTGGAGATAAGTAAGGTCCCTTTTAGAGATAAAGTAAGAGTCCCTTTTAGAGATAATGTAAGAGTCTCTTTTGGAGATAAAGTATGAGTCCCTTTTGGAGATAAAGTAAGAGTCCCTTTAGATAAAGTAAGAGTCCTTTTAGAAGATAAAGTAAGAGTCCCTTTAGAGAGTCTCTTTTGGAGATAAAGTAAGAGTCCCTTTGGAGATAAAGTAAGAGAGTAAGAGGTCCCTTTTAGAGATAAAGTAAGAGTCCCTTTTAGAGATAAAGTAAGAGTCCCTTTGGGAGATCAAATGAGTTATAGTAAGACAGTAACTTAATACTACTACTTTGCACCAACTCCTTTAAACGGTCATATCATAATATATATTTTTTCTTCCGTATTTGTACCTTAGTAGCCTGCTCAATATATAAAGATTCCAATTTTCACCTTGATAAATTTGTGGAATTTCAAGTACTAAATATAAAATTATCCCCAATCTTATCTTATCTTAATTTTATTCATAATATATTTATTAACATAATTTATTTCGGTCTCACAAGAAAGGAGAAAAAAATCCTTGGCAATTTAAGTTAATGCTTTATATTTGATTCTCATTTAATTTAAAAATCGTGTGTTGTTTTTTCTTGTACACTGGATGTAAAGGTTTTTGAAGGACCCGGGCCACATTAAGATAACTTATAAAGTTATGGGTAGCTTCTGTAACCGACTACTGTGGATCCTAATATGCAAATTAGGCTTTTAAAGCCTTTTTATTCTTACAGTTTTTATTAATGAACTTTATTTCTGTCCTACCCTAATTAAAACTTTTTAAAATTCCTTTTTTACATTTATTTTTTAAATCTCTGGGAAAATATGGATGCCCTATCTTTGGTATTTTAATTATCCAATACTATGTAGTATTTTTGTTAAAATAATTAAGTAATTTATTAGTTTGAGGTAATTAGATTGATGAATGCTGTTAATCAATTAAAATTATTATTAATTAAGATTATTGTTATTTTCTTAAAGAACAACACTTGAAACCAATTTTTATTGTTGGTATACTCTTAATGTTTCGACATTTGAATTTCTAGTTAATTAACATCTCTTGAAGTTTTAAATTGCTTTCAAAACTTAGTTTTAAAGTTTTTATTGTTTATTTTGATTTATATATCTGCTAATTGTGCTACATTAATTGTACGAATATAACTTCTGTTTTTATAACAGAAATAGTTTCATGATACATTATAGCTGTTGTACGACTTTGACTTGGCTGGCAAGTCTTACGTTCTATAAGTACGTCAGTATGTAGCTCGTACGCAAGAGTCTAATAGTACGTTTACTATTTTCGTTGTTTGCTTCATAATATGGAGGGCTGGATTTAATTGAGTTGCTACTCGTTTTTTGGCTAATAGAACGTCATTCAAAAACTGCTGCACTCAATTGAAAAAGTCTATTGTTCCCCAGATTAAGTGACATTATGGGCTTATAAAGGTAAAGAGGTTCTCAGGTACTAAAGTCTTAGTCGGGTCGCGCAGCTGGGTCTTGTTTGAGAAAGGTCTCCTGATCCGTTGATCCGATCATAGCGGAGCTACTTAGATCCTCTCCATACGGCTTTTACATGCCTTTAGACTTGGTATACCTATTACTTTTATAATATTGGATCTGTTGCCTTATTATATCATCAAATCCATTGTAAATCAATCTATAATAGGTTCTTAGCCCATCTAAACTGTCACAAACTCTAAAAATAACCCTTATACCTGATTCCTTGATCGTTATGAAGTATAAGGCCAACAAGGCAATAACCGCTCTTGAGTTCCTTAAACTTATTTCTTGTAGCTACCAACTGGAGTAAGTCCGGTCATTGCTAATACAGTATTTGAAAATATGAGACAATAAGCCACGTGGCTTCCTTAAGTTCATCAATTGTAAACTGGGGAAATACGTATTTCCCCAGTTTACAATTGATGAACTTAAGTATAGTCATCTGGCGACACTAGTTCTCTGATAATCCTGGGTTGTCTAGCTTACTATCGTTTAAAATAAATAGAGAAGAATGCCAACAAGTGTTCATGTTTACAAGTCAATGACTTTAAATGATTCCTTGTACATTTATTGGAGTTTTTTTAAAAAAATGCTGGAGTCCTCAAATACATTTATTTTCATCTTGGACTTATTTGACGTCCTCTAAGGATTGTACTAATTTATTATTGAGAAATTCCGGATTGTTTATTTTAAGAGAATCAATATTGTAATGTGTTTTTTCACCTGTTTTGGACAAAATTATGCATGGTAAATGCTTTGAACATTTTCCAAAAATAACAAAGGCTGCATTTAACTAATAAATATTATTTTCAAGTGTCCTTATATACAGAACCTGCCTGAGAATACGAATAAGGCGGTTTCATATTTATATTATGATTGTCAATTAGCCTCTTGTCTATTTCAAGACGAAACTTATTGAAGAATATATTTTAATTTATTTGTGTAGGACGGTTGGAATATTTGTCGAGCTCTGGAAGAACTTTTTTGTATAGTTTGTTCAAATAGTTGTTTATCTAAAAGAAATAGAAGCGGACAATGGCGGCTAGCTCCTTAGAATCACTGTTTCCCTTGTAAGAAAGCATTTATCGCCTTCTAGCTGAAAAGAGAATCTTGGGAGTCCTCACTGCCTCGTCTAGAACCTCAGCATAAGCCCTCTTCTCTAATATCAACCTTGAGCCCCACCCTTTATTTCATACCCCCTCGCCCTCACCCTGTAACCATTTAGCCTCAAACCTCTATCTTCTCTCAGACTGACCTATGCTTTGATTAGGTACACTGACTTCTTGCGCTAATCAAAAACCAAGACAAACTATAAACATCAATCCCCGTGTCTCCTCTAATATAGTTTCCAATAAATTTGACATAGGATGGAGGTTGTGTAACTAGTTAATACAAATATCCGGTTGTCCATTCAGCGTTGTGCGATAGCCACCGGCCTATACATATCTATTTAATTGCTTTACAGAAATATATCATTCTTCAAATACCTTTAAAATCAAGATAAATTTTACATTCTTTTAAATTTCGGGTTCTATAACAAGTTCGCGTCTAAAGAAACTAATCTGTTTTTAATTACAAAAAATATCAATTGCAAGTTCCTCTGCTTAGAAATATTGGTTGTTCTTGCCTTTGGACATAAACTTTTAACTTCAAAGAAAGTCACGTTAGAAAAAAAAATCCGAAATCCATTTGTAATGTAAACCAAACAGGATAATACCTATCATCATGAAATATTAGGAAGTCAGGTATACCATTCACTCTAAAAGCACGTTGCCGGTATTATTCAAAACAATCTGTTGAGACGTTTATGCTCTACTGATGGATTGCAAAGGAATCTTGTCTATTTAGGGTGATGGTACCTAAATTTAATGAAAAAAAAAAGAATTAAATATTTTTTTTGCCTGATAACATTTTATTTTATTGAAAATGTGATGAACACAGAATAATTTTTTTGTAAGGGTTAACTCTTTGTCTAAAAATCAACACATTTCATGCAGTATGAATGCAAAGGCTTTTACTATAAAAGGAGCTAATTAATTTATTTACCAATGATGGAAAGAAGAAATTGATCCAATCTCTATGTTGTTTGTTCTTTTATCTCAGATGTTGACTCATGTGAGAAACAATCAAAGTGGAAGCCTCGAGGTCCTTTGATGTGAATTGGAAAGTATTTCATTAAGTTTGTTCTTGGATCTGGAAATAGTTGCTATGTAATTTATTTCAGAAGTACTCTTGCTATAAGTTGGGAGGGAGGGTTTGAAATCGACAGATGCTTCAGAACCTGTGTCCTGTCATGTCAACAAGACCCCAGGGATCCATGTCGGTATTCAGTCTAAGCGCTATCGCCCTCCATCTAATACCCTGGGCATGTACTAATACGCATCCCAATGAATTGCCGTCCACCAGAAACCGACTAAAAATCGAGTTGGAGATCTGGACTTATTACCGCTCATTCCGCTTCTACTTCTTTTAGAGTAAACTCATTTCCCCCTGTCCTGTTGCAATCAAGTTCTTATCTTTCCAATTACACGTGAATATTATAAGACTTTTTCATCTCCTATTGGCGAACTCGAACAAATAAATAACAGTTCGACTTGAATTACCCCTTCTATAACACTAAGTAACCGAAAGTTAACTAACTCTTAGCCCACACAGAATTTAGAATATCCTGCTGCGGTATTGGTCAAATCCAGGGTAGATAACCTCGTTACAGGCATCTTTATCACATAACTAAATTTAATCTCTTTAATGTAATTCTATTGTTAATTATATTTGACATTTCTTTAAAAGTTCCTTCTAAGAGTCCGAATTCCCTTTTTATGTAAAATATAACCACAATCCACAATGTAATTAGCCATAAAGTATGCTATTGTTACTTTCTTAATCTAAAAAATTAATTGTTCTTTAACGTCGGAGACTTTACGTTCCGGCCATCATGCACTCCTCCTCGCTTTAATCACCAAAGCTCCATGACCCCAACTCTGAGATTCGGTGCCTAAAAGTATAACTACCAAGGGAAGACGTTCTCAGGTATAAGGCATAAACCGGAACAAAAATGGATTAGTTTAGCAAGAATCATCATACAATGGCCTGACATTTTTACACTCCAAACCTAGTATGTTCACAAAATAAAATGTCATCATAATCAGTAAAGTTTGGTTTATGATGACATTTATACCCAACAAAAACATGTGGATAATGTAATTGACATAATGTAAACAAATCAAGTTTTTCTCCTCATACATTTAAAATTCGCTATATCCTGTAGTATGCCATATCTGATGTTAATGAATCAGTAATGTGATTAATCAACTCCCTGTTGCCGCAAGGGTAACAAAAGAGGCGCGGGTGCTTCGCGCCCCCGGCCGCTGACGCGCGGTTCGGCAAAAAGATGACAAGGCCCGTGTTTTAGTATTACTTTAAATAGTATAAATATACGAAATAAAAAATAACCCTGTACCAGATTTCGAACCTGACCATAGCTATAGTAGTGAGTAGTCCGTAGACTTGGTACCAAGTCAGTCGGTTCAAGACCTTTTTTTCAGCATTTGCTGACCAGTAAACTAGGTAAAAGGCGTTAAAGATAACAATTTTGTTAATTCTGTGAATTTTCAAGTGTAAAACAAAATAACTTTTGAAATAAACAGTTGACAATAATTTCGCAAGAAAAAACCGTAAGCATACCAATATAATAAATAATATATATAATATATATATATAATATATATATAATATATATATATATATATATATATATAAATATATAACTATATATATATATAATAAAAATAAATAATATCAACATCTGCTGACCCTGGACACCTCCCGCCGCTCAAGCAGTCTACTAGCGACCTTTTTTTATAAGGAAAATTGCCCTAACGGTCATGAGTTTATTAGCGAAAGCTTACCTTATCTCTAAAAAAATATATCTATACACATGGAAATCGCTCACTTTTGTGTCTAATCTTTTGTTTGTTGTAAGAATAAAGCTTACGATGTGTAGCGGATAATTTTGCATCCATGATGTGTCTACGAGTCAACTAACACTATTCCCACGAGCCTCGTGATTCCTGCCCTCAATTCATTTGGCTTCTCTCTAATCTTTGACTCATATTCCACAAATATAAATTTCTTATGAAATTATCTGTTTAACTTTTACAGTTTATGTAATATATCTTTTCGTATTTAACGTTTAAATTAAAAAATACCTTTAGAGGATCTTTAAGATCATTTTAATATTAGATATTTTAAATAAATCACGCTTATTGTTTTAAACCTTATAAGAAATTTTATGCAAGCATATTTTACATTACATAGTTAAGTTATAAGGTAAATGCATTTCCAAATATACCATCTCTATCATTTTTCTAAATTCCCTCTAATGCTGTCTTAAATAATATTTCCTCCATATACCCAAATTAACACTGATAAAATGTTATTTAGCTCGAATAGGATACTTATATGATTTAGCCCGCTGCCTCCTAAATTGTTAGCCAGAAAAGTTAGGCAGGTTCGAAGAGCGTCACGCCCGAGTCCATATTCTTAGACAGGCGTGATAGTTTTCGAAAATCCAATCGCCCTTACATGAGTCAAGTGCATGTTAAAAATATTATCCTGCCCTCGCTCTCGCTACTCATATCTTAGCAGCTGCGAAGATATGGACCATTATACATAGCTAAATAGTGCATTGCATTCTTCCTAAAGTGGTGCAATTATAGAATGTCAATCGTCCTACGCATGAAAGGATGCGAGCCCACAAATACAACATTAAAATATGAAGTAGCTTAGAGAGTTAACGAGGCCTGAACCGTTTTGATCTACGAGCCTAAGTAAGAACTTGCTGATTCTTAACAGTTGTAACATAAATTTATTTGAAATTGAAGCCCAACCCTATGTTTATAAAATTGTGACGTCGTTAACCCACAGACATTAAAATAAATCACAATTCTTAATACAGTTTAGATTGGGCTGGAAGTTTTTACACATATACTACTATGTATGCTTCAAAAACATTTAATTGACATGTTAGCAAATCAAGTTTTTTCTCTAATACATTTGAAAATTCGCTTATATCGTGGCAATATGCCCCTTATATAAACAGTAATATGACGAACTGACAAAATACAACAACCATGTGGCCGCGGCCACGGGTAGGTGCGGGGCCGCGAAACGGCCTCTAGCGCTGACTCCGCGTAGCTGCTGAGGCGCCAAGTTTGTTTTCATTTTAATGGTATATATTTTATTGTGAACAATTTTTAATCTTAATATGGATGATAAAAAATATGATAAGAATCTAATTGTTAGTATTTTAATTATATATAATTATTTTTTGTGTAAGAAACTATTTTGATAGTGTATTGTGAAATAAATTGTAGGTTACAAGATTGGCACTGAGGGGGGAGGTCCGGTTGAAAGCTTTGTTGACAGGGCTAATCCATACAAATTTATAGTTATGTTGAAAAGAACCCCTCTATGCTGTACTTGGTCCTCTCTATCCCTTGATATTTTGAAATAAAAGGGAAATAAAAGCAATGTGCTTGGGGTCTTTTTTAGCCTACAGACCGGATACATTGTTAGTTTTACCCATCGGGCGTTATTGCTATACGACTCGGTTAGATCTAAAGTAAATATGTGGCAGCTATTGTTCATAATTTGAGTTTATACGATGTAAAATTGGGTTCTGGTTGTGTGTCACAGTGTGTATAATTAATGTTTTAACTTTTGAAGAAAAGAAATCATATTCTATTGATATTACTTTGTTTTGAATCGTGTGTGTGTCCGTGATGTTTCGTACTACATATGTGTTGGGTAGTATCAGACTTATTTTTGAAACATTAGGAAGCAGTGGTTTTAATGTTTTACCATATCATTTTGGTAAAATATATTATGGCATTGTTTTACCATAACATTTATAATTTTTTAAAACTTTATTAATTACTGTCTACATAAATGTATTTGACATAGTACTCCATACTGGTTAAAAGTTACTTGGTAGCTTGAAAATAGAGGAATCACCCAGTGGTGATACTCCTTGGCATGGTTTATTTATAAATAGTTTTATTTATCAAATCTATTTTTCTTACTCCATTGATAAGAAGTTGCAATAAATTTAGGCACTAATGGTAATCAATCTTCTCTTGAGTATAATTCTGAACAGTGCTGCCGATAAGCTCAAGCCCCCTCATCTTTTTATGTACATAAACATATAAAACTTATATATAGGGTACTAAGTAACCCAAGCCTTGTAGTTGTTCTATGTTCTCTGTAACTTAAACTTATGTAGCTGTTAAATAATTATTGTTTAAAAACTTAGAATATTATTCGTTTCACGTAATTCTTGCGAAGGGCCTTCATTACGTAATAAGCCAAGTCTTTTAAACTGGACTAATCAATTTTTATGACAGACTCCTTTTTCAACGGTCGAAATCGTTTTAATTTAGTGACATCTTGAAAGCCATTGAATAGTACATTGTCTATAATTCCATCTTTTTTCAGTAGCACTGCTTAATAAGTCGTGTTTCTTTAGATGAGGGATGTAAGATGTAAGAGAATATTACTTAACATCTGATAAGTTTTGCCATCTTGAAATGGTATAAAAATCAACCTTCTGTTTGATGGAAGCTCTGATAGCCCAACTCATGAAGTCAGCGCGCGTTCAAATGATCCGGTATTTAAGATGGCATTTGAAAGCTATCTCAGTATTCATCATTATCTATTTTACTGGACTGATGTCTTGGCCTATTGTACCCTGACAGTAAGATGATATTTCAGTTATTAGATTAATATAAAAAGGTCTTACAATACCTTTATGTAAGCCCTATTCTTTATTGCCTTATTTGTTCCTTATAAAATTTCTATTGTCGTAATTTCTTGCTTATTAGGAGTTCATTTACAGATTATCTTAAAACCTATTGAGTTTTGAATCTTTTTTTAAAGAGTGCTTCTTTAGTTTTTATTCTTTTTGGGACGTCTCTCTCTCTGTATTGGAGACAAAAAAGAAATGTTGGATGTGTGTGGTAGATGGCTGAGATAATAAGGTTTTTGTTAGACTGAGTAAGTAGGGTAAAACGGAGAGAGATGCCAGTATAGGCTATTGGGTTAATCTAAGCCTGTTAGTTTCAGGTAGTCGAAGGGATTTAGCTGTATAAAAGAACTTGTATAGAACACTACTTCTTGCTGAAAGAAGAAGGAAAAAACTATTCTAGTGCTGTCAAGTTGCTGGGAGTAGTGTGTCACCAGGGATCCGGTTGCATGTTATCTAATGTCGCTCTTTTTTTGCTACTGACATCTGCTTTCCCAGCTACCGAATCACACGCCGAATTGAACTCAGTTTCACGATCTAACTATTTCTTATTTTTCTTATCGTCCTTGGATTGTTGGTATTTCATCAGCGGCAAAATCTTCCTTTGAACTTCTCATTGGAATTGGATTTATCGAATCCTTGTATAAATACCCGTGTAACCGTACCTCCTTTATTCTTTAATAAAAATCTTATTTCTAAAATTACTTCTTTAGTAAGTTGATAATGTAGAAGACTATAAAGGACTATCTCGTGTCTCTCCCTCGTTTATATTAGGTATAATAAGGATCTTATCGTATCTTTCCTTAATTACAAGTCGGAATAGTCTTTACACCGCTAAATAGTCATTTTAGCAGCTTTTAATTATGACTGCACGGTCTTTTATACTCTTACCTCTTATTTAGACATTTCCTTAAGAATAATTTTTAACCTTTTTATCTAAATCAAGTGAAACTATTAAAATTTTTGAAACTAACTATTAATTAATTAGCGTCTCCCTTGAGTCCAGACAACTATATTTTGAGGCCTTTCAGTGCATTTACTTAATAAAACTCGCTTATGTAACCTTGTAATTATTTTATTTTGCCTCGCTGGGTTTTATCTGTTATCTATAAGCCTTTACCTCCCACTGTTTTACATTTTCCTTTATTTTTACTTCTTTTCTTAAAATATCTTAAACATTGATTATTATCATAGATTCTATTTTCTCCTAGATTAAAAATATGTTTAAAACATAAGGAGTGAAGATAGTCAGATGTCAAATATCACTTGGTCGTTCATCAGTGTCTTCTCATTCCTTGTTATAAGATGCCTTTAAAGTTTTTTTGGTAATCTAAACTTTCTCATCCGTATCTTTAACAATGCCCATATGTGTCTCTTGTAATAAAAATAACCCACGCCACTGCGACATCTGATTATAAACCAGTAAAATATTTCTGTATCCAACTTCATTTCTTGTAGTTTTTATTTTTTCATCTCCTTTACATAAAACCAGATACTTTTCTTTATCGGAAAGCTATAAACTTCGATATGTTATGTGAATAAAATATTCAACTGAATAATAGTTAATTTTGTTTCAGTTAAATAAGTCTGGGATTCACATATTTTATTTAAAACTAATAAAATGCTCTTCAAGACTTCTTATTAAACAAATTTTTATTGTATTATTTTATTGTTATTTTTTCATTTTAACATTTTGTTTGTATATTTGTTATATTATGTTGTGGTATATTTTATATATTTAACATTCTCTCATTTTATGTTATGTTTATTATATCTGCATTTTATTTGTTTTTTTTATTTATGATTTTTATTGATCTTAAAATACAAATTAATGATGTTTATGTGCATTGTAAAATAGTAATCAAAATATTCATAACACTTTTTCATAACACTGAAAGAACGTAATAAAATATTTTACAATTTATGATTCCAACAAATTATTAGTTTTTTAATGTGCTTGAGTTTGTTATATTAGTTGTTATCAGACTTATTTCATTTTAGGCTTTATTTTATTACTATATTATTATTATAATTAGGCTTCATCCAGTATCCTAAATTTAAGTATCTGACGCCTCAAAATCTTGCTTAGAATCTATTTTTAGCATTACTTAACAAAATAGTAATTTTTTAGGAATTCCTCGTATGAAAGCCGTATTGGACCGGGACTTTATTTATATTATTCGAATTAACATATCTTTTAGGAGCTACTAGTTTAGCCTCTGGCTAAACCTTTGAGTGATAACTATATTGGCCATTCTGTGTTGAAAATTATACTCTTTCTTACCATTTACAATATTTTATAAAAAATATTAGTTAAATATTGCTATATTTATTTTCCTAGTCAATTTTAACGTTCAAAACGATGGTATCTAAGTCGTGGTTTCTTAACAAAAAGTTGTTTATAGCATTCTTATTTTATTTAAGTAATATTTATAGTCTGATGTCCTCGAGGTAACTTTCTACAATATGGTAGTATAAAGTAAAGGTATCTTGATGCTTTTTTGACATATTTTTGAATACGGCATTTGAAGGTTTGGCAAGAAACAACCATTGGGTTTCTGCTCTGTTAAGTAGATATCACGGTCTCCGCCTTTGGCAACCTCACCAGAATTTTTTTCTGAAGTTATTTTGAAGTAAAATAAAAAGTACTTACCAGTATAGGTTCGTGATCTCCAATCACATACCTCAAATATGTGTTCTTATGTTAAAAACCATTTAATATAGTTGAGAGTAAAAAGAAATCACATGATTAATTCTATTTTCATTACTTGTACGAAAGAATGAGTTCCAATATTTTCAACTTAAGATCAAGATATAAGTTCATATTCCTTATAAGCTTCATAAAATGTAGACAAAGCTATAACCAGTTCTCTTTTTATACACATTTGAATTAATTCAGTTTGATTCTCCGGAGTTGGGTTTCCTGTTTCTATAATATTGTATTTATGATTTTTTTTCTTATTTTTTCAAAAATTTAATTTAGTTTCTCACTCTTTATAATTTTTATTACATTTTCTTCCTTTTTTATAACGATTTATTTATTTTCTTTTTAATTAAATTTTTATTCATGATTTATGTGTTTGTTATTTTAAATTTGTAAATAAATCAGCGATGTAATATTTATTCATATAATTGAAGATGTGTGTAAATATATTACACTAAAAACAGAATATGTTTAAAATTAATTACGTACAAACTATATGGTCAAAAATTTGATTATATTTTTTGCCCTAGAAATATTACTTTTTTAAGTTTTAGTATTCCAATGTAGAATGACTAGGAATTCCAAAAAAGTATGACATACTTTAGAAGCTGAGTAATGTATGAATTACTTGCGATAATTTGTGTCGAACTATGTAGATGTAGAGTGTAGTCAGTAGTGTACAAAGTAAATTTTCTCAGTAAATTTTAGCTTATGAGATCGATACATAAAATGAGGAAAGGGAAAGATGTGTAGCGTAAATATTGTTGTTAAAGAAAGATTGCTAGTACACCCTCGCTTTGATAAGACCAATATTCATTATTATTGTTTTGATTAGTATATCCGACACCGTAACAGGAAGGTAAGCTCCTTTTCCTTCGGAAGCGGAAAACTCACTGCTTTGAATTTAGTTTACTTTATATGAAAGAGATCTTTATGTTTATTAAATTCTGTCATTTGATAGTCTTATTCTTCCCTTACCACGCTTTCTAAATAGAGTAGTAATTACGTTACAGATGTTTACTGGTTAAATAAAAAAATCATTTAATCATGATTGTGTTATTGTTTTATGTAAAATGTTTATAAAGGTCGCTCTAATTTATTGCAAGGGATTTAATTTTTATTTAGAATTAATATCCATGATAATTATTATTAAAATACAAGCTGTCAAATAAGTAAATTTTCAAAATGTATCTGAATATATTTGAAAATTTAAAACAGCTGTCATTTTTAGACGCAGTTTTTGATTTCTCTTTATGAAAGTCAGTTTTTCTCTCATTGGATTAATCTTTGCCTGAGCACATTCATACAGACTGAAACCCACTTTAAGTAAATTTTATCAGGAGTGGCTTTTATTTTGTGGCATCAGAGAGGGACCACATTATATTTTTGATATTTTAGTATCAAAAATATATTTCTAGTTCTAGTTGTTGAGCACTGTCTCAGCGTTTTCAAAGATCAATATCAAGAGTGGTAGAGAAGAAGGTTAGCCTACTATCCCAGTTAGCGAGTACAATATACTGCACTGCACATTACAATATGGATCTGCGAGGCAATGAGGCTTTTATGATAAAAATTAACTAAAACATGGAAGGCATTTAATTTATTAAATGCCATATAATAAATAATAGTAAATTAAAAAAAAATACATCAACATCAATAATACTACCATAATATAACAGTAACCAAAGCAGAATAAATCTCTTCTGAGCTAGCAGAAGGCTCCTATTTTCGATTTTGGAATCTGTATAGGAGCTGAAACGTGAATATCTGTTAAAATGGGGGTGTCACATTTTTTCATTATTACAATGCTTCCCCATTTTATTATAGAAGATAGGAAATTTCTGTAATTTCTTTCTTTGAATTAAAATTATTATGTGTTTGGTTTTAAATTAGGGAAGTGTACAGTTATAGTAACGTGAGCCCTAAATCCTGCAGTATGGGTGCTCCAAGTGAGCGGTATAATATAAAGAGTTCAATGTCTCTGAACCACTTGTGTGGTCTTATACTTAACCTGTTAACCAGTTTAGGGTTTATCATCTTTTTGGACCTTATGGATATTTTTAGTATTAGGTAGGCACTACGTTACAGCGGTTTATGCTTGTAACTTGGCTAATATACAATTCAATTTTTGGAAATTTATGTTGTCTAGAAAATTAAATGTTGATGAACTCGCGTTGCTTAAAGGAGCTGTGGATGGCTCTAGGCCAGAATGTTCTTCTTATCAACTAGTGATTAATTGGTAAATTTATGTTTAACTGTTTAAGCCTAAAACTCATAATTTTATTCTCACAAAGGTTAGAATGATATTATTGAGTACGTATAGCGTATGTTCCACTTTTTGTGTGAAGTAAAAAATTTATATCGTAATCTGATTCAAAAGAATGTTAAATTTTTTAATTCTAACCGAATCATAAAACATTTGTAACTTGCTAGGAAATATTTGCCGTCGAAAATTAATACACGATGTGAATATATTGATGGTTAGGTGAGTATAGCGATTTAGGTGAAGATGTAAACGTATAAATAAAATGTTGTACTCATAAATTAGTTTTTATCAAATGTAGTATGAGTTGTGTGGTAATTTATTACCTCCTATATCTTAAGAAAGCTATTTCATTGCTAAGCTACCACTTCGTGTTTATATTCCATTTAAAACTAATTCAATAGGATTCCAACATCAACAGAAGAAACAAAAAACGTGGCAAAAATAAACGACTTAAAATACTGAAGAATAATATAAAATTATTTAAATAAATGTGAAGAGAATCTAAGCTTAGGTACCGTTTAAAAATGTGGTCCTTTTTTCTCTTGAGGCGCCCAAACCCGCTAATTTAATTCAGAACCCCATATCGGAATACTATATAAAAGGGATGCAATCAATTTGAAAGAATGAAATAAAGAACAAAGATAAAGTTAGAAATAGAGAAATAACTAAGTTATTTCACACGTAGACTTTATATAACTATAAATCAAATAAACATTGGAGTGTTCTTAGCCTCTCCAGTCTACTAGAACTTAAATCAATTCTTCTTTATATAAACTAATCCTAAATATAAAGTTATTAAGAAATGGAAATATATAATAATTAAAATTTGTTAGTGAAAAATTGATCGTAGCCTTCAGTTTAAGGATGAATAATTGTTTTGAAAAATTTAATGCAAATAGTTTGTTTTAAATATAAAAACAAGCATAATTCTGTCGTAAAGATAAGCTTAGAATATATTCTATAGCAGCAAAAGAGCTTAATTACAAAATAATTAATCTTCATTTTCTAAGTAACGTATTAATTTTTCTTTTGTAGTAGTGGTTAGCTATGCTTCTGATCATTTGATATTTTTTGTCCTCGGCCACAACTATGTTCAATTGATAAGATTGACTATTAGCTCACTTATGATTCGTAACAAAATTGAGGTAAATTACTATTGAAGGTAATACTTCTAATGATAATACCAAATTATAGTCAAGTTAAATAATTTTTCTATTTTCAGACTATATTGTTACTTTAAACAATATAGGAAAAAAGAAAAGGATTATGTTCATTTCAAATTCACTTAAATATAAATGTTGGCCTTATTTTAGTTAGTCCTTGTTTTGATATTATTACAACACTAAAGTAGCTGATAAAATATAAATTCGAAAAACTACGATAGAAATACAAATAATTGTTAACTTGCGAAGAAATTTGCGATATAAATTTACCATACATAACTACACAGTCACTCCCAAAAAGGCTACTTATTTATTGCTTGAAAGGATAAAACAAATCTGTAAAACATTACGTTTTGTTTCAACTCATAAGGATTTTGCAATTTGCTATCTAGAGTATTTGTAAGGAGTTATTTGCTTAGCAAGGACCTCTGGGTTACTATGACGCAATATGCATATCAAGTTGTTATAGGTATCGTGTTTATATTACTATCAGAGTTTCAGCAAATTGTAGTGATTTACTAGAGAAACTGTTGTTTGTTGAAGGATTAGGAGTTCGGACTGAAAAGATTGAGATATCGTCCTTCGTGACGGTTGTCCCGATTTTGAACTGTGATAACCCAGTATTGATTCATGTAAAGTTTTTTTTGTTGTTGTGTTGGTTGACTAGGAAAACAAGATATGTTCGGCCTTGTAGATGGATCTTGGGAAACAAGCCTCATGTGATCTATCCGAACCCTATCTGTAACCCAATCCTTTACCTAGAGGAAATAACGAACCAATTATTTGTTATTTTCTGGAGTTGTTGAGGAGGCTGAGTAATGGCGGCTCAAATATAATTATAAGGAGCGGTGACTGACTGGGAGCGCTGTTTTATTAGGTACCTCGTACATCTAGTGTTGTTTAATTATATGATGATGTATATCTATTATTAACTATACCTATAAAATATAATAACTTACGGCTATGTGTTTGAATAAAAAGTTTTTGGCGAGTTTAATCATTTTGTTTGCTCATAATTAGCCAGCAATATTATCAAAAATCCTTGACAGCATTGAGAAAGAAACTGCGACTATTTTATAACACACAGCTTCCACACACATTCTAAGTTTTTATTTATTTCGCGTTGGAGTGAACAATTTCTTTGATAAACAACTAATACTTTAATGTAGGTTCACGAAGCGCAGTCTTTAAACTTGAACTTATAGTGACAGAGAGAGTGCTATTCAAAAATAATACGTTAATGGCAGAAATAACTTTTAAAATAGATGTCTCGGTTAAATTTTTATATTATATGTCTACATTTATAATATATACGTAAAGATAAGAGGTTAGTATGTGCAAATTTATTCATTGTAAATGCAACCTTTAACGCAAATTGAATTTGTCAAATTCAAATCTGCGAGACTTTGTTTGATGTAAACCTTGTTTTCTTGACGTTATTTTTCGTACCGCATACTGGATTTGTTTTATATAAAACAGTGTCTTGGTGGTTTAGACACCACAAATATGTTTGCCCATATGTATTGACTAACGTATACTTAGTATTATGTAAATAAATGATTCTTAAGATAACTACTAATGCTCACTTTTGATATATAAATATTTCATTTGACGACCTAGGTTAACTGAAAGCGTCAAGATACTGACTAGTACTTAGGAATCAGCTAGTTTTGAGTCATAATAACCAATATAAGCTCAAGAGAGAAATGTGTATCGAATCTAAGTGAGAGATAAGGCAAGAGCGCAAGAAAAAGGTTTAATGCGAGTGGATGAATAGTTTTTACAAAAAAATATAAATGAAATTTTTTCAGGTCATAAGTTCGTTCAGATCGGGATGTTCACGAACATTAAAGTGAGCGTAAAAAGCGCTAGGAGTTAAGTTGTGTTAGTCATCGAGCTCCAAGTCATAAGATAAATATTTTTTTTTTTGAATATCAAAACACGATAACCATGAGTTATTTTAGAACGAAACATTATTATTTGGTATCATTTTGTACAAAGTTTCAACTCTCTAGAATTGAGAGTAGCTACAGAGAGTTATGGAAAGGAGTATCATAAAGAGGAAGATAGGAAATAGAAGCACAATGAGCGAATTAGGTCGGTGGTTAGACATATCTGCAACAGGTTATTGAAAAGCAATTTGAATCGAGCGTAGCGAAAGGCAATAAGTGAAAGAAAGTGGGGATTGGGCTCAGTCAGCAAGTAAGCATCACATTTATGGCATGAAAACATATAGAAGATGAGAACGATAGTCATCGCACAAATAGAAGACTGATGAGCAATATGGTAATTTCTCTCATATGGAGAGGTGTAGATATCATGGAAAAAGAGAACCCCAAAATAGAAGAGAATTGGAGGGAGTAGTGGGAACAATAGAGAAGAGAACCGGAGTGTGGACACAGGCAACACAGTAGCCGAGAAAAATGGAGCTGCGCGGGAATAGACACACCGTCACCCTGGTGAATTGGTTTGGATTTTAGGCAACTGGGAGAAGTATATAAGAAAATTTGGCTTTATATTGTGGAAGACATAAATATGATTAAATTGTCATATGTATTAATATAATCATACATTTATTGGCTATTGTGTTGATGTAAAATGCATTATAGGTAAAACACATTATTTGTGTGAGTTTAGTTGTATGTATTGATGGGGTATACATTAACTAATCCTATGTGGGTGTTTACTCGTATTGTAGTATATTTGACAATATGGTCATTGAATTGAACTTATTGTATGTTAGTGACTGTGATCATTGTTATATGATTTATGGAATTTATAGATATTTGTAACATGAGATTGTTATTATATAACTGTGTTGTTATTTGTGGTGTATAGTATATATATATGTGTATTGATTAAAAATTTGCTCACAGGGTGCAGTGATGAGCACTAGTATAGTGTTATAACTAGCCTTTCTAATCGTTTATATGTAATGTGTATGTTATTATATGTAATAAGTTTAGAAATGATGAATATAGGTAATCAGTGTGTGATGTTGGATACATAGTAATTGTTATAAACTTAAATTAAAAGGTATTAGAGTGTATGTGATTGCATAGTGTGTACAATGTTTTGTCTAAAGAGTTATACTTAAAACAATATTATAATACTATGTATAAATGTTATTTATTATATATCATTAGGAAATAATATATAAATATAAAAGTATATATATATTATGTAATAATATGAGTAATATGTGATGTATGTAAATTAGTTTTTAAAATAGTATGGGTGGTAGTATTACTATCATGTATGGTATGTTCGGTGATGTGATGTGTGATAGTTTGTGTATATTGTGGATCTCATTGTGTATTGTATTTGGATTATAAATTCGATTATATTCCGTGTATGTATGTGTGTATATGTATGTGTGTATATAATTATAATATATATTGTGTGTATGTATGTGTATATATCCGTACATATATAAATGTTGGCTGCGTATAATTATTATTTTATGTATACTGGAAATTATTAGTACATGCAAATAGGATAGTTTGTATTCTATTTTTATGTAAATAAATAATTTTCTTAATAAGTTTGTGACTTATTTAAATTGTATGAGTTTATGAAGAATCTATTCGAAGTACCTGTAAGGGTATGAAATAAATAAATTTAAAGGGATAAAGATTATCTAGAGATATATAAAGAGCATAATATGTTAGTAGAATATAGAATAATATGTTATGAGGAATGAGTCAAGAAATCATTATTGTAATAATCTAAGATCTTTAATCGATTGCGTAAGTTAGAAATGTAACAAGAGCATATACTAGATGCTGATTGGTAGATTCAAAAGTAAATAGAAATTTATTATTGATTAAAAATTCTATTAATTTATGAGTTTAATCAATTATAGCATAGTGTCGTTCACATTAATTGTGTAATAAGATGTATATATCTTATGTTATATAACATAAGACATAAGTGCGAGGTTTATGAAAATGTTTAATAATAAAAATCACACAATATATAAGGCATCTTTAGATTTACGAGTTGTTTTTAAGAATCTTAGGCTAATCTATAAGAGTAAGGTTATAACCAACATTCTATCTTCCCGTCCAGGTGGAACCTAAAGAGTAATCCGATCACAATAACAACTCAACTTAGATTGATTAACTGGTCTAGATTAATGTCCCGATATTGAGCGCAATAAATAAAGTAGAAGAACTATAACTGGAGAAAGCATATAAATACTATTATGAATGAACAAGTAGGTAAAACATGTGGGTATATGTGCAAATAAATGGTTTATTTATTTATTTTCTATTTTAATTATTTATTCTAAACAGTTTGTCACCAAAATCATCTTGTTTCAGGCATTACGAAGTACTCCAAAATGTTGCAAAAATTGTTTTGAAGCGTACTGTTTCTTGCTTTAATCTATCCTAGCTACAATGCAAAAGTTCTACTGAACATAGGCATTATAATCTTACATAGCTAAATTAATGACAAAATACTACGATAGAATGATTTTAAAATTATAGTGTGTTTAAGAAATCTATAGTTCACTATATTCAACCTTACTTTTAAAAGTTAGTAAGTCGGGAACATGACACTAAATACACTATTTTGCCAGTATTTGATAAAACTTATGCACACTTAAGCGTATTTTGTGTTGTTTCAATTTATAGATTATTGAGTAGCTCAGAAAGTTATTATTCATGTTTATGTTTTCCATCTGTTAGTCCATCGGTCGTGAGCTGACATTCTGGTTCTTTGTGATCTTAGGTGGTAATCATAATATACTGGCTGATTGCTATTATAGGTACTAGGATGAGCGAAGTGCTTATATTTCACTAATTCCCAACGCATGATGAAAAGAGGCTGGGTCCAAAATGAATTCTCATCTCAGGAAAAAGAGGTCTGTCAAATAATCATATATATAGTAATATAATTATACTATAATATATATATATATATTTATAATATATATGTACGAAGGCGACCTTTACTCCATGATATCTTTATTATATTAGGGAAATGGGTACCGAAGGTGAGTCTAAGCAGGCCCACCGAATTGGGCCCGAAGATTGTTAATTCTCTGAAAATAGTGATGGCAAATTGGCTTGCGTCAGACATGTATAGTTAGCGCAAATAAATACGCAAGGATGTATGTTGTCTGAATTGTTAACGGGTACGGAGTGGCAGGCGCGGATCTGCTTTATAAGTTCAATAATCTTAGACCGAACTGGATGTCATGACGATTCATTATCTTGGTTGGCTTGAAAGGATTAAGGAGATGGGAAATTTGTACAAATATGAGTATTGAATATATAACTCTGGATCATCCATTTATTCACATGACGGATATTTTTTTTTAAATAATTTCTTGTAATTTGGTAACTCGCATCCAAGTTAGTATAAACTTGATGTCAAGCTGGTTGCACTTTATCTTAGTGCGCCTGTTTAATCACTGGTGCCCACCGGCTACTTCTTTCATCCTCAGTTCAGGAGACTATAATTAGTCTTTTGTGCACTCCTTACCAGTCTAACACCTGGTCCTGGCTACGCTTATAGAGTTTTACGAATCCACCATCTTTCTTTCTCAGGTCTATCTCGATATATCCTCTGCCCTCTTGTTGCTACTTCACCTTGCTGGATTGTGATGCTCTGCCTTCGATGGTGTTATATCAATGTTAATTGTTAGCATTATTATGGTATACCGGTTCCGTCTTCAACCGCCTAAGTCTCATACAAATATCAGTAAAATATCGATCCCTTGGCTTCTTTATGTGCACTTCTGTCTATTGTTACCATTATCTTTGTCGGGCTTAACCACTCTTTTTTATTTAAACATTATACTTTGAAATTGACGAGGTTTTTTGAGCGATAGGAAAGTGGCATACCGGTTGTCAAGGTTATTGAACTTCTCTGCGATACTATCCTCCACCAAGATCATTAACTATTTTATGTTTCGTTACCGTTAAACGCGACTACAGTCCAAACTTCCACACGAGTGGACCATTTTTTTATTTTTACTCTATTAATCTTTAAATCCAGATATACTCTATCAGAAATTATAAATAGAATACTGAACATACCACGATTATATTATAATGAATTGTTAATAAAACTATTAGCCGTTTAATCCTTGAGATAGCGTTGGTTGTGGCAACGACATTGTCATCAAATAGGAACAAGATGCTGACAGCTAATATTGAATATGTTATGATACACTATATAATTAATATATTTTTTATGTTCTTTACTTTATATAGAAAATGCAGGTGGTTTACGGTCATGGAAAATGGACCGATTTTTCATAAATAGATATTTACTCCGTCATTATATTCAGGATTCTATGTAACGGGTCTTTTCTGAGAGAACTCAAGGGTTGTTTGTTCTTTGTAACATCGACCGAAATTTATATAGATTAATCCTAGAGAGGCTTTCCAAAACGACATATATTGCTTGAGTAGAGACTTTTGTCGTACAACTAGTGTCTTATTGTTGGCCAGTTTAGTTTCTCGCTTCTGGCACTATTGACTCTATGAGATAGACTTTCACTCTCTCTATGATTCCCGAACATTAATTTCCTTATCATATTCGCAGCACGTCTCCCGTATGCATCTTGAACAGATTATTTGTTATTCTACGAACTGACCAGGTCCATGGCATCCTAGCTTCATTTTGAAGTTCATTAGCCTATGTCGTTGTCAGTTTAGTTTATAGAATTCTAAAATTAGTTGTAGGAATCCTGAACAAAAATTATTGCTTCTGACGATTTTCTCATGTGAAGTATAAAGTAGTTACTCACATGCGTAATTTCGCAATATTTCACTCCACAATTTCTTTTAATTTTCCTAAAGATTTATTCTATTTATTTCCTGCATATAATACTTAATATCATATTTCTCCTAATTTATCATGTTAATGAGCATGATAACAAAACTAATACTTTTGGTTCCTATATTTCTAGTTTTAGTATGTTAGTGTGTGATCATTTAAAAAAACTTTTATTTAAAATTATCGAATTAGTATGCATTCTTAAGTTATGAAAATTGTGTAATTTGAAAAATGTTTAAATTTTTTGATAATTTATTTAATTTTTCTTTATTTTTATCATCACTTACATTGTTTTTTCTTGTTTCAGGTATTTTTTTTTAAATTATTGTGGCGTAAACTGGATTTATAATGTACTTTAAGGTAAATTATTATCTTACTTTGTTGTATAATTGAAAAAAAATTAAATGCTTAAGATACCTAGATAAGTTTGGTACATAAACTGGATCGGATTTTTAAGTTTTAATCTCCTTTATGAAAAAGAAAACATTGTTATAGCAAAAGTGAAACACCAGTCATCATCAAATGTCCATGTTTCCGTTCCTAATGTGCTCTCTATTGTTTGTGGGACGTTTGTCTGTCTGTATCCAGTTGTATCTATTAGAGAGGATTTGTCTTGATCCATGTAGCAATAATATTAGATTGGTTGCTTAGCTCCATAATGGTCAGCTTGTTGTACCATGTTCATAAACAATGCAAGTATAGAAAATTGTAAGTCTACAATATTTTTTGTTAGTTTCTATTTTTAAAATAGAAATTTACTTTTTTATACTTACAAGTATTTATAAGTCTGAAAAGAAAAGTGTGATTCAAATACATTCGGTTTTGTTAATTCTGTGTAATGCAATGTTATGATTTATATAAGTCTGATTATATAAGTCTGTCGTATGAGTTGAAAAATTGATTTTTCGTTTAACCTGTAGCCTTTTTGTTTTTTATTTAATAAATTATGAGCTCAAAAGTTTTTGAAGGTAAACCAATATAAATGTTCTCTAAAGTTGATTTGTTTGTTCCATAGACTTCAAAGTAGAGAGCGATGTCTGAAACATTCATGTACAACCATTTCTCGTTGTCTGCGAGGTGAAGTGATGGAGCGCGTCTATATTTCTCTGGCCGTATAATTAATGAAATCTTTCTGACAATAGTTATTACAGTTGCCCAGTTCACTGATTGGTTTCTCATACTCTACCCTTTTTTGATTAATATAGAAACAGAAGGAACAACACTGCCCTTAATTATTACGGATAGAATTGAAAGCTTACTTAATTACTATCACTTTTAGTTTTTGTTCTTTTTCGAATAGTTCACCCAGTTCTTTTTGTAGGTACGTTAACCCTCTGTCCTTGGTGCATACCTGACTCAAAGACAATGGTTAGCATCTATTCTCTTCTGTTTAAAGAAATATTATTTTTTTCCCTTTTAAGGATTAAGAATTAGTTTGATTTTTATTTCTCTATTAATTTTAGTTAGAAATTTATATTTTATTAGTTGAGGATAAAGTTAAATAAAAAAGAATAAATCAGTGATAACTTCTCCTATCCAGACTGCAGGTATTGCATTGTAAGGAACGCCTCAAGAATTACGAGAATCAGATTGTTTGGTAAAATAAGAATTAGCCGGTGTACCAAATGTTAAAAATATTCATTCGTTATAGTCATTGTTATCCTATGATCTTTTTTACAATGGTATTTTGTTTGCAATCGTGTTGTTGTAAAGGAATATATGTGTGGGGTTGATCTTTTGAACCTGGATGGACCTGGCGGGTTCGCATTGCGCATTTAATTTATCAGATTATTGATACCTTCCTTATGCCTGTCTAGTTGCATAATGACTGATTCAACCTCCTTCATTGCAATATTCCTTTGCAACTATATATTTATCTGTAAATGTGTTAAATACAATATTTAATATATCCTTACACAATATACACACGCTTGCCATTGTTGTAATGACTTATGACGGTGAAAGTTGTTGGGATTTATGAATGAGAAATAGACTAAAGATTTTCGTTGCATTATTATCATAATATTTAGGTGATACTCCTAATAGCTCATGGGAAGTGATCCTTATCTAGTTTAACCTGTTTCTTTCCTTTATAGTTTTAGTTAATCCAACATACTTCTACTTTTGCTTTTAATGTTCATATCTATTAAGGTTGTCCAATGCTCCCATTTCCATGTGTCCTTAATGACCTCTTAATGACGTGTAGTGCTCTATGATATCATTAATGCTTGCGCTCTAATTTTTGTTACTTTAATTTTTTATTTATTTTTACTTCTTCCCTGAAAATATGTATTACTATGCATCATTCGGACGACATATCTTTATCGTGTATTTATATTTTTATCAAATCCTGCTGTCACGAGAAGATTTATTTTATCTCTAAAATTCGATGCCCTTGAATGTACCAAGCCTTCTCAAACCCCGACACTGAAATGTTTAAACAAATTTATCAATCCAACAGAGAATAATTTTTATCCTCACTTGTATCGTTTAAATCTGGTTAAACTTGAAGATTCCTCCGGGCGATTTAGATGACGTTTAACGTTTTCAGAGGCAAAACTAATTCTTTTTCATTGGACTATGTTTTATTGTTATGAGACGGTGTGTTGATGGGCATCGTGTATACGGACCTCACGAAGGTTTCATTTCTTATCTTTTCCTATTTATCTAAGCAGGCATATTGACCCTGCCCACCATTTAAACGCTTCTTCTCTCACACTTAACACTTGAGATCCCACACTAGCATCCACTCGCGCTTTATTCTTATAGAGTCTACTTTACACCTCCGAGAGTTGTGGAATTTATCACTCCTATCCAAAAGCAATGGAAGCTTTGATAGCTTCCTGCAAGGATATGTGTGCATTTAACCTGTAATGAGTTGTGTATAAATTGATATTTTCTTTTTAACTCATACTTTATCATGACTAAAAAAAATATAAGGGAGATTAGAAATTTATGTTGGCTGGCAAACTATCATTTTATTATTAACTATTAATTAAGTAGATATTGATGTACTGAGTATAATTTTAATGTAAAATTCCGAACGAATTTTTTGGTTCTTTTGACAAGGTATGATGACAAGAAGTTTCCTTCCTTCTTTCGAATAATTTTCTTTCATATATGGGCTGTCATAAAGTCTATTATAAAGATGATTAAATACTTCCCCACTTGAAATGAGGTCATTTCGTGCGTACTAGACGTATGCGGTGGGTTCACGTGTGGTTTAGTGACGTTTCAGACCTGATATCCTCTCGGAAATGTCTTGTCCCTCTATTACCTTCTTATCCCTCCGGTGATTTTTTAATTGACACTGTGGGAAAAACTATTACGTTCTTTCTTTTTAACTCATTTTATTTTGTAAAATAACGTTGGAAAGTTTATATAATGTATAAGATTGTTAGTTGTAATTAAATGGGAGGTAATTACAATGATTAAGGTCTATTATATTTTGGCAGGTATAGTTTGAGGTGATTTCATGTGTATACATCATTGCCTTGTTAAGATCGATTCTCTAGATAGCTTAGTAACATGACGAACTTCGGTTCTACCCTCTCGCTTTTATCTTCCTCGTGCAAACTTTAATAATCTCTTCTGTTTAACTAGCTTCTGTCATATTATGATTTTTTAAAATTAATTTATTTTTCTTACAAGCTTGTGTTACTTGATTTCCTGCTCTTAATATATTTTTTTAAGTTATACTTACTTACACATTTATCTTCCATATTTATTTTTCAATATATATGTATATATTTTCCGGTGACGACAGGCTGTTGATATTTCAAGCTTGTAATTTTTCTTTCCAATTAATTAGTGTGCAAAATACCATGACCTGTATGTCTATTTGCGAGCTAGTAATACGTTCAATCTAGAACCGCATTTCTTAAGACTTAGTTATTTATACACGCACTTACACAGTTATTTATTTTTACTCAATTATAAGTATATTATTTAAAAAAAATCAGGTACAGGGTATCTCAGTACTTTTTCTCAGTCCCTTGGACTTGAATCATCCTTAGAATTTCATGGATAGCCAGAGCTGCACGAAGTATTACTCCAACTTATTAAAAATATATGCACAATTTCTGATGTGCGATTTTTGTTCCAAGTTTAAACACAGCAGAATTCATACGCAACCAAGACACACTCACTGGTACACATAGACTGATAGACAGTCTGAAGAAAACCACCATATGAGGGATCAAAACCAATCAAAACGCAGTTTAACTTGATTAAGATGAGTAATCAAGAAGAATTATCGTGTTTTTGAAATGTGATCTAGAAAAGCTTATTGAGCTTGTTTTACTTTTTCAAAGAAGTTTACTGATCACTGCTTTCTGTAGCTTGCTAGAAAAAAGATAATTATTAATAAGCTTTAATTTTCAATTAAATTTGAGATAAATTGGTACAAAATTAATTAAATTGTATATTAGCAACTACTTTGTAGACGCTCATTTATTTATATATTGTATTTACCTAAAAGTTTAAGCTAATATGTGAAATTAAAATTAATTGTGTGAATTAAAAATTGTTGTGCTTATATTTAATTTTTCAAACTTCACGCATAATTTTAAATTGGAAATGATTTACATGAAGTTAACAAGTGTGATGTTTAATTTATTTCATCCTTTTCATTTAACTTGTTATTAAGTTAATTTTTTCATTCCGAAGCTGCAATTTAAAGTTCTTTTCTAATTCACTCCCTATTACAATTTTACCTTTTTTTAGCATTCGGTTAAAAAGACTTTTTTAAATTATCTCCCTTCGATTTTAAAGAAGTTAAAAACCAACCTTTTCTAAATTGTCTTTTACTAGTTTAAATGAAAACTTATTAACTTAACTTTATTTTATAAACTTTTTCAAAATTGCTAAGAAAAGTTTTTTAATAATTTTAATGTCGTGATCTAATTACGTCTAAGTATGCTGGTTTTATTACTTTCCTGACAGTTTTCTATCCATTATTACATCTGTTGTGTCATAAAAACTACACCTGGGGTGTGCATTTCATGTACTTTTTTCACTTTAAGCATTATATTTTTTTATGGTCCCTTAAAAATAATTTTAGTGGGGTTTTTAAAGTCGTATTACTGGGGTTCTCATCATTATCCTATATTAATATTCTGTTTAGTTATGCCAAGAATTATTTTTATAATCCTCATTACGTGTAATGTGATGTTTCTCGTGCTGTGTTAGATATGTTATAACTCCGTGTATAAATAAATAAAATAAAATAGATACTGTTAATGTCTTGACGCGACAGTTGTCGGAAGAATCGATCAGCATCCCTGTGACATCACGTTTTATTTTGCAAAAAGTTGTTTCTTTATAGAAAAAAATGAGTCTGAAGTTTTATACGTTTAATGCCTTTTTAAATTTTTAGTGAGCTAATTATAATATTAAATTTACCAAGCTATACACCAATGGTATTAAAGAGGAAAAGTAACAAAAGAATTTCCCCTATTAATTACTGAATAGTTTTCTACTTTATTGCTTTTAAGCTTGTATGAACCTTAAGTTGGTTCACCCTAGACATTGTAATGTAATGTCATTTTTTAGCATAAGGCAAACATGGCATTTTGGGGACAAGTGAAGCAATTCTTAAGTCATGTGCATAACTATCGAAGTACCCCGTAAGTAAGTACCGTAGTTTGTGTATAGTGTTAAACCAATTAATACCTATTCGCGATTCAAAGAGATAGTTGTAAGGTTGGGAATACCAATGGCGGAAAAACGAAATGGTGTTCAAATTTGTTTTTATCATATTATTAGCATGTGAGCCGATAAAAAAATAGTGAAAATTAATAGAACGACCATTGGTGTTATAAAATTGCCAATATTTCATACATAAATACTTTGATTATTCCAGGATTTTAAATATAGAATTAGGCTCTTATCACTACAGACTTGTATTTGTCCGATTTAAGCCATAAATAATAAAACCTAAACGGATAATTTAAACAAAAATTTTACAAAAAAGTTATTTTTTTTATTTTTTAATTATTTTAGTGTGTAAATAAAATTGATTAATAAATTAAAACACCATTAAAGTGAAAATCAGCTTATCAGTTAATTTAAATACCTGTTACAACTAATTTAAACAATTTAATGCAATAAAAAGGTAATTTTGTGTGTTTGTGCAAACTAAAATTATTTTGAAGTAACATTATTTAACAATAACTAAAATAAAACACTATATTGTGATTTTTACCTCCTTATCACTCAATTTAAATACTGGTGACAACCCATTAAAACCTTATTTTTCAATCAAACAGTTGAGTTCATACGCCCTAAAATTAATTAAATAAAAGCACTTTAAGAAAAAATTTAAATAAATAATCATCAAAAATAAGAAAAACCCCAAAAAGACTTTAACAGCGATCACCCTTTCGTTATCAATTTCTTATCAGCGACGGTGGCGCTGCTACGGACTTTGAATCGCGAATTGGGATTATTAGCGTAATTTGAAACGCTAGCAATATAATATAATAAAGCATACTTTATATGGTTAAACATGATTTGATGAGGTATATGTTTGAATTCATTACTTATTAACTCTGCGGATATTTATTTGAAACATCTGCAATTTTAAATTATCTGAATCAAGACCCCGAAAATTGACCAGGACCATAAAAATCAGCCTCTGAAGATTTTTTTTAAGGATTTGAGTTATTTGTAGGGTTTATAGTATACAAATTAGTTCCACGGGATCGCGTGAGTAAAATTGCAATTGTTGCACAGTGTGTATTATTTTTATTCTTTCTATTATTCCGTATAAACCTCTTGTGTTGAAGTAGTTTGAACTTGTGTATTTTTCATTTACTATGATATTTCTGACATACTATATATAACCTGATGAAAAGGCTACTGGCCTGTATGTGGTTTGTTGATCCTAAATCCCTGGACTTCCTCACAAGAAAAGTTTTTGTATTTTAATCCTTTTTCTCGAGTGAAGTAGCCGTTAAGTGATGTTGCAGCTGAGCCTTCCTAAACCCCATCAAAACCAGTATTAACCTCAATACCTTTAAGAATTTCTGACTCTTAAGCCTTGTGATAGATTTTTGGACAAACCTTTATTTAGTTGTAACTGCTGTTGAAGTAATCGCCCACCCGGGAGGAAACATCTTTTCAAGTAGCCGTACTACAATGGAGTCAAGAGCTGGAAACACTATTCAAATTTTTCATAGCTGCTTTTTTATTTTTTTCGTTTTAAACAATTATTATTTTTTATTTACTATTACATTCCCAAAAAAGTGACTTAAAACTAACCCAATTTCATAAATCATGTATAATTCTCGGTTCGATGTAAAATTAATTAATTTTTGAGTATTAATTTATATCGATTATTTGGGAGTAACGGTTCACAGAAGCATGTGCCCGCTATTGAATCTCTGGATATCAATTTTTTTTTATTTTTCATCTGCCTTTTTAAATTATTATCGAACGAATAATGGAAGAAAAAGCTATTATGTACTTTTATAATAGTGTAATTGGCTTATCAGTCGAAAATTTATTATTTTTTATTCTACAGAGCGTTAACTTGTTAATTGAACTTGATTTACTGCAGGCTTTGATTTTTATCCATTTTTATACAAAATGGGTTTTTAAAATTAAACTTTTAAGTTTCAAAGAACGTATTACGTTTAATTTGTTTTTTGAGGAGGTATGTGTTTCTGATTTGAATCTCGTTGTTAAGGATGAGAATAAGAAAGCCAGGTGGGTGGGACGTGTCAAAATATACAGAATTGGAGGTGAAGAAAAGCATTATCTGAATTTAACCGGTCTATAGGTTAGAGAATTAAATAAAAGCCGAGGTTTAGCTACCAATCACTCCATAGTAATTGGTAGTTGGTAAGAGCTATAGCTTCTTCTTCTTTTTTCTTATTTCTGATATAAATAAACCGGCTTCTAACACCTAGCAAGTAAATTACTAACATCTTCAATATAGAAAGATAATTGAGTCGAAATACTGGATCTTAAACATTTTTAAGATTATGTTAAATTATGTTTTTAATCTGTAGGATTACGGTTGGATCTGATAATTGGCAATCGGGGGGGAGATCAGTTACTTTGAGCCAATAAATCCATGTTATTGGACTGGATATCTTTAGTGCTTATTACTTACCATACACAATAAAATTTTAAAAATTCTTTGTTTTGAATATCATCTCAAATTTTGATCAATTTGATTAAATAGCTTATTCATCTTTTTCATGGCATATTCGTGTGTTTCATCATAATCTTCAGCACTGGTGAAAGCACGTAAAAAGATTTTACTTGTTTATCCTTCTTATAAAAAATTATGTTGCTTTTATTTAAGATGCTTTTTGTTATTTATTATTTATGCATTTTAAGTTATTCTGCTTTAAATTAATACTTTCATTGTCCTTCGTAAAGTATTAGTGTGTTAAGTTTGATTAAAATTAAAAGAGAAACAAAGTTGTGGCCTAGAGTGAAGTAAGTCATGACAGGAAAGAATTGTAGAGGTGTTAATGTTTCGTCTTCTTTATATAGATAACCTCTGTAATGCTTAATCTCTACTAATGCTACTTATATTACATGATTGTTGAACTGCTGCGAAACCAACCACTATTACATTACTTTAGCTTAGTATAAATGCCTGAAATGTTATGCTGTGCCGATTTTGAAATTTTACATCTTTATTGCCTGTAAGATAAATATGACAGAATAATTTAAAAATTCCAGAACTATTGGCTTATAAGTAAAATTTCTACTGCTCAAAGCATAAATTAAAATCCTAAACGATAAATGAATAGCTAAGCAAAGAAGCCAGCATTCCAAAAGGAAGTCGCGTGTCTGCGCAAGAATTTTGTGATATTTGATAATATAGTAAATATTCTTATAGCTTTCTTTATTTAATTACTCATAGTTTTTATTATTCGTTTTTATTACGCTTTTCATTAATATGTGTCATTTTATTTTATTGCCATTTTTACTATTCATATTTTTTCTACTTTTAATATTTAGAAATTTTAAACGGTATTCTCTGATTTTTAACTTCAATAATTGTTTCTTTTTCCTATTTACATGAATAATTTAATATAAAGCTAGACTTGTTTTATTACTTAGTATTTTTGTTTAAAGGGAAAATGAATATTTTATATATTCCTTTTATAATAGGGTTTTTTTATATTTTCTTTAGCTAAGTAAATAAGAGGCCGTAAAAGATCATAAGACTTAAATATTTTTCGGACTTTATAGCTTATATTTTTCTTTTAAAAAATGAAAAGAATCTTATTACTGTCATCGTTATAATAAAAAATTTGAGTAAAAAAGATGATAAAGGTATATAATTAAACTATACCGTGAAATAAACTAATAAATGGTTCTTTTAAAACAATGATTCATGACACTAAAATATTTTGTAATGTTCATAACTCTAGGGTAAGTACATTAAAACTTATCGTCCGCCTATAATCCGTATAATTTATTAGATTTAAACTTTTCGATTTTTCGAGTTAAGAAGCATACTTGTATTAATTAAGAGTTTAGCTGTTTTAAGTTGGTTCAGAGAAGCATTATATTAATTGTATTCAATTAACTGTAGAATATTTGCTGTTAACTATAGAATGTAACATACTACTGTCTCGCTTTGTTGTTTAAATGCTTTTACTTGTTTTGTTTTTTATGTAATTTGGTCTAAAACTTAGCATTCTAAAGTTTTTGTGCTTAGTTTATCCCTAGAATCCAAATGTCTAACTATGAGATAACACATAGTGTATTTTATTTATTTATTATAAGATTTTATTTTACCTTTAACGTTTCGTATTTTTCGTACATTATAGCACTAATTTGAACTTCCTTTAACATAAATATTTAAGATTTCAATCATTCATGGGCTACGGCCTAAAACTTTAAAATCTGCTCTGAATGCTTAGTTCGAAACTTTTAATAATAATTGGTATTGTGCTCATTTTCTGTCTCTGCCATGAACTCATATTCTTTTCCCAATATACATCTCATGCTGTATGAAAACTGTAATGTTGTATTAAAAATGGATCTGCCTTTTATTTTAAACGCTAGAATTTTACTTTACGTTACAAAACATTTAAGTTTTTTTCTATGATGCCATTAAAATTTGTGTTACACAAAAACAGTGAAGGTGTTTAAAAAAAACTGTCTTTTGAAGATTATCAGCTGTCTTAAAAACTTCATTGTTTGGAGAAAGTTTTAATAATAATTAATAAAAAAAAATGTTTTGTAAGAGGCTTAGATTGGCTGTGCGATGTCTCCTGCGCATAAGAGGTATTAATTTTCGATCAGATTTCACTTTTATTCTTTGGTTTTTAAAGTTGACTTTAGAAGTATTTAGATTTTAAGCCCTATTGTTCGCAAGATAACCTTATCGACACCTAAGAATTATTTTGTACTTTTTTGCGCAACCGTCTTTAACTCTTAACACACATTTGACCTATCCTTTTACAAAAAATACTTCCCTATCTTATAATAATTAAAAATCCGGTAAAGAAATATGAAAATATTTAATCCGATACGGAATTTAATATCTTATAAATATGTAAATTATTTATTATTTTATAAAAATATCTTTCAGTATGTGTTAGAAAATAAAAGATAATGAGAATATCAATATATTCGCTACTCGGTATCTTTAATATTTTGATGTCGTGTTTTCTGCTTGAAATTGGAAAAGAGAAAATATTAAACGAGGCTTTATTTGACAGCTTGTAATAAACTAAGTATTAAATAGTTTTTGCGATATAAAATCTAACACGTTACACGGAAGGATATTAATTTATTCTTAGAGATTGAAGTTTTTGCTACTGGTGTTGAATATCAAAATTTTCAAGTAATGCTGATTAAACCTATTTCTCTTCATTACTACAATTCAGATATTCTATTTTATGTTTTATAAACATCGTAAGAAAAATGTATTTATTAAATTTCTTTTAAAATTCACTAAAGCCGAAAATGAGGACTCTTTCTACGGGTACAAATGTGGATTTTGAGAGTTTATG
Organism: Microvelia longipes; assembly: GCA_018340805.1. Lineage (NCBI taxonomy): Eukaryota > Metazoa > Arthropoda > Insecta > Hemiptera > Veliidae > Microvelia > Microvelia longipes. The sequence continues at coordinate 49,529,403 of JACMZG010000008.1, read as the reverse complement.
GAGCAAATAGACTGATTTACATTGATTTAACAAATATAAATAACGAAATAGTGTGTTGAATAAATGATAGAAGTCATATTTTTAAGCTTAGAGAACTATTAGCTTAATTTATTAACAGTCAAATTAGTTTAGTAGATCACATCTATGTGACAAAAAATCCTTTTATAGGGGAAAAATTAGCGTTCACGTTCAAAGGTAACGCAGGTAAATGTAATATTTTCAGTTGCCCTTTCATAACATGAAAACTAAAGGGGTTTCTAAAAACAATTAAGTATATAAAATAAATATTAGTAAATCAAGAAAAAGGTGAGGGTATTTTCATTCAAATCTGTTTCGATTTAATATGGTGGCACTTAAAGAGAAATGTATAATTTACTTTGACTTACTCTAAGTAATTCAATGATTCAAACAGATATTTTTATTGGACGGATGGACAGATTTTAAAGTCATCAAAATCAGTAATGGAGTGTATTCCTTTACTAATTTTCATATTTAAACACTTTAGCTGATAATTTTAAACTGAATATATTCCTTAACTAGTAATTTAAAAATACAACTTTAGAATTGTAAAAAATTAACTAATTTAAATAAAAGAATGAATAAAGAATTTATGTTTGTCCCAATTTTCTTCTGTATAACGCAAAAATAAAAATGACTTTCAGCTTTTTATGAAGTCATATGAATTAATTTTGTAAATCAACTATCCATTTCATAAAATTTCTCTTTAAGTCTCTAAGAAACAACGCCAAAAAGAATCAATTTTCCAGGTAATGCGTAAATTCCCACTTAAAGACCCTACTGAACTGGACCGTTTAGCCTCATTTTGCATCCAAATTATTTTAAAATAATTTATTTTTTATTTTAAGGAATACAATATTAAAATTTAACGTAGAAATATTGTATAAAAATTGTTTTCTTCTTATTTGTAAGTTTTTATTTATGATTTATCCGAGTATTCTTCTTTTTTATCCAATGATGTTTCCTATAAAATATTTTGTTATAAAATGTGTATTAATGTTCTTTTCTTAGCGTAGAAGACGTTCAAAGTTTTATAGAGCCTAAATAATAGTTTAAGTCGAGGTCTGTGAGGAGACATTGTTCTAAAAGTTTTAAGGCGGTATCATCAATCCTAGAAGTTTTTTTGTGAGGTGGCCTCGCGAGTCTTTAGACGTCAGTTTTTCTTTATTCTTTCATTCATTCTTTACCATTCATTCTCGTGCCATACTTCTTGCTCTACTATACACCTTAGTTCAAACTTACTTTGCTCCATCATTATTCATATGTCCTTGTCTTTTATTTTTTACTTCCCTTTTTGTCGTGGAAAGGTTTTTAAAAGTTTTCCTAAAAGGATGTCTCAAAAGTTTTCTTCTAATGTGTGCGTTCTAGCAACTCGTGTCGAGGATAGTACATATCAAGAGCACTTGCCTAATGTAAAATTGTCTGAGGACCGAGGTTGACTGTCTTACTCAGCTTCGTAAAAAGCAAACTTGACGCTATGGATCAAATGAGACTAGTTTTCTTGTCTTTTGGCTCTGATACAAAGCTAATAAATATATAACTTATTTCTACGCCATAAAAGAGAGATAAAGAAGGCTTCGAAAAATAATCAATCCTCATATTACTATGACTCTAATGATTAACGTACTATTTTAATTAAGTAAAAAAAATTTTGTGTAAAATTATCAAGATTTTTGTAAAATAAACACCAGAAAGAATTATTTAGATTGATGTAGTTGTGAAGTAGATAGTATTTAATAAATTCTTTTTATAAATATTTTGCTTATTAGGTACCAGCTAGTACTATGATAAAATAAAGCAAATTCGTTTGACTTGGTATAAATACTGGGCTTATAATGTAGCTATTAGTTTAGTGTAAGGTTTGCCTGTGTTGTGCCACTGGATGGATTAACCATTTCTTTCAATATTGTAGTTTTGGTGTGAACCTAAAGCTTTACATTAATGATTATATTATCGATTATCTTTATTACCCCCTACTTTAAAGCTCTTCTAGTTTGTGTGTACTCTCTCAATCTTCATAAAACTGCCATTGTATGTAATTGATTACCCGGAGTTAAATAGATAATATTTTTATTTACAACTTATTTATTGTTTATTGAACGAACGTAAGTGAGTTCTAACATTACAGAAGAATGGAACGGCGCATATGTTTGTTTGTTTGTACGTATCGCGATAACTGCCGTAAAAATTGACCGATTTTGATAAAATTTTATATACATGTAAAACTAGTAATGCATCAAGAACTCAAGTTAGAAACATAAAAGTATTTATTAATTGACTCCCTTCGCTCGCTAGATAAATAAGGTAAACATTCGCACGCTACTATTCTAAATGTTTTATGATATCATAAAAATTTTAAAAAATTATTAATTCGAGTTGAAATTTAGTACAAGTGTATACCTTTACGTTATAAACAAGTACACTAAGTTTCGTTTCAATACAACAAGTATATACATATAAGCAGCATTGAGCGTGGTCAATGCTGTATGGGTGATCGCTGAGAATAAAGCGGGTGTATTTACTCTTTGAGTACGAGCGAAGCTAGTCCGAGGACATGCTGCAGTATAAATTTGGCGAATTGTATATCCTGAGAACGAGCGAAGCGAATCTGATGTGATGAGGAAAAGTTCCGAGATACCCCGTACCCCATTTTTTATGAATTATTCAAATAAAATTGGCATATTTATCTCATTGGTTATTCAATACAATGCTCATGCTCAGCCTTCCAAAGTCGGCAATGCTCACCATTACAGATCATTTATGCTTAATATTAAAAGTTTTACTAAATTTCCTTTAAAAATTCTTTGAGAAACGACAAGGAATGCTTCTTTTCCAAGAGTCTGCTTGTAACCAAAATTTTCTAAAAATATACGTTAAACTCTATTAAATGGAGTGCTGAAGTTATCAAAATTTGCAGTTCAGAAGCCTGACGCTAAAAACCTGACCGAGCCCCTTAGGTTTAAACCTCCAGATTGATTTATTTTTATAAAAGATCAGGTGGTCTGTCATTTCAGATCGGGGAAATTTGACCTGTGTGTTCCTTTAAAGTTCGAAAATGGCCCCAAGATCAGTTTTTGTTCTTTAGAGCTATTCCTATTAATTTTATAAAAAAGTTAAAAGGGCTCTTATTTCAAGTTTATTAAATTTGCGACCAAACAGTGGTTTAAGCATCCAAATTATTTAATAGAACTAGAGATATAACTGTTCAAATATTACCGGAAATAGAACAACAATTTCGTATTTTACACCTCAAACGCACAAAAACCTTAAAACTGCATGTTTTTCCTTGCTATCATGTTTACGATAGGCAGACTTGAAAATCAGACATGTTACATCAAACCAAAGTTGTTTCATAGAAAGATAGTAGCACAGTTTCTATATGTGATAATTTAATGATTGACATATAATCATTAAATTATCATAAAAAGTTATTTTTAAACATTATATGTCAAAAATAAATCATCATATGTGAGAGGTATGCTACTCTCTTTATCTAGAACAACTTCAACATTCCTATGGATTGATAGAATACGTCTGATTTTTAAGTCTGCCTATATCTTAAACATGTCAACATGGAAAATCATGCATCTTTTAAGTTTTTATGCGTTTTGGGGTGTAAATTAGAGATTTTTGTTGTATTTTCGGTAATATTTGGGCAGTTACTCTAGGTCTATTAAAATAATATTGATGGTTAAAACATTGATTTGTCACAAATTGAATAAAATTAAAATAAGAGCCCTTTAACATTTTTGATAAACCCTGTGGGAACAGCGTTATAGGTCAAAAACTGATTTTCGGGTCATATTTAGGGCTTTTAAAAGGCAGAGCAGCCACCGAAATTCCACAATCTGAAATAGCAGACCTGATCCTGTATCAGGGAGCCAAAATAAATCTAGCTCGCGGGTTTGCGGCTCGACGGTCTCGTCAAGAACCAAATACAAATTTGGTTCTCGGACTATTATATGTAAGGAAGAACAATATCTGGGCTTGCAGCCGACGGTCTATTAGTTGCAGAAGTCAAAGCGCACTTGTTTTTTTTTCAACCACAAAAAGAACATTCTAACATATAATAATACATATCCTTATATTTTTACAATAATTGCTAGTTCCTTATAAGAAAAAAATAAGGTTTCAACATAACTTTAAAACTTTATTACTCTCATATAATTTATTTTAAGTATTAAAAACATTTTCATTGCACCACCTGCATTTTAGGAGTTGTGAGTCTACTTTTCAATGTAATTTAATTTTATGTTTTAAACTTATGGATGTGCAATTTAGTTATAATAGATAAATTTCTCTACACTCTTGGTAGATGAAATGAAAAGGCAAAGCCATAAAAACCTGTTTATTTTATTACTCTAGTAATAACGACAGTTACATGACTATATAATTTTTTAACTATCGGTATAACGAGAAAATTTTAATTCCTATTACAAATTTAATAGAAGGTGCGAAGTGATAAAATTTTGTTATGCTAAATTTGATCCAAATCTGTTTGAGAACAAGTCCATAAATTTTGATTCTTTTTTAAAGGAGTGCGTCATCGTTATATTATAATTATAGGATGTGAAAAACCTCGTTGTTTATGAGATCAGGAGTACATACTCTTCCTTTAATCCTTTAACAGTAGTAATCATACTGTTATAAAATATTTATAACACTTCAAATTTTATCCTATTTATCTTAAACTGATACTTAAAATGAAAATATTAAAATATAATAATATAGTTAAAATAATTATCGTTTTCGTTAATTAAATAAGAACTTTGTCTTGTTTTACGTTGAGGTTTTTTGACAAGTTTCGTGGTGTTTTGTTGTAAATCTTACTTTGTACTACAACTTACTGAAAATATTTTGATTTATAGTTAAATCATATTTTAATAAAATATTCCCTAAAGATAAGCTTTTTGTTTTGTAAGACCTAAAACGACCGAATTGGGTATTGTTATTTTCATATTATTTCTGAAAAAATAAATGCCTTGGTATGAATATTTACCAAAGAAATAATGTGTTACTTATGAAAAAAGAAACATTGATTTTCAGAGATGATGCAAAGCACAATATTTCCTTGTTGTAGTTAGCCTCAGTCATTTGACACATCCATTAGAACCGCTGCTGGTTATGAGGTTGCTTATTTCTTTAAAAAAATAAATGATACTTAGAGAAAAAGAAATTCCAGATTGAGAATAGATGGAAGGAGGGATTGTTTGTGGATATGGAACAAAGAGGGATTGTAGAGGCACTGATGGTTTATTTGTTATAAAAGAATCGGTTTGGCCCATCAGTCATTTTAGAACACATGAATCAAAACCTAGCTTCCATTTGTCATTTTTTAGACACCCCAACCTTATCCTCAAATAGAGCTACATCAGCTTCCTTTTTATATTATATTTTAATAATGAAATACGAGAGAAGTCTTAAACTGGATCTCGTACCATTCTATCTTATTTTCTTTAATATTTTTTCTACTATTATAACAATATAGATTTGAAAATAAGTTGTTTCTTATATTAACTAACAAGGCTTGGGAATTTCTCTAAGATTTTACCGAGATTGTTGCTCGGGGCAATGTTATTTAAAAATTATGTTGTTCTTGGTGCTTGGAAAATCCTATAATATTCTTTTACAATTTATTTTTTAAGAC
>JACMZG010000008.1:49428128-49522996 GCA_018340805.1 Microvelia longipes | reverse complement strand
ATTTAACTATTAACACGTATAGCTGTTTTGACGAATTTCCTTTGGAAATAAAATTCGCTGATGGGATATTTTTAAACTGAGTAACTGAAATTTAAAATTAAAATTTGTTGCCCATTGACTTTAAAATTGACTATTAAATAAATGTTGCAGGTATTAATATTCCTAATTTTTTTATGTTAGTGAACTGATTTTTCTTTCTTCCTTTCATTTTATTAATGGTTTTATTTTATGGTGTTATTAGTGCATTTTATGACTATTCCCCAATTTAATTAAATCAAGATGAATATTTGTACCCTTATTAAACTATTGAGCATGAATAATTTTGCGAGGTCATAATTTAAAACGATGATGTTTTAAATTATGGCAGACTATATTTGTACTATTTTTTCACTTTTAATTAGGATTTTTTTTTTCTAAGGCATAAAGTGGGTAATAAAATTTACTTACGCAATTTGCATTAATGATTTCCTTTTCAATTTATTATTTATTACCTATATTATTATCTTTTTCATTAATTATTTTATGAACTAATTAAAAATAATTTATGGTATTATAATCTTTTTATGGATTTTAATAATAAATTAAAATCCATTATAAGAGTGAAAAAGTTATTTAAACAGCCAGGGGGAGGTTTTATTATGGTCACTTCTTTTATCTGTTCTCGAAGTTCTTTTTACTATTTGTTGTTCGCTCTATTGTGTGTTTTTTTATTCTCTATTCTGCATTGTATGGGACCGGATATGCTTCCTTTATTATTTTTATTATAAGGACACCCCCCGGGGAATGACCCTATTTACAATTACTTTAGTATTTTTAATTTTATAGAAATAAGTTTTCAATGATAGACACAACACAATAAATGAAGTGGCGCAAGAGCTTAGAGCTGGTCTAATTTTCTTTTAAAAAACTGCTATGGTCACTTGTTGCTTTTCTTTTGTTTAGGTTTCTATTTTGTAAACATGTTCATTTTTTAATTAACTTTTTAAACAAAGGTTTATTTTTATTAAAGTTATTGTCAAGTTTTTAATTTAGTCGAAAATATTAAGAACGTTAATAGTTAAGAAGGAAACTAACAAGAAGGGAAGCTAACTAACAAGAACTTTAATAGCAAAATTTACTTCCTGCTCAAAGTATGATTAAACCTGCTTTCCTATTATAAAATATAAATAAATCTGCTGTCTTATTTTTCAATATGATTAACTCTGCTGTCTAATTATTCAATATGATTAAATCTGTTGTCCTATTATAACATATGAAGAAACCTGCGTCTTGTTATAAAATATGATTAAATCTGCTGTTCTATTATAAAATATGATTAAATCTGCTATCTTACTATAAAATCTGCTGTCCTATTATAACATATGATTAAATCTGCTGTCCTATTATAAAATATTGATTAAATCTGCTGTTTTTATAAAATCTGCTGTCCTATTATAACATATGAATAAACCTGCGTCTTGTTATAAAATATGATTAAATCAGCTGTTCTATTATAAAATATGATTAAATCTGCTGTCTTATAAATCTGTTGTCCTATTATAAAATATTGATTAAATGCTGCTGTTTCTGCTGTTCTATTATAAAATATGATTAAATCTGCTGTTCTATTATATAATATGATTAAATCTGTTTTCCTTTCGTAAAATATAATATTTAAAGGATATTACCTACATTAAAGAAAGGATATCTTAGGTTATCAATTTTTTTACGCTTTAATATATAACGTGAGTAATTTAAAGTTATTTTGACAATATTTTGAAAGTATTTTTTAAGGTTTAACTTAAGTATTATTAGAGACATTTAATTACTCTTCTTAGCAATTTTATTTATTAAACAAATATTGTCTGTTAAATTAGTAACGGGTAAATTCCAAAACTACATTTCAGAATATAGTGAAACTTAGACATTTTCATAGGTTGGCTTACCTTTTAAACTATATTATCTTTTACGTTTACACTGCTCACTTAAAACTGTGCTAATTATGAAGCACAAAATTATTTTAGACTTGTTGTGGGTAATTAATCTAATCTAAGAGTAAATTTTGTGAGGTAAAATTTGTATTAGGAGAACAAGAAAAGAGGTGTGGTTATATAATTATTGTAAATTGTTTAATTAAGTTAATTGTTTAATTTTTGACAAATAACTTTTATATTTTTATAAAATCTAACCTATATTTTACACGAACCAAATTTGGTTTACGTAGATCACTATTTTTTACTATTTTTGGATCTACTTGTTGATGTCTATTTTATATAATTATATTATGTTAATTACGCTAGCTAGGTGATATAAAGCTAAGCATAGTATAAAGCTAAGTAAGCTGAGTATAGAATAGTATAAAGTAAAGTAAACGTGGACAAAATTACTTTAACATTCTATAAAAACCTTTTTGAAGACTCTTCTTTTTTAAATATTATTTTAAAATGTTTTTTTCTGGACCCATTTCAAGCTACGCCTAATTTTAAAATTGTTTAGAAACATTGATAGGGTTTATTCTTTTGAAGTGACATCTTCTATTGTAAAAATAAAGTTTTAATAGCCAGTTATGAAATCATGCTTGCTTCAAAGAAGTATGCATATTAATAAGTTTATTCATTATAGTTACATTCAAGGGATGTTTTGATTTCAAAGGAGTACCTCCTATAGTTCAGGGCAACTAAATTCTTCTTTTGAGATCATCGCCCTGTAAGTTACCTTCAGGTGTGGTCTAGACTTGTAAAGCAGTTTTTGTTTTTTGGCCTTTAAGACTATTTGTATGACAATGTACACAAGGTTTACGTTGAGAAGTAGGTATTTTTAAAGTTCTTTTTGTAAGTTTGGGCATAATGAAGGACTCATTTTCACAGGTTCGTTACTCCATTAGATATTGTCCTTATGCCTGTTATCTGTATTTCTTTGTATTATAGCCACTTTCCCTTTTTTTTATTATTCCCTTAAGGAGAGTTTTTGGTAAAACGACCTTTAGGGATGACAATTATGCTCATGGCAGTGTTTTACTGACCAACTCCTTAGTTTTTAGGTGACCTCTAATAACAATTATTCTTCTTTTATTTTTTCCATAAAAACACCAAAAAAAAGAATAGACATTAAGGCTTAATGTCTTCATTTTCTTGTTTCACATTTAGACCAATTGTCTAAAAAAATATTCCCGTAAAATGTGAGGTTACTGACTTTTATATGGGTGACAAAGGCATATAAAGAAACAAAAAACATATTGGACTAAATTAGAAACATGGTATCCCATCAACCACTTAACTAGTTAGGAACAGCTGACACTATTTTTATTATGTCTCAGGCAATTCCAAAAAAGCCACAAATTGAACGTTACAATCGAGTAAAGAGCAATTTCCAGAATAACATCTACTTTTCTGTTGTCTAGTTGTCTATGGAACAATATTAACTTGTTACTCCCAAATGTTTACTTAACTTATTTTCATCTGTTGCTTGTTCTCCGTTTACATAAGAGTTTCAACATGTATTTACTGTTTTAATTTGGAACTTTTTTTTATTATTTTAAAGTTTATATTTAACTCTTTGTTCTTTAATTAAATTATGTATTTAGAGTTGTTTTACACATATATTTAAAACCATTAGAGTTACTGTATTATCACAGCCTTTTTTGGATAACTGTCTTATTTAATGTAAACCATTATTTTGAAGCCTATTTTTAACTACTTTATGTTTTAAGTTCTATTGGTAACTACTTTAATTACAAAAACAGTTTATAACCAAGCAAGCTACAAATAATTACTGGTTTAAAAACGGCAATTTATATTTTAAGTTTAAAGTATTTAAATTTGTGTTTAATTACTTTAATAATTACAAATGCATTGTAATTCTATGTTATTAAAAGTTCTTTAACTTTAGTAAAGAGAAGTTGAAATACATTTCTCTTGTTTGGTTTCTGCGGGTTTCTTACTTATTTAATACCTACTGCATAAGATATACATGCAATAACATTAATCTTTTTTAAGTGTCATTCTTGAAAGAATAATTTGAGTATTAAATAAAATTTATGAATTTATTTGTCTATCCTGCTAAATATAACTTTGTTATTTAAAGAATACAAGTTTTCAGTTGCTTTAGGGGAAATCTTATTTAGTCTTCAATTTAATGAATAATAACTATATAACTATTTTTATGTTTAAGATGTAATAGATTTAATGTTATTATTAATTATTTTTGATCAATGTTAACAATATATTTTAATAATTTGTATTTGAGAGTTTGTTGTTATGAATTATAACATTTTTTATTACAATTTATCTGTTGATATATATTATTGCGTGGATTCGTATAAAGGTTTTCTGGTTAATGTTAAAGAGACGTGCATACATGAGAATAATTGTTGCAACGAGGTATGAAATATGTCTCATGTACTCTATCTACATGTAAATGCGTCTCTCCTTTGCAACATATTATATACCTTACTAGCATCGAAATACCATTAGCATTTTTGCTTTATTTACTCTTATACTTTTAATATATCATTTTTCAAATATACAATACTTATAAGAAGATTTCAATGTGTAGTACTCCGATATAATTACATATTCACTTCAGCATGCAGCGGAAGAAGACTTAACATATTTCATAACAACCTGCATTTTTGATTTATTTTTGGATGTTATAAATGTATATTGTATGATTTATTAAACATTTATTTTTACTCTGTTCATATTATATTCTTTAAAAAAATATTTATACTTTATACATACTATATTTTATAAATTTAGTTTTACACTTAACATAATATATATTTTTAATTTATTTTGCATATAATAGAATATAAAAAGTAATAGTTAGACTTTTCATTATAATTTTGTTGCAATATTTTTCTTCTGATTATTTAAAACAGTATTGTTTATTGAAATTCTTATTATCAAGCATAGTGCTCTTGTTGCTTGCATACAAGGTTTATTGTGCGTTATTTTTTATTTATTACAAATTTTCACTTTTTCTCATTCATACCTTAGGTATATAGAAAAAGTATTGTGTTCAACTTGAAATAAAAAAAATAACTGAATTATCCATTTTATATTTTAATATAAATATGGAATTATCCATTTATTAATATTATAAGACCGCCTGCGTGGTTTTCACAAAGTTGTTTGTAGCTGTGTTTGTATATAAGTATATATTTATATATGTGCGTGTGTTCTTGGAGAGTTGAAAATTGGTACAAAAACCAATCTTTAGGTCTAGTTTTGCTCTCAGGAAAATATTTTTTATGACGTCAAGTACAATAATAACTCTTATAATTTTTCGAAAAATGTGTTGATCGATTAGAGATTTGGCATGTATGTTGTCATATAACACTATCATATATGCCAAGTTTCATCTGCTTTAGCTTAATTTAAAAAAAAAAAATATATATAAGTTTTTTAAGAAATTGTTAAAAATTAAAAAAAATATCCAATTGAGTTAAAATTTAGTTCAATTATATTTCCTAATGCGGTTAGTATATCTACAGTTTTTGTTAGATCGGTAAGATAAGCAGCATTGAGCGTGTTCAGCGCTTGGATGGGGAACCGCTGGGGATAAAGTGAACTTTATTTACCGTCTGAGAACAAGCAAAGCGAATCCGGAGACGTGCTGCATCATAAATTTTTACTTTTTCCTTTAAAGTATTTAAACAACCTTTATTTTTTATTATTTTTTCATGATTTTTATGTATTATTTATTTTCTTTATTGTTATATTATTATTGTTTATCTGTTTGTTTTTAATGTGCTCTCAAAAAATTGTATACTTTTTACATTCCAGTAATGTGATTTTATCGCTTTGGGAATTATTTACCACCTATTTAAATAATCCACTATTAATAAATTCATAGAACACCGTCATTGTGACATCTATTTTAAATTATTATTTATATTTAGGACGGTCCAAAATAATAAGTATTTTTATTATTTTATTTTATAAAATTATATAGATTAATTATAGATAATAAAATTAACTAATGGACATTTATATTTTGATGAATATCCAATTAATAGTTTTTCTCATCAAATTTAATTGTCTACAATTTGTTAAAAGTTTAAATAGATAGTCTTATATATGTCTTTAAACTTATAAAAGTTTAATGCTACTTTCCAATACAATGTTGGCTGTGATTCAACTATAATATTATAAGGAAACATGATTACTTACAGGCTGCAAAATAAATTGATGTTATAAGAATAGAGCATCATTTGTCATCCTATATGTACAACAGTGTCACTTTGACAGCTCATCATTAATATCATCATTAAAATGCTATTAAAATCTTCCCTACGTTGTAACATTGTGCTGCAAACTAATAGATGTGAAGTATGAAGATAAACTACAATCACATATATTACAATGTGAAATGCAAAAAGAGATAAATTATTTATTTTTTATATCAATAAGCAACAGGTTATGCATTAAATATTTCCTTTTATGTAATTTACACAAAGATTTATTATAAGAATACAAAAGTGTCAAAAAGAAAAAAATATATGTTTGTTAGAACGGTGTCACCACATTCCAATTGGCTGTATTAATAAGGGAGCAGTATTTCGAATTTTATATTTATTATTACTATATTATATAAGTAATGTAAGGATGGATCAGCTTCTGTTAGTTCAATACCTTCGATCGCTTTTTTAATTTCCTTTTAATGTAATCTTTAATAAATAATGTATTAATTGTAACATCACTATTTTTTTATATTATAATGTTATTTTATTTATTTCTATAAAAAGTACGATTTTTATTAGTATTGCTTTGGAAATATTACGTTAATATAGAAATTAATTTGCCAATTTATAAATAATTTATAAACTGTTGAGTTATATCAAGCAACTTTATTAGTTAGCAATATTAAAACTTGTAAATATTTATTATTTTTATATACCAGTAATAAAACATTGGTTTTATTAGCATCATCCTTTCTTTTAAACTTTACAACTCTGATAAATATAATAAATAAATTTTAAAAATTAATTGTTATTAGAAGTGCTCAATTAATGTATGGAAAAATTTATAAATAACTAATATGGAAAAATGTTGTTTCTAAATAGCCAGGAAGTTCCAGCAATGCATGTTTATGTGCAGATGATGAAGAAAAAGTAAATAAATACATTCCTTTAGAACTAGAATTGATGCGAAGGCAGTTAGAAATAAACAACAATCAATTATAAAAATTATCAAAAGTTTTTTACCTGTACGAATTAAATAAAGAAAAGAAAATCAACGTACCCAAGTTTTTTTTCTATATAGAAGTGTTATACCTGCGAGATGGCAAGCCTGTAATTATCGACTAAGACTCCGTTATAGTGCTGTTTCAACTTTGACCAAGATAAGACAATAATGGCAGATGCTATTCATCATTTTTTTTAATAACATTTTGAAACCAACCATTTAGTTTTAGGGTAGTCTTTAAAAATTGCATCTGTTACGCCCCTAACTACAATGTTTTTGCCTAAAACTAAACGAAAAAATGAATTTGTAATCAAAAGTAAAAATTTGTATTGACCCTTTATACTTTTCCTCATTTATACCGTAGGTATATAGGAAAAGCATTGTATTTGCAAAAATATCCGAAACTGGGATGTCACCGGAACTATCCGTTTCAGGTGTTTTAAGATCTAAAACACCTGAGTGAAAGTTTAAGACCAAAATAGTGAAATGTCGGAAAATAATCCAATTGAGTTGAAATTTAGTAAAAGTGTATACCTTGACCTAATAAATAAGTACTCTAAGCTTCGTGTCAATACGACCAGTATATCTATGATTTTTGGTGGATCATGAAATGTAAGCGGATACTAGCGGAAAGTGAAACGGGTATATGTTTACTATCTAAGAACGAAGGAAGCATGTCCGAAGACGTGTTGCTTTATAAATTTGGTGAATTTAGTCCGAAGCAGGGAGGATGAGCGTACCAAATCCGATGTGATGAAGAAACGTTCCGAGGTACCCCGTGCCTGATTTTTACTTTTCCTAATTTATACCGTAAGTATATAGGGAAAGTATTGTGCTTGCCCTTGTATTTCGAAATCGATATTTCTCCTGAACAATTCGTTTCAGATGTTATTAAAACCTCCCTAGTGGGTTTTTAACAAGTTTTGTAAGTATGTGTTATTGAATCGATGCGAAATTAAGCTCTCATGTAGCACTGTATAAGATCAACAACAATAGTTTAATTTTTAATAAATGGCATGTCAAAAAAAAATTAATTTCAAAGTTAAAATTTTACACTAATCTATTTCTTAACATAATTAGCCAGTGCACTAAGTTTAATTTTAATACGGCTAGATAATACATTCATGGGTTTTGTCGAATTACTGTTCTTAAAGATCATCGAGCCGCTGCTAGGACTAAAACTGATTGGATGGGACTGATTTTCTGTCTGAGGGAGAGCTAAGCGAGTCCGAAGTGGTAAGGATTAGCATAGCATATCCGGTAAGTTTCGATGTTCCCCGCATATCAGATTTTTACTTTCCTCGCCTACTACCGTAGGTAAAAAGAAAAGTAATCTGTTCACCCAAAAAATCCAAAACCGAGGTTTCATCATAATTTTCCGTTTCAGGTATTTTCATGACGTTCATCATGTTGTGTGACGCATAACTCCCGCTTTTTTTATGCTAAAGATGTGATACTTAGCACACAAAAATTGACTAACTGTCCGGAAAATAATATTTTTCAGACTATGATAACCTTTTTTGCTAAGTTATGAAAAATTCAAATTTGACTGATTAAATTGACATTTGACACAATTGTACAGTGTACAACTATAGGAGGTAAATCGATCCAGAATATTTCATTTTGGTATTGATCTCTATTTTGAAATTATTACGTTCCAAAATTTCAACAGCCTATAAATTTTAATAAATTATTAATATTTTTAATATTAATAATTAATATTATTATTATAATATTAATATTATTAATAATATTAATAATATTATTAATTAATTATAATTAATAATTAATAACAAAAAATAAGCCTATATTCTTTAAATAAATTAAAAAAATATAAATTTAAATTTTTTTACTGCTATTCGACGTTAACGTTGACGTTGACGTCGTCAAAACGCGAGATTTATAACACACTGGGATATAACTATTCAAGTTTAAGTCTTAACGTTATTGGCGAACATAACGAACATTTTTTGGTGCGACTTATAAAAAATATATAAAACTTAATGATATAATATCATAAGGTTTTACCGCATAAGATTTAAATAATCAAATCAATGATATATATTGATAATATGCTCATAATTCTTTACTAATATAGCTCTTTTTGATAATATCTAATCAAAAAGAGCTATATTAGTAAAGAATTAAGCTGACAAGATAAGTATAACACGTATTATTTTTCTAAGCTTTAATTAATCTACGATCATAACACTATTTGTGTTTGGTAACATTAATAATTCTGAAATCGAGCATAGCGAGCTCGGGGTAATGCCACCATGGCAGATAATCGGAGTAATGCCATGCTTTTGATAATCATGCAATTCTGGGGACGAGCGAAGCAAGTCCGCTTTTTTAATACTCTAGGCTTTGGATTACCACTTTATTGTGAGATCGAGCGCAGCGAGACCGAAGTAATATTACCTTAGACTTTGGATTATGGCATGTCATTCTGAGTACGAGAGAAGCGAGTCCGAAGATGTGAGGAAAAGTTCCGAGGTACCCTGTACCCCATGTTTTATGGAACTAAACAAAAAAAACATTATATTTAAAGTAAAGATAATATATAGATATATTATTTAAGCTTTTAATATATATATATATATATATATATATATATATATATATAATATATATATATATATATATATATATATTATTAATTCGTTAAATAATAAAAGTTATCTATAGATAAATTATATAAACTCAAATTATCTATAGGTTAACAACACATATTCTCTAAAAAATAACTTAAAATACCTCAAAAAATGTGCCAAAATATAAAAACTTTACAGGTCACTGGTTCTGCGATAAAGCAATTGGATTGTTTCATATGAAAAGTCTTGATCTCGATAAAGCATTATTTTTCCTCTTTTAAACCATTTACATTTGACCGTGTATTTAATTTGCATATCTTTTTAAATTAAATTTTTTATGCGTGTTTTTTTAAAATAAAAGAAAGTATTATAGCCTTGATATTCTCGTGAATCATACGACTGCCTATGCTTGTATTTATTTTCAAAGCAGCTTGTGGATTATCCTTAAATTTAGGAAAACCTAAATGTGATTGAAATATTGATTAAGTATTTATTCAAGCAATTTGGTATTTTACTTTATTAAGCTTACTTCATAGTATTGATCAGCATATTATGATACAAAAAAACTTTATAGGGACCTCTATTTTAAATTATTAAAGCTTTTGGACCTCTTCCTCCTCAAAAGCTTTAATAACATATTATGATATTTACTTTAGACGTTACTTGCAATTAGGGTTTTTAACATAAGAATAAAACCTAGGTTCTACTCAAGCTTCTTCAATAGTACGGATAAAGCATACTATTTTCTTCCCATATATCAAACTCGCCTTCATCCTTCTGTGGTTTAATAAAGCAATACTACCTTAAGTATTGGGTAAATATAACGTTCTAAAGACAAGAGACCACAGTTCAAAGTTATACCCCCTGAAACTTTGAATTAACATTACAATCAGACGCGCAAAGCAACTCTGAAATTACAACACCCTCGCTCTTTGATTACTGGCATAAGTTTGAGGTCGAGTGTAGTGAGATGGAAACTATACGGACCACCTGTAGCTTGAAGTATGTGCGAAATTCTAAGCAAGTCCGAAGTTGTAAGAAAAAGTACCTATGTACCCTTCATTTGTTTTTATAGTTATATCATATTATATATTAAATTAAATTTTATTATAAGGATTTACTGCCTTTATCTATATTAAAAGATAGGATTTACATCATATAACAAGAAATTACCTCTACACAAAATACAACATTTTTATTTTTGATTAGAATAGGTATTTACTTAGTAAACTCACCTTGAATCGTTAAGATCGTTATTTTTTACTTTTCCTCATTTATACCGTAGGTATATAGGAAAAGTATTGTGTTTGCAAAAAACTCCGAAACCGGGATGAAACCGGAGTGTCTGTTATCATCGTAACGCCCAGTGTATTTATGCTTGAGAGTTGAAATTTTGTGAAAAAATCAGTCCACCGCTGTAGTTGTGCTATTCGAAAATATAATTTCGACAAATCATAAAACGCGAAAAAATGATGCGATCGGATTGAGATTTGGCTCGCATGTGACTATGTATAAGACTAACATATGTGCCAAGTTCATCTCATTATCATGACTTGTGTACATTTTTCAAAATATTGCAAAAAAATGAAAACAGCCAGATTGAGTTGAAATTTAGTACAAGTGTATATTATTACCTAATAAATAAGTACTCTAAGTTTCGTTTCAATACGACAAGGATATCCATGATTTTTGTTTGATTATAAAAATTAATAAGCATTGAGCATGGTCAGTGTTTTATGGGTGCCCGCTGAGCGAAGCGAGTCAAAAAGCATGTTGCAGTATTAATTTGGTGAATTGTATTTAATGTAGCGAATCCTATGTAATGAGGAATAGTTCCATGGTACCCCGTAATTGATTTTTTAATTTTAAAAACAATGCTAAGATATGATAAGAAGTGACAAACTAAGACAAGATATTAACATAAAAGTAAATTCACATCCCAGGTTTACGCTCTTAGTTTATGCATGATTATTGTTCTAACAAATTATGGCCAACTTTAGAATACATTTTGAACGCCACGGTTGTCACTATCACCTGAGATTTTTTCCGCAGGTACTAAGGTTCGAGCATTATTATTTCATTTAGCTGATTTTTTGCCTATAAGTCTGGTGGACGTCTAATAATTAGTATATTGTATTTAATGAATTGCTAATAAATGCAGGTTTACACGTTTCTTTGATTCATTCAAGTTTTCAAACAATAGAATATTTATTGTTATGTCACAATTAGACTTGTCTTGTTTGCAACAAGTCTGCACTGATTTACGTTCAACATTAAACATATTTTATAACACTTGAGATCAACCAATAAAACATAAATTTAGAGCGCTAATGCCTTTATGTTAAAGTTAGATTAATTAAGGCGATAAATTATCATTTGTTAATTTAATCGTTGTTATATTTCTACTAAATAATAGTTTTCAAGCAACAATAAATTAATGGCACTACTCTAAAATATTTATATTAAAAAATATTATTACAATTGTATTTTTCCCAATTCTATGCTTCCTTGGACCACCTTTACCATTTAATATTTTTTTTTTTTTTTTTAAACAAGTTCTTTATTGGCAAAAGTAATACAATATTTATTTTTGTGTATACCCGGAGCCATAATTATATTTATTGATTAGGGTAATTTGTGCCTCTTTATTTTATTTATTTATTTGTTATTTTTGTGGTATAAATTTGATTATTTTTTGGGGTGTGAGGGGTTTGTTTGGTCAAGGATAATTTTATCTTTTTTGGTTTGGTATTTTTATTTTTTATTTATTTGTTTATTTTTTTTTGGGGGGGGATTGTCAAAAGGTATTTTTGGTTGGTGTTTTGAATAGAATTATATTGTATAGGTAGTTTTTGCAGGAGTTTCAAAAGGTTGCCTATGCAGTCTGTGGACTGACTTTTAATGATTCAACCTGGCATTCGCCTGTAAAATTGAGGGAAACCACAGAAAAACCTCAATCAGGTGATCGACACGGCGGGTCCTGGGTGTAAAGGTTATGTTATTATTTTTTTTACGTTTGGGGGTTTAACTGTTAAGGTTTGGTCTCTAGATTTTTTTTTTTTGAGGCTAAGGGGAATAGTTAATTTTTATTTACGAATTTGAGTGTATTTATTATATTTTTTAATTTTGAGAAGAGCAGAGTCTTTGATTTTTTCAGTATTGTCTTGGATTATCTTGAAGTTTGACATCTTGATATAATTTTGTCCGTTCTGTCTTGTATTTTGTGCAGTCTAGTAGGATTGTGTTCTACTGTTTCGTCTATTGTCGGGCAGGAGTGGCATGCTGGGGAGTCGCTTTAACCCAATCTTGTAGTGATATTGAATGCATCTGGCATGTTGACTTCTTAATCTGTTTATGCAGACAATATCTCTTCTTGACAGTCTCGATTTCCAGAACCAAGGTTTAGCGGGAAACTATCTTGATGATTTCTTTAAAAAATTTTCCCCTTTTCTGGTTCTTCGTTGAGTTTGTGTTCCAGTCTTCTAGCATTTCTTTTTGATACTGATATAAGATCACTTGCAGGTATTTTATAGCTCGATGATCTTGTTGGATTTTTTGCAAAGGTGATCAGCTTGTTCATTTCCCTGGACTCCAGAGTGTGATTTTACCCATATAAAAGTCTATTTGTTGTACTGTTGGTCAGTTCGTTTATTTCTTGTAGGATATGCATATATATGTGATCTATTTTGAAGTGAGTGAAATGTTGGATAGTTTTGTAAGTATTCCTTGGTTGTTCGCAGCAATAGTGTATTTGTTTTTGAGTATTTTGTAATGTTTTTTATATATGTAAGAGATTGTAAAATTCCTAAGCTTTCCTAATGTAAATATGTTAGTGTACTGTGGGCATGAAAAACTTTGTCCAATTTTTAGTTGTAATCATAATATGAGTAACCAGTTTTGTCTTGTTTGTTTTGATCCGTCGGTTAAATATTAAGTAGGTGGTTGTGGATGTATGTTGTATAGTTGTTCATGGAAAGTTATGTTGTTGTACGGATAAGTTTAGTTTTTGGTATGTTTATTGTTATTGTTGGTAGATATCGTCAAAAAGAAATTTGATAGATTGGGAGTAATTTATGTGGTATATACTTTGGTTGAGATGAGGTTGTAATAATTTGTAGCTATTTATATGTAATGGAGGTGTTTTATGTCGCCAGTATCGATGATTATTATTTATTTTGTTGTTTAAATTGACAATAGTTGTTAGTAAAGGAGATTGTTGAGAATATAATTTGATGAAGTGTTTGTCAGTCAGATATTGTCTTCGTATGTTAAGTGGTGTTCTGAGCATTTCAGTATGTATTATTGTTTATTGGTGTGGATTTTAAGATATCCATACATAATCTTAAAGCTCTGTATTGTAAAACGGTCTAGTTTTGTAAGTAAGTATTGTTTGGCATTACCGTAAATGGGGGAGGCAAAGTCTATGCATGCCCGTATTGTTTGCCCTATAAAATGTAATAAGAGTTTTTGGGTCACATCCCCATGCTTTATTGCTGACCATTTTCATGATATTAAGGTATTTTTCACATTTTGAGACTACTGTATTTATATGGTCTTTCCATGTCAGTTTTGGTCAAGGTAGAGTCCTAGAAAATCTAACAGTTCTTTTTTCTTTTTATTCTTATGTTGTCAAAAAAATCTCGTCATCAGAAGGATTTGTTACGTCTTGTAAAGATGCAACATTCAGATTTGTCTTGGATAGTTCTAACCCAGTAAGTTTTTGTCCATTCTTGTATTTGTTTTAGGGTGTTAGTTAGGTCGGTTATCATGTCATTTATTTTGCTGTTTACAGTATATATAAGTATGTCGTCAGCAATTGAAGTATTTTTACAGGAGGGGTTATAATTTTGTTCTAAGTCAAAGGTATGTATTAAGTATAAAATTGGGCTTAAGATGGCCCTTGAGGGACACCTCGTCTTGTGAGTCTACGTCCGACTATTTGACGCGTTAATCGAAAAAGAAGGATTCGTCAGTTATTAATTTTATGATAAAGTTTGCAGTTTGTTTTGGTATGTCTAGTCGTAAAAGTTTGTGGTAAAGTATAGTTAAATCTACGTTGTCAATAAGCTCCGGTGATGTCTAATAGAGAGATAATACTGATTTTTTTTGAGTAAATGCACTATGTATGTCATTTGTTAGTTTGTGTTGACTTTCTAGGGTTGATTTATTTCTTCTGAAGCCTTTTTGTGAAAAAGGCAGTTTGTTATTGGATTCCAACCACCATTCTAATCTATTTTTTAGTAATCTTTCAAATGTCTTCAGCATGCAAGATGATAAAGATATTGGTCTATAGTTTGAAGCTATGTCAACAGTTTTTCCTGGTTTTTTTATTGGGTATTATGTATGTGCGCCATGAGTAAGGGATTTGTTGAGAAGTCCAAATATTATTAAATATATTTAAAAGAATTTGTTTTGATATTGTTGGTAAGTGATGTATCATGTCATAGTGTATATTATCAAAGCCGGGAGCAGTATTACTGTGCTTTATTGCAGCATTTAATTCATTGATTGTAAAAGTTTTCGGTCAGTATGTGATTATTATTGGTTGGGATATAGGGTGGAGTTATGTTGGTAACTGACGGAGGGGCAAGTTTGTCCATAAAGTCTTCGAGCCATGGTCCTGTATTAGTATGGGAGTCATTAATTTCAGTTTTGTTTATTTTTCTAAAAGATTTCCAAACAGAAGATGGGAATTTTTTGTAAAGTTTAAGCTGTCACAATATTTTTTTCCAACCACTTTTTTGTTTACGTTTTAATGTTCGTCTAAATTTTAGCATTTGCTCTTTTGAAACTAATAAAAGTTTGTAAGTTAGGGTTAGTATTGTAATTTTGGTAAGCATTATAACGATCGTTTTTAGTTTGTTCACAACTAGAGTCCCACCAATGAATTAAATTAGGGTACGGAATTGAAGTAATTTTACGTTTCTTTATTTCAGGGATAGATTTTTGCATGCGTCGTTAATGTCTTGTATAAATTCATCGTAAGTTGGTTGGATGTGATTATCTAATACTTTTTGTGTCAAAGTTAGTAAAGTGTCATGGTATTCTGTCCAGTTAGCTTTATCAATATTCCAGCGTCTTGCTGGATACCTGTATAGTTTAGGTATATTAAAAGAGTTTTTTCAATTATTATAGGGAGGTGGTTGGAACCATGGGGGTCGTCTAAAATTGTCCATGTAAAGTCCGTTGCAATATTGTTAGAGCTAGAGAAAGGTCATTACAGAGTTAGTTTTTTGATTTATTTTGGGTATTAGGGTTTGGTTTGTGATTGTTAAGAACAATTGTATTGGTATCTTCAATTGCTGTCAGTAAGTTGTCTCCTTTTAGTCACTATAAGTACATCCCATGCCGTGTGATGGCTGTTAAAGTCTCTAATATTAGGTATGGGGTGGTTAAAGAGTTGAATAAATTAAGCCATTGGTTTATCGTTATTTTATTTGTTGGTGGGTTGTATAATGAAATTATATTTAATGTTGAGTGTTTATATGTTATTTGTATTCCTATAATGTCTGTGTGTATGTGTGGTAGGTTATGGAGTGGTTTGTACTGTATATTAGATTTAATTAATATTGCGACTCCACCACCCTTTCTGTCGTCTTGTCTGTTAAAAGATAGTAAATTATATCCTTTAAAGGTGATATTAGTTTGTTTGTCAAACATGTCTCAGAAAGACATGCTATGTCAATATTGGATGTAAATAAGAGGTGTTCAAGAGAATGTTTTTGTTATTTGCTGACCTAATGTTCCACTGCAGTATCCTGAATGCTCGCAAGTTAAACTTGCGAGCATTCAAGACACTGCAGTGGTTGTTTGTCTTGTTAAGAGGCCAAGACATGTTATGGTGAGTTGAGTTTAGAATGTATTAAGTTTTTTATAGTATTGTCGTCTATGTGAGTTTGTGTAATGTTTGTGTGTAATTGTAAATATTGTTTTGTTACTTCAGTTATAATGTTTATTATGTGTTGTTGATTAATGTCAATATTATAGTTTTCAGTATGAGTCATTGGTTTATAGGGATTTGACTGTATCAGTCCTCCCGGTGTTTGTTTGGGGTTTATAGGGGTTTGTATATATAGTTTATTGTCGGGGGCTATATGATGAAGTTTTTGGCGCTTAGGATTATTTTGGGGATTGGTAAGGTTTGTATTTGATATTTGCGTGATTCAGTATTTATGGTTAGGTTGGGAATAGTTTCAGTTGGTTCGGATTGAAGGACTGTTGCATATGTTTTGTTACTAATTTGTAATTTTGCCTCGCCGAAAGATATATTATTTTGTACCATAGTTTTCTTTATGCTTTTTTGTATTTTAAATTCGGGACAGTCTTTTAAGTTTGTTGTCTTATGTCCTTGTTTACAGTGAATACATATGGGGGAAGTTATTTTAGGGCATTGTTGTATCTCGTTTTTTTATCATTTATTCCATGAGTTGAAGGGTTTAACCCGCATGTTTCACAGCGGGTAGAACCTTTGCAATCAATTTCTCTATGTCCAAATCGGAGACAATTTTGACACTGTATTACTCGGGGAATGTACGGTTCAATTGGGCATCTCACAAAGTGTAGATAAGCGTAAGGTGGTAATGATTGGCCTCTAACTGTTATAAATATTGATTGTGTGGGGATAAATTTTGGTGTATTGTTGTCAATTACTTTTCTTGTTATTCGTTTAACGTTAATTAGTTTTATATTTGTATTCTGAAAATTCATATTTTGTAAAATTTCTGATTCTGTTAAGGATTGCTCAATTCCCCGAACAACCCCTTTTTTGTAGATTATTGATTTTGGTATGAATGTGTTATAATTTTCATTTAGTGTTTGGGAAGTTATGAGTTTGTTTGCATTAATTCTATTATTAAGTGTTATTTTTATTTTGTTCACAGAAATACTGGTTATTTGAGTAATTTCGTTGTTTTTAAATCCTAAGGTTTCATGTAATAGTTTACCTATCGTCATGGGTGGAGTCTTGATATTCCTTTATTATTAGAATTGGTATTTTTGTGTTGTATTATAACATGGTATGGACCCATGTCATGTGTGTCATATTGTTCGGGTATTTGGTATGTCCGTCATAGTAAGTTGATTGGTCTCCATTACCTCGTTTAGTCCTCCGCTGTTTTCTTGCATTTTTTTATTATTTCTTTTGTTCTTTTGACTTCTTCTTTCTTGGTGCTGTTTCTAGAAGTTCTTAAATAGTTTTTTTTCTTATTTTAGTAGATTTAGGGCGGTTTTCTTCTCTTTTTTTTTAATTTATTTTTTACGCTGTCACTGCTGTCAAGCGTATGTTCAAAGGTTTTAAATGATTTAATATTTTATTAAATTAAAAGTTACTCTAACTATTTTTTTTTATTACTGTTGAAAATAAGTTAATAATTTATGTGTAAAATAAAAATGAATAAGATTTATGTGAATAATTTGAAATTTAAATAAGATTTTTTTGCATAAATATTCTAATCCTTTAATTTAAAAATTACTTTTTAATTAATTCAAATTATTATTTTAAAATTTGTGCGAAATTTAATGCATTTTATATTTTTCCTTGTTATTTTAACAAGTTAGTTAAATGCTGTTATTGCTTAAATCATTTAAATATTTTATTATTTAAATAATATTATTTGTTATTACTATTCTAGAATAGTAAATTAGTTTTATTCTCCTTTCTCGATGTTGCTTATCACTTGTAATCTAAGAATTATTCTTGCGCCGAGTTTCGCAAACCAGATACATTTTCTTTAAGAGTCCTGCTTTCTTGCTTATCAATATAATTTGTTAAGGACAAGCGAAGCAAGAAGTCTTAAAATATACTGCATTATAATTAAGACAAAAAACTTTATTGGGACCTCTATTTTAAATTATTCAAGCTTTTGAGGAGGAATAGGTCCAAAATAAATTAAGTGATTTTTTTTATTTTAAGCGAAAAATTTTTTAGTTAGGTGAGGAAAAGGAGATACCCTGTACCCAATTTTTATTCTCTATCTACTTTTGTTGCATTTAGCTCCCTCCCTTTAACAATTTTAGCTCCGCATTTTGTGTTTACCAACTTAAGAATTCATCCCCTAAAAACTTTCGGAGATAAATCTCGGTTTCTTTTGTGAAATGAATGTCTTTTAAAAGTCTATGTAAGATTGAGTGTTGCTAAGCCGAAAAACTGTTTCTGCATTTTTCAGTTTTCCCTCCTTATTTTCATTTTAAGAGTTAAATTATGCAGATCTTTGGTTAAAAGGGAGAGAGGGTGGTTTTGTAATGCAGTGGATGAAACGTTTGGTGCAATTCAATGTTCCTTCAATGTCTTCATCTGCTTTAATCCGGTAGGGGGCCAAGTTGATTTTTTCGCTCGAAGGGAACTTTTTTTTATCTGCGAATAAAAAGTTGATGACAACTACAGTAAGGAATGGAATTGAGGGGTTTTAAAAAAATATAAGAGAATGAAAACGAAGGGTAGGATTGAATCCAATTGTTGATATTTTCAACAATGTTATGATCTTCTGGCTTCATAGAACTCGTGCTAACTTGAAAATCTTAAGTTATGGCTGCAGAGGGCTATCTTTCATCCCGTACAATTAGTACGTCTACACAAATATACCTTCTCATACCTTTTTTTGTTTACCCTACAATCACTACACACACAATTACTACAAATATTATAGACCTTTCCGTTCCAACCTCTATATAACGGAATAGTTGGGATTCCGTCTTTACCGTATCATTAGAAGGTTTGGTAGATGTAAGGGAACGTCCGGCATAAATCTCCTTGTTGCCCAATATCACATAATTGGGAAGCAAATGAATGCAGAGCGAGGAACCCTGGGAAGCTCTTAAACAAACTTACTAGCATGCATTCCTTTGCCGCCCTCTTCCTCTTTGAAACTGAAAATATTTCATTCACAAATATTTTTGAAATATATCTCGATTCTGGAGTATTACTAAAACTGGTTTTCAATTATACCTCTAAATCTTGAAAGTAAAGTGTATTATTCGTATAGTATAAACAATTTACTTCTTTTCTCATGCGCTTTATTTACTTAAAATTTAATCAATAATCAACAAGCAGTACCGTATTGATTATGGCTAAATTATGATGGTTTTGTGTCATCAGCATCTTCTCTGTGGAATTGAAACCTTAAGAACTAATTTTTAATTTTATTTTTCTTGGTTTTAATTTGACACCAGTGTTCCTGAGATCTTGAAAGCGCCCTTTATCTTAAGCCTTACTGAAGTCTGGAATCTAGTTTGATGCACAGTGCTTTCTTAAGCATTTTTATTCACTTCTAATAACTTTGATGGGCATCCAAACTCTTAAATTTAAATTTTAATTTTGGATTACATTGGAAGACCAAATATTTGAAAAAACAAATATCTTCAAAGATGAATTATATAATATTTATTTGTATTATATTTTATTTGAAAAGTATGAAATATTCCAGCAGCGCCTGATGCTACGCTCTGCCGGGGGGGGGGGGCTGCACTTTACATAACTGCCGGGGGCTATAATGCTGTACTCTATTTGTTTGTTTATTAGCAAATTTGGCTGAACTTCGGTATACGGTGCACCCTGTTATCAATACTATATATCGATATATTTTTAGTTTAGAGATGTGACGTAGGAATAATCGATATATGCCTTTTCTTTAACGTTTATGAACATATTTTATTATTTTTTTAAATGTTTTTTGTTGTTTGTGTTTTTTTTATTTGTTGTAAAATGGTTTATAACTATTTTCATATTTTTTTTATGTTTTTATAATGTTTTAACTATGTTTTCATAAGAATAATCGATGATACATCACATCTAATTTTATGTTACGCGTATTTTTTACGCATTTTTGTGTTTGTTATTTTCAGGTTTTTTATTATATTTTTGTTGTTAATGTTTTCATTTATTTGTTGTATGGTTTTTTTAATGTTTTGATTATAATTAATAATTTAACGACGCTGCTTATCTTTTAAGTGCACAGTTCTCGTTTACGTGTCGCGTAACTAAAAATATATCGATATATAGTATTGATAACAGGGTGCACCGTATACCGAAGATTTACCGCAAATTTAAATGAAAATGTGGTTTTTTACTCAAGCTAGCTTTTAACTTTAAACAAAAATGCCATATTTCGCTGTCATAGTTATTGTCTCTAGCTGTTAATAATTGTCTTACGCACATGTTAGTCTCTTATTCATGTTAGGTTATAGTCGTTCCTTTTTTCTTGATAAAAGAGGGGGGAAAATGTCTCATTATCATTTGTATACGGTGTAGAAATAGAAAGTAACTGTCTTTGTCTTAAACGATTTGTCTTCATTTTTAATGAAACAATACACTGTTTTCACATTATTTGTAACTAGATAATTTGGCGTTTGTTATTTCTTTAGAATAACAATGTTAAGTATGACTAATGGGTGTTGATTTTTGTGGAATAAACATGTTTAATGTGAAAGTCAACAAAAATAAAGTGAAAACTGTTTTGAAAGTAAAAATTGTCACAAATATTTAAGTTTGTTAACAAAAGAAAATAAGTGAAAGGTTTTACTAAGTAGGTCAAAGGGACCATAACTTTGGCTACAAAGAGTTCTTTTTAGACTAAAATTTAGGACAGAAATTATTGATGTTTTGCCTAGTAACCTATTCTGTATTGTTAGAAGTTTTATTAAACGTCTGTAAATCAAAGTAAAGTTTGTAGACAAGTTAATGTTTACTGACAAACAGATAAATAATACAAATATTTACTGTGTGACGGTGCCAAGGGCATATTATATGGCACTAGTACTTCTTACTTATTTGTTTCATTGTCACATACTGACCCTTTAGGGTAAATAGGGGTAATAAACAATTTTCGTTCGGCACCCTCGGTTATGACTAAGTAGGTTTGTAGTTTTACAGCATGTACCTTAGAGAGGCTAACTGTTCACTTCATACAACTTCATTATCATTCCATATTTTACTAAATGCTTATAAATATTGTTAAAATGGGTTCGAAAATATGGATCTGGTTCATGAGGTAACAAGGTCACAATATTGTGATTGTATGTCAAGTTGAAGTGTCTACAAAGTACATGGCTGTCATCTCATGTATCCTGCCTGTCACATTACAATGACATTATTTTTTAAATTACACAACATAGTATTTCGAAATGACTGCATTTGTTATTTCTTTATTGCAGCTGTTGCAAATGGTGAACGAACCTTTTAGGGTCAAATATCGTTCTTACTAATTCTCTGTTGTTATTTAGTAAGTTTAATTGTACTACTTTATTACCTATATTAGTTGCTCTGTGTATTATCATTTCTAGTACTCATTAGAACATCATTGCAATTATAAAATAGGTGTTTCTATGCATGTTTATAAACAATAACAAGCTGCCAAATATGGAGCTAATATTCCTTACCTTATAAGACAACCATGATTGTGGCCTGCTTATTAAAGTTAAATATTTCAAGAACTGGACTAGCCGCATATGCGTGGTTGAAGTTTGCACTCAAAAACTAAACTGGCCATAGAAATAAATTATAACAAAACATTTTCTTTCAAACTTTGACCGCCATTATTATCCAATACTATATTGGATTTTCTTTCAAATTTAATCAGTTCTTTCTCTCATGGAATTTAATTTCTGCCTCAAGTTACATATTTTGATTGAGCCATGAGGAATGTACTATCTTATCTAGGAAAGTGCACATTACTATGTACGGACTATGTGGTTTATTAGTGTTACATGGACTCATCCTTTTAATCTCGTCAGCATTATTTTCAATTTTGGGATCCGGAGGCTCTGAAACGTAATTTGATAAGGAATATGTTTGCTTATGCAGTACTTCTCCATTATACGAAGTATGGAAACATTATTACACTGACTTAATTACTCTACTCCTATAGGGCTATTTTTTGAAAAGATCTTTAAATTTACTTTCACTTATATTTAAGTCCGAAAGGGTTATTTTACATTGTATATTAATTACTAGATACGAATCCCTTATTTGTGAGGTTTTTCTATAACTTGTACTTTTACCCTAAAATCTGAAAATTGCACCGTGCAGTCAACAAACGTCTATATTATTATCAAGATTATCATATCCCGAGATATATGTCAAGATTAGTTACCTTCCAAACGTTTGTTAGCACATCATTTGAAAGTTATAGCTTCACAGAAAATTAAATTAGTAATTAATTGTAACCTCCCTGACCTCTACTGATTTTTAGATAGATATTGGATCTATAAATATCCCTGTGGTAATTGAATGCCGTATGTTTGCTAATAAAGATTGATCACGTCCTTATATCACATGTATATTGTATACCAAGTATAGAAAGCTTTTGTTGTTTATTTTTTCTGGTTATAATAAAAACAAATGTGATAGGTTGAAAAGGTGAATATTTGAACAAATGAAAGTAATAAGTACTGAAATTTCTATGTTATTGAATTTCATAATTTTGTTTGCGGCAGCAATATTAAAATAAATCGGTAATTATTGTGGTTTATTAGTGTTACATGTACATTCATTATTATATTAATTTAAAAAAACCATCAACATTACATGAAAAATAGTAAAGGTTGTCTATGAAGATTTCAGGGTTGTCGTGCGTCATGCATATCTGGAAATGTGATTTCTGTAAATATTGATATTCTATACAATAATTAGATCTTGTAACGTAACGGTGGTTATGATATTCCTTGAGGCCCTAGGTGTCACCGTTTTGTAAATATATAACACATCATTTGGCTTTAGGGCTCTGATTAGGTGATATTATTACTTTTCCTCATTTATACCGTAGGTATATGGGAAAAGTATTGTGTAATAAAATAATATAAAATCCGAAACCGGGATGTCACCGATGTTATCTGTTTTATGTGTTTTTAAAGCCTCCTGAGTGGTTTTCACAAAGTTGTGTATGTGTGTGTTAGCTCACACCTAGCTCCTAGTGTATTTATGCTAGTGAGATAAAACTTTGTTAAAAAACTAGTCTCCCGCTGTAGTTGTATTATTCGGAAATTAATTGTTTCATGACTTTATTATTAACCTTTAATACTATTAACCTTTGCATTAACCTGCAACAATGACTCAGCAAAAATTTAGAAAAAACATAAAACGCGGAAAAATGATGCGATCGGATTGAGATTTGACACGCATGTAGATATGTATAAGACTAAAATATGTGCCATGTTTCATCTTATTATCAGCATTAGTTAAATTTGTATTAAATGACTTGTGTACGTATTTTAATAGATTACAATGAATCGGGAAACAATCCAATTGAGTTGAAACTTGGTACAAGTACATACCTTTACGTAATAAATAAACTAAGTTTTGTTTCAAGACAGCAACTATATCTATGATTTTCGTTGGATCATAAGAATTATTTAGCGTTCAGCGTGGTCAGTGCTGTATAGGTGCTGAAACGGATGATTTTACTATGCTACAGTATAAATTTGGTGAATTGTTTTTCTTAAGACGAACGAAGCGAGTCCGAAGTATGGATGTGATAAGGCAAAGTTCTGAGGTACCCCGTACCTCGTTTTTTTTATTGTAGCAAATTACAAACTAAAATGAAATTATGAAATTAGGGTACTTAAATATGGTAATTTTTTACCACTTTTGGTAACCATATACTCAATATCAGAACATAAAACTATAACCACATTCTGCTGATATTTGACCAAGCTATTGTTTAACATATATCATAGATTTCGGTGTATAAATAATATATCTAACAAAAATTTGTGTTATATGTTAAATAATAGCTTAATGAAAAATTATTGGAATAAAGTGATATTGGTGTGAAATTTTATAAGATATAATGCAATTTTATGCTTTGGTAAGCTCTAAGAAAACTCTTCAAAGTTATCAAGCGTGATGACTTATTAAAATTGCCATATATGTTTATTAGTTACCAACATAATGATGGTAAATTTGAACATGCAAAAATCAATTTGTTTGAGCGAAAGAAGTTTATAGATTTAATGATGTATGATGTTATATATATATATATATAATATATATATATATATATATATATATATATATATATATATATATATATATATATATATATATATATATATATATATATATATATAAACACACGTACGATTACTTTTGTGCGCTTTTCTTATCGGATGAAACTTTGGTTCAAATAATCATATAAAAGTTTTCATTTTTGTCAAATGGCGGAAGATTTTTTTAAGTGAAAAACTTCCGCCCTTTGACAAAAAATGTAAACTTTTATATGATTATTTGAACCAAAGTTTCATCCGATAAGAAAAGCGCACAAAAGTAATCGTACGTGTGTTTATATATATATAATATATATATATTATATATATAATATATATATATATATATATATATATAACATCATACATCATTAAATCTATAAACTTCTTTCGCTCAAACAAATTGATTTTTGCAAGTTCAAATTTACCATCATTATGTTGGTAACTAATAAACATATATGGCAATTTTAATAAGTCATCACGCTTGATAACTTTGAAGAGTTTTCTTAGAGCTTACCAAAGCATAAAATTGCATTATATCTTATAAAATTTCACACCAATATCACTTTATTCCAATAATTTTTCATTAAGCTATTATTTAACATATAACACAAATTTTTGTTAGATATATTATTTATACACCGAAATCTATGATATATGTTAAACAATAGCTTGGTCAAATATCAGCAGAATGTGGTTATAGTTTTATGTTCTGATATTGAGTATATGGTTACCAAAAGTGGTAACAAAATTACCATATTTAAGTACCCTAATTTCATAATTTCATTTTAGTTTGTAATTTGCTACAATAAAAAAAACGAGGTACGGGGTACCTCAGAACTTTGCCTTATCACATCCATACTTCGGACTCGCTTCGTTCGTCTTAAGAAAAACAATTCACCAAATTTATACTGTAGCATAGTAAAATCATCCGTTTCAGCACCTATACAGCACTGACCACGCTGAACGCTAAATAATTCTTATGATCCAACGAAAATCATAGATATAGTTGCTGTCTTGAAACAAAACTTAGTTTATTTATTACGTAAAGGTATGTACTTGTACCAAGTTTCAACTCAATTGGATTGTTTCCCGATTCATTGCAATCTATTAAAATACGTACACAAGTCATTTAATACAAATTTAACTAATGCTGATAATAAGATGAAACATGGCACATATTTTAGTCTTATACATATCTACATGCGTGTCAAATCTCAATCCGATCGCATCATTTTTCCCCTTTTTTTTTTTTTCTAAATTTTTGCTGAGTCATTGTTGCAGGTTAATGCAAAGGTTAATAGTATTAAAGGTTAATAATAAAGTCATGAAACAATTAATTTCCGAATAATACAACTACAGCGGGAGACTAGTTTTTTAACAAAGTTTTATCTCACTAGCATAAATACACTAGGAGCTAGGTGTGAGCTAACACACACATACACAACTTTTGAACTTTTGGTTTAAATAATCATATAAAAGTTTACATTTTTTGTCAAAGGGCGGAAGTTTTTCACTTAAAAAAATCTTTTGAATTTATGGCATTACGGTGTACTTTTGTATTTAACTTTTTTTTTACATTTAACTGTTTTTGTACTTTTACATTGGGTCCATAAGAATGTTGTTCTAACTAGTTGTACTAGGTAGTCAAAGGGCCAGGGCGGTATTAACTGCTCTGTAAACGGAACCTAATTTTATTACAACTGTAAGTACGCGATACCGTTAACTTGTGACCTGGTGTGCAAGGGTTCAAAGCTTTGCCGGCTTTATTACTGTATTGACACTGATTAGGAATTCTAAGTTATGATACATATTTGCATTAATAAATGCAGGACTGTGTTTAAGAAAGAAAAAAAAAGAAATGTGACAATATTTTGTTTTTCCGTTACTTAAAAATTATTACTTAAGAGCCACCTATTAGAATATGCCCTGTGCAATAATTATGGCCTATGACAACTATTCCCCATATATGACTATCCCTAGCCCATGACTATTCGGAGGACATCTATTAACATATTTGTTTCAAATATTTAGAAGTGAGAACTCATGTTCACACTATCAGTGCTTTCATAGTTACAATTGTAAATTAGCCATTTTTCATCTTTTTTTACTAAGCCACGACTTGATTTGAATTTCTACTCCTAACATAATTTGTTATAACGATGTACATTTTTGTCTGTAAAAAGAAAATAGCGTTTCATATTACTCTTTGAAATAAACCAAAGAGCAAACCATCACCTTTTCCATTGGACGTCCAATTATCGTAAAAATCTCTGGGCGTATTTACATTAACCAATAATCTCCAAGTCATAAACGTTATTTTTAATGCCCTTTTCACAAGTAAATAGCGTGACCTGTTATTTAACTTCGTTAAGAAATTGTTATTGAATACAATATCATCTTTACGGCTAGGGATTTTTTAGGGGCGGTAACATCGTCAAACACTCTCGTCTGGAGAGGCACGAACCTCGGAGGCTGTTAACACTTTTCACGACCGAACAAGGCCTCCGGCGTCGATTACTAATGCTGTTGCTAATAAATAACGATATAATTCTTAACTTAATATGGTCCGGTCTGCAATATAACTTTACAACTATCCCTTGTTTGGCGTATTTTTATAACTGCTTTTAATAACTTCGGATACTTTATTTTTATTACTTCCATGTTTTTTAAAAAATATTTTTGAATATAGAGTAAAACTTATAGGGTGTATTTATTTGTTTGAAATTGCATTTAATTTATATTGGTTTCTTCGTATGTGACTTTTATGTTATTGCATAATTTTATTTGCATTCAAGTATCATTAAATTTTAAGTCTCCAGACTATATTCAGCAGCATATCTTAGCCAAGTAAGGTGATATTCATTAATGACTCCATGTAATTATTAGCAGTTTAATTCAACCAATGACATTATTTTTGATAAATCAAAGTGCTGTTATATTAATACTAGTTAAGGTAACACTAGTAACGAATATTTACTACTCACTACTAACTAATAATAATTAAGGTACCACTATTAACTACTTACTACTGCTAACTATTAACTAATACTAGTTAAGGTAACACTAGTAACTACTAACTAATACTAGTTAAGGTGACACTAGTAACTACTAACTAATACTAGTTAAGGTGACACTAGTAACGACTAGTTGCTACTCACTACTAACTAATAATAATTAAGGTACCACTATTAACTACTTACTACTGCTAACTATTAACTAATACTAGTTAAGGTAACACTAGTAACTACTAACTAATACTAGTTAAGGTAACACTAGTAACTACTAACTAATACTAGTTAAGGTGACACTAGTAACGACTAGTTACTACTCACTACTAACTAATACTAGTTATGGTAACACTAGTAACTACTAACTACTGCTAACTACTAACTAATACTATTTAAGGAAACACTAGTAACTACTATCTACTACTCACTACTAACTAATAATAGTTAAGGTAACACTATTAACTGCTAACTACTACTAACTTATACTTGTTAAAGAAAATTCCAAGTGTAAATTCCAATTAAATTAAAAAATATTTTACAAATATATTATTAAACTAACTATTTCATGAAATAACTTTAAGAGTGTTTAGTTATATCATTAAATGAGTATTTTCTAAAGGTCATATTTTTCCTTTGGAAATAAAATGGACAATATAAAAAATCGGGTATTGAATACCTTGGTACTTTTCCTCACAATGTCGGTACTTGACCTCAAAATAGAATGTTTATCCGAAGAATACTGTTTTATAACTATGGACTCGCTTTGCTCATCCTCAGAATATCATGATTATCCAAAGCCTTAGGTGGTATTACTTCGGTGTCGCTACGCTTGACTTAAAAATAAAATGGTTTTCCAAAGTATATGGTGTAAAGTCATTGACTCGCATCGCTCGTCCTTAGAATCACTACTAACGCGCTTAAGATGACATTACTTCGGTCATCAGAATTATTAGGTATCCGAATATCTAGGGTGTTATAGCGTGTTATTGGGGTTATTGAAGCTTTAAATAAAGTAATTAAAGAGTTTAAGTTGTTCTTTTCCTAATAGTAATTACGAGTATACAAAGGATTAACAATGTAAAAGAATTAGTGAAAATAATAGGTAAAAAGTAAAAATAAAAGATAAAAAGAATAAGTAAAAATGAAAGGCAAATAGTAAAAGTAAAAGATAAAAAGGATCGTTTTGTAAAATAACCTCAAGATACACGTACTTGTTTCCTTTGGAGAATCGAAAAAAATGTTTAGTGTATACTGTTAATATAAATGTTAATGATATAATTATAAATGTTAATATAGTGCTCAGGATAGAAAGCATAAGCCGAAATCGTTAGCGAAACATGTAATGTTGAGCTAGTAATCAAGCATTTCAAAGAAAATGCGCCTGGCTTGGGGGCCTCCGCACCAGAATTATTATAACACTGCTGATTCCAACGTATTTCGAAAGCAACCTAAGTATATCAATATTTTACTCTATGATATAATAACAAGATTATTTACTATGTTTATAAAACAAGCTATCATTACATTAAGATCATCATGCAAATAGCGTCAATAAAGTACCACCAATATAATTGTTATTGTGTTTGTTCATAATGAACAATGCTGTAAAAAATCAAACTCTGACTCGGCATATTTCTGCGAACTTGTTTTTACTTTTAAAATTGATCGTACACGGCTTGCATCCTCACTCTGAATGTAAGTTTTTTATTTAGTTTACGAGTATAGAATATTAAAGTAAAGAACTAAAGTGTTGATTGAGAAGAAAGATGTTGCATAAGGATGCTGTTGTTTTATTTGTGTTAAAATTCTAAGAGTGTCGCCGCTGTACGTCTCAAGACACTGGTTTGGACTTAAGTGGTGTTATTTCTCATCTTTGGTTTCCTCGGGGCAATACCCTTCACCTTTGAAAAGATAGATACAAGCAAACCTGTCCTTTTTCTATAAATCTATCTATGATTTTTCGCTACCGTTAGAAGTTAAACATCGTTTAGCTCCCTGATCTTTACTGATCCTGTCCAATTGCCGTTTTTTATTATTGTACATTTTTTTAAAGAATAGAGTTTTAATAGCCATTCTTTTGCTGACATAAAAATTCTTCTTGTTTACTTTTATCCTCTTTATTATTGTGTAAAGTAACAAAACAAACAATAATACATCAATCTGACATAGATGATTACTTTTTCATCAAACTATTTCATGGTAATGATTAGTCTTAACATTATCTAGTACAAACACTTCCTAATGATCTTATTTATCATTAAATCGTTATCCTACTTTACGTTAACAAAATATGGTAACTTAGATTTTAATCTAGTGTAATCTTTATTGATGTCATTACTGTCAATACTTGGTGGATACAGATAAGTGAACCGATTTAAGCTTAGAGATAGATATACAAAGCAGCCAAGACTGCACCTTCAATACCAAAAAGAAATAATACTAGTTAATTATACCTGTGAAATCCCCCTGTTTCGTAGATCATCTGAGTTTATTAGGCCTATAAACTTGCTTTGTTCAAAATTTAAAGAAGTCTTGATGTCTAAAATCGTTATTATTATCGTTATCAAATTGTTAACTTAATAAATTGTTAACTTAATCAAAAGATTCAGGTCCGCGTAGCGGGTCTGAATCTTTTGATTCGAGGTGTTGACACGTGAGGCGAAGTATTATACATTTGATAAATGAATGGCAAAATGCCATGTTACAACAACGTAATAGAACATCAAATAATACGAAACAACAATAATGTTGCTGCAAAAGGAGGACTCTGGGCGAGGCTTGAGGGCCGACGTCGCTTAGGGACTAGGGGCCAAGGACCTACAGGTAATCATTAAAGTTATGCCTGTTTTAAATACCGTTCTTATAAACCTTGCTTTCTGATCATAAGATCTAGCAAGTTTCAAACGGCAGCTATTTGTATGGCTCCCTTTTAATATTGCTTTTCTAGAACTTTTTAAATTATGATATACGTTGTGAACTTGAACTCTGAATTCGCTTTGGTAAACTTGTAACAAATGTATGTTAATCAATTCAGTTTATATGAAATATTTGACCTTATAGAATGCAATATCTTTAAAGGTATAGCTAATTTTGTTTTAAGCCTCGAGAAAGGTCGATAATATTTAAACGTTCTGTGACTGGACTGAATTAAGAACAGATTTAATTGTAAAAATTATAATGTGTTTTCTTTTATTGTTGATATAACATTTATTTTTCCAGTTTAATGACTAGTATAAAATTAATGAGACCCAATGTCGGTTGTGAATTGTAAGTACTCATTTTATTTACATGACACGGAACAATTTCTTGGTAGTTATTCCAAGGATATCTAAGGATTTTTGAATAGTTATTCAGATAAAGTATTTTTCTCGGTCTGAAGAAGGATAATGATGTGGGAGGGGATGTCCGGCCCGTACCCCCGGAGGGATTTCACTGGGCTAAGGCTAAGGTTAGGCCTTTGGGATCAAGGTACCCCTCGTTTGCAAATTCAACAGCCCCGGGGGCCCACTCAGAATTCAATCAGCCCTAGTTTTTCTACTTCTCTGTATATACAGTACACACTAGGCATACCTCGCGTGATTCGGCCTCGGTCCCCGGTCGAAGCTTTCATTCAGTAACAATCCCTTAGCCACGAATTGCCTTCTATATGCGAGCCCCTTCATAAATATTCTGACCTTACACTTTCGACTACCTTGGACTCAGTCACATCATTCAGAGCTCGTAAATATTCATTCACTGTTAATTCTGTATTCTGAAGATTTAACACGAGCCTCCTTTTAAAGTTCATTAGCGTCTCATATGTATGATATACGAATTGCATATCGCGTATACTTGTTCAACTGAATTTTAACCTTTAGCAGTTGTTGATTATATCTTGAGCGTTCTAACATAAGTCATATCCTCATACCCAAGTGAAGTCTAGGTTAAGTGTGACATTTTGATAAGTCTACAGCAGTGATAAGTTGGGCAGAATATATTTACCTATTTTAGGACCCCTATTTCCATTACTTACTTAATCTTACATAGACTTGTCTCAAATATATGAAGATACCTGTTAAGCTATGGAGAAGAAAATCTGAATCTATCTACAAAATTTAAACTTAATTTTATCAAGTAGGCCGTCAACAAAAACTTCTTTATATTTGAAAATATAATTTACTTAATAATTGAGTTGTTATTTAAAACCTTTCATTTTTAAAATACACTGGCATGTGTACTCTTTCTGTTTTATGACATTTAATTTTTATCTGCATTCAAGTATTTGTTTTATTTTTTTTTAATTAATGTCAAGTTACTATAGAAATATT
Organism: Microvelia longipes; assembly: GCA_018340805.1. Lineage (NCBI taxonomy): Eukaryota > Metazoa > Arthropoda > Insecta > Hemiptera > Veliidae > Microvelia > Microvelia longipes. The sequence continues at coordinate 49,490,942 of JACMZG010000008.1, read as the reverse complement.
TCGTAGCACGATTTATCAATATCTGTTTTCTCTTTTTCTTAATTTATAAAATAATTGAGTTCACCAAGTTTTATTAGTAAGTTAACAAATAATTGATTGCTACATCGTTAAATAAAATTAATATTTCCTTCTTGCTGGAGAAAGCAATAGTATTGATTATCGTGCTCAATGATTCCTTCGCATTTTAAAGCGTTTATAGGTTCCGCTTCTTGTTAAAGGTCACTCGTATCATCGTCGTTGTGTACTTCCTTAATTTCTGTACCGCTATATTTTTATTAGTTCAAAAATGGTTTAAAGTAATTACTGAAGTGCTGTTTTTATTAAAAAAAAAAAGTTTTACGATTCTTTTATATTTTATTTATTTTTTTGGGGTTGACTTTAATGAACGTTTCATTTAAGGAAATGAAAAGAAAACTCGGTTAAGAGGTACTTTGGAAATTTTCCTTACAGTTTCAGATTCGCTTAGATCATCTTCACCACGCCTCGCTTCGCTCGTCCTCATAATATGAATATTTGTATTATTCTATTATTGTATTATAATAATTTGTATTATAGCATGCCTTCAGACTTGCTTCGCTCGCCCTCAAAAATAAAATATCCATGTCATTTGCAGCGGTCACCCATCCACATACTGACTTCGTTCGATGCTGTTTAACCCTTGTGATATTCTAAAAACCGTATTTGTACTAGTCGTGATGAAATGAAACTTTATATACAAACAAGTATATAAAGTTTCACCGAATTAACAAATTCGGTGAAATAATACTCTCGTGCCGGATTTCAACTCAATTGTATAATTGACTGATTTTGAATGAATTTTAAAAATTCTCGTGAACTTGTCATTGTATAAAAATTCTCCTTTAGCGCTCATTGCTTAAATATTGCATTTTTATCTTCATATTTACTCTAAAATACATATGTACACTTATGTTAATAACTGCAAAATAATTGTTGCACGGAGGTCCGTTAGCCGGGCTATTTTTCAAATGCATGCTCTCTTGTTTAGCAATCCATATATTGCTTAAGTATCCAGTTTTTACTTTATTACGTGAGCAGTACCATTACTTCTTGTGACTCAATTTTTCCAGATTTTTGAATGCGCCAAACATTTTAAAAATTAGCTCAAACTGAGCTTTAAATAATTTTGAATAATGCTGAGCAGTGCCGATTGTATAATAATGACCATATCTTTGTACAACCCATGGAAAAGATATGTGCATTTCCTTTAAAAAATCCGAAAAAAATTGAGTATCATTGAGGATTCTTATGCAAGAAAGCACACAGAGAAACTTCGCACGACTTGCGGACCTTCACGTCTGAATTTTATTTCGACTTATCTTTCTAGATATGCCCCAAGTTCTCTATTATAGATATCTAGCCTCGTGGATAATATTTTTTTATCATTTATCTTCATCGTGGTTCAATCATGAAATATCGTTTTATTCTTTCTCACATTTCTATTACTTTGAGTTAAGATGGTAGATAAGAAATAAGGGATTGTAATTGAAAGTAAAGGGAAATCAGTAGTTAGTCGATGACAACTGGTTGTAGTTGGAATCTCGTGCAGATCCACGATAGTCCATATGGATGAGATAAAGGATGAACTCAGCCCTCCCAAGGTGTCTAATTATCTCACCTTGTTCCAGTCCGTAGTAGGGGTATTGATTTCAATCTTTTATTTCTCGTATATCCCAGTAATGAGTCGCCTCATTGCGTATGCATCCTGAGCTATCCCTGCCCTAGGAATACTTTCATCCCAAACTATCAGTACTATCAATTAATGAAGTTCAAAGAACTGGTTATGGCCTTTGTAACTCTAAAGCACCTTTTCCATTATAAATGTTATGTTCTTTATATGTACCTCTCTTTCAAGAATAAAATGTTCTCAGAACTCCTTATTTATTAAATTTAAACTAATTTGTTCTTCCTTCAAATAAAATTCAAAATTATGATTCTAAACAAGAGAAAGGTAAACCAATGTGAGATGAGATATCAATAATATCCTTTGAGAAAGTGATATGGAAAATAGTAGTAAGTTCGTTTGTAGACTTAGTTTTAAAATTATATTCCTTACTAAGGAAATTATTCTAGATTGTATTTTTTCCATTAATTATTTCTTGCTCCGCTATTTTATCTTAGCATACAGGTAGTTCAAAATAATCCACTTTCACTTCTTGATTTCCCGGTACGTATTATACATACATTTTTTTTTAAACTCAAATAATATAAATTATGCAGGATTCTACTAATACATACATACTTTCTTTGAAATATATGTAGCAGCAAAATGGAATTTAGCTGACAATTTTTTTTATTTATTTCCGAGTTGAAAAATGACTGAACTTATTTTGACTGAAATAATTAATTTTCCATTTTTTCTTATGATCAATCAATGGAAATTTACCTAATGACTTACCATTGAATTTAAACTATTTATGACTTACCATCAATGAAGTCACCTAATGGTGACTTAACATTAAATTTACAGCTTCGGCCCAAGAAACCAAAAGTTCAGGAAAATTTTGTGCATAGATCATTGGATCTCGCAGCTTTTACGAGAATCCTGTTCTCTTGCTCACTATAGTCATTCTGCTCCGGACATTGACAATCATACTTCTCCAGAATATTTCTTACATTATTAGCATTAAGTTTACCTCCATCTGTTCTGAGCTCCTTGACAACGTGGGCTTAGTTTAGGAGCCACTGTCGGCACCCTGAGGAGTTAGGCGTAATGAACCTGTGGTACATGACATAAATATGCTAAGAATGTTTGCCTTAAACCTATAAAGGTTTTTACTAATGAGTATATATATATATATATATATATATATATATATATATATATATATATATGTATATATACCTACATACTCCTTACTTCACCTTTTAAAATGTTTAATAACTGCAACTCACTTGCGCATTAAGCGTGTAAGCTTTAAACTATAATGTAGAGTTTACTTTTATACTGTTTTTGTCATTTATTACTATTATTTATCGTTATGTTTTGTTTCAGGTAAAATTTATGTGACTTTTAACTGCTTTTTGCGTATGTATAATTTATATTAATTGTTATTCTATAAGTTAACCTATTTTATAGTTATATAGTAATAGTTATTTATGCACCAAGGGAGTAAAGAATGTCATTATTCCCCTGAGCATTATGTTGGTTCCTAAGGCGAAAGCCGAGGGAACCAATCCTGAGGCGAAGCCGAGGGATTTAGTTGTTTAACTCCTAAGGCGAAGCCGAGGGAGTTATAGCTATTTACTCCCGAGGCGAAGCCGAGGGAGGAAATTATTGCGAGGGAATAATGACATTTTACTCCCAAGGTGCATACAAGATTTTATCTCCAGACGTCGACATTGAAAATAAAGTAAGAATGTCTTTTTTCATTTCTTTTTTCATGATTTTTTAACTGAAAATTATCTTACCTTTATTATAAGAAACTCGTCGTTTGGTGAATTATGCAAAAAGTCTTCAACTTGGTTCTTAGTAAAAACATTCGCTTTCTTTGCAACATAACCTTCGTGATGCATAGCTTTTGATATTAAAATTTTCTTTCACAAGCAAAGATGATTTGATCATTGAATGCAGTGACCGCAGACTTGACGCTTGTTTTGTTTTTCATTCATTATTAAAATAAACAAGCAATGCATTTTCACTTACTTGTTGTAAATTATGATCATGACACCAACTTTTAAAATTGTTACATGCTTTGTCATATAACTTCGTTGGTAACAAGTTTTCTTTTACCAAGTTCGCTTCAATAGCAATGTCAGGAGGTGTATTGTTAAAAAGTTCGTCAATATCGCACACAATATTATCTGACAATATTGAAATATTAGAATAGAATATTAGAGCAGTTATAAGTAATATTTTAATCTAATTATTAAAGTTTAAGACTGGTTAAACAGTTAAAGCTAAGGTTTTAAACTAAAAAAACTTTGATTTAATGATATTTTGTCGAAAAAAAACAATGAGCATGCAAACCTTAACATTATTTTAAAAAATCAGGATAGCCAACTTAATTTTTTTTTTACTTTTAAATAAAGAACTAGTTTTTATTTTTTAAATTATTTATTCTTATATTATTATTAGCATTAACTAGTTCTACTTAAAATGATTGTTAATGTTATATTATTTTTTTATACATCTTATTCTTGTATAACTTCTTGTTTTATAGGTATCTTAGTTTTCAAATAAAAATAATTATATACTATTCAGTTTGTCGATTATGAAGTTAAGTTGGCAACTATTACTTTTTACTCCCTTGGGAGTGAAAAGTGATTCTTTACTCTCTTAAATCTAGTCATTAAATTTCGTATTATATACCGTCTGGAGATAAACTATTTTATAATTTACTATGTACAAGACTTAGAATATAAAGCCATGCAAACGTAATTATAGTGTATTTCGTTTAGAAAATGTTTCCTTACAGGATAGGCGTCATGGTGGAAGTCGAACCTCGGATCATCAAATCTGAGGTTCGATTTGAAACAAAATACGAGGTCCCTGATCACGAATAAATACGTTTTGTAAATTTATATGTATATATAATAAATAAATAAATATTATATATACATATATATAATATATTATATATATATATATATATATATATATATATATATATATATATATATATAATGTTAGTATATGTAAATGGATGAATATTCCTAAATCAAACCTGGTACAAAATCAACCTCGATAAGGACACGAACCCTATTGAAAACCAGGTAGTTGTGACATCATTAATCTGGTTTGCTGAGTCAGCAAAGTTTAAAAAAAAATCGTTTAAAGTCAAGGTTGGGGCGCTAAGTTGAATAAAGTCGGTTTGTTTATTAAAAATTGTTATTATAGTAGTCCTTATATGATTAATTTGGAGACGTAGCATAGTTGGCATACTGACTATAGTGTTGGATTCTTATTCTAGAGATTACTGGTTCGATCCCTTTCGTATTGCTCAAGTTAAAAAGTATAAACCGAAAACTCAAGCCAAAATGTTTTAAATAGCACAAAAGGACGCATATTAAACAAAATTTGCCTGGCATGCAGACCTCCGCGCCAGAGTTTTATTTAATAAATCTTTTTATGTATTCTTGGTCTAAATAAAGTTGTGTTCTATTTTAGTACTTTAATTTTAATTGTTATGCTAAACTACATTTCCCAGTTCAGCTTGTAATTAGAGGTACATTTCAGTTTAAAATGACCTGGTCTATGTAATTATATTACTTATCTCAATTCTGTGTAAGAATTTAATTGCCGGTAAAATAATGGAACTGGACTGTTTTATTCAGGAGCATATATACATACTCGTTGGTTTTATTCTTTATTTATTCATTTTTCTCCTATTTACATTTCTAACCTTTAATTTTAAAGTGATGAAAGAACAATTAAGAATATATCTGTTGACTATCATGTTGCCATGCTTCTATGGCTTTGATATTTTTTTTTGTTATTTTCCCACATTCATACCGTAGGTATATGTGGAAAAAATGTGTTGCTAAAAATCCTGAAACCTGGATTTTACGGGAATTATCCGTTTTAGGTGTTTTTAAAGATCTCCTAAGTAGTTTTCACAAAATTGCCTGTCTGTATGTGTGTGTTTTTGTTATCGTCGTAGCTCCCAACGTATTTATGCTAGAGTATAAAACGTATTTAAAACTTGGTGCGAAAAACAATCTTTAGGTTTTGTTGTGCTATCCAGAAAACTTTTTTATGACGTCATTTTCATTGATGACTCAGCAAACAATTCGATAGTCCATAAAATCGGGTTAAGATTAGACATGCATCTAGTCATACATAGGACAAATATGAGTACTAATTTTAATCTCATTATCAGCATTAGTTCAGTTTTAAGCAATTTTTTTAAAAAAAGCTTATAGGATTGGGGTAATGGAGAGAGAGTATATATATATATATATTATATATATATATATATATATATATATAATATATATATATATACAAAAATCAACCTTGATAATGTCCCGAACCCTATTGTTGTGATATGTTTGGCGTCATTAACCCCCAAAAATGACCCCTTAATCGTTTCAAAAAATTATAAATCTTCATATAGTATTTTGATTGGGCTGAAATCGTTTACACATAGTAAACAAATCTCATACGGTTTTTTTAAATTGTAAAAATCGAAAAAAATCTTAGTTGAAATTTGATACAACTGAATTTCATCACGTAATAAGTAAGTATACTAAGTTTCGTTGTAAATACGCCAAGTATATGTATAGTTTTTGTTGGATCGTAAAAGTTAAACTGCATCGAGCAAGTTCAGTGTCTGGATGGATGACTACTGTTAATGAAACATTTTTTTTATAAATTTATTTTTATTTATTAAATTACAATTTTTAAATCTGATAATTGGTTTATTATCTGAGTCCGAAAAACATATTTCAGTATAAACTTGGCGATTTGTATAATGTGAGGGCGAGTAAAGCGAGTCTAATGACGTGTTGCATTATAAATTTTGTAAATTTTTAAGATGAGCGATGCGATTCCAAAGTTGGGAGGATGAGTGCGTTGTGATGAGCAAATCCGTTGGGGTGTGAAATAGTTATGAATTTGATTTTTTTTCGAGGAAGTTCGCTTACTTGATTTTTCTATTTAATTAATTACGATAATATATTCTTATCATTTTCTTCATATACTTGTATTTTAGTGTAAATAGCTATTATTTAAAATTCGTTAAGGAATCTGAAAGTATTAAGCAAACTAAATTGTTTATCAGATTTCGTCAATTCTGTAAATATAAGTTAGTCCTGTAATAAAGTTATTTATTATTTTGTATTACTAACGTTATTGTTTCGCTTAATTAATTTTATAAGTACAATTATGTTTATTATGACAAAAATATGTGTCTAAATTAATTTTATTCTTATGAGAAATGACTATGATTATTATCTAAGACATCGATAAGGAGTTGCATTTGACATAAAACCTAAACCATGATAAGTTTGCGATGTGTTTCGTTTTTGGGATATTAAATATATTTTTTCATCAAATAAGAATAAATATTAATACTCCGATAAATATTATTTATTAAGCGTGGAACCATTGTCTAACTGTATAGATTTAACGTTTAATTTGTTTAAGAAGTAATATTTAACTTATAATTAGATTTTATTGTTTGTTTCTTATGGCAATAGAATATGGTGAATTGAAATATAGCAAAAGAAAATATTGCTCAATTGAAAACGAACTTTATTTTTACGTATTACATCTTATCAAAGGTAGAAATAATGAGAAGTAGTGGAAATTATTCGTGAACTTAGATTTATGATTTTATTGCTTCATTTGTTGCGTTCTTCCCCATTGTCTTAGTAAACTTAGCATGCTGGTTTTAATACTTCATCCGCTGCGTTCCACTCCAGAGTATTAGTGAACTTGTGTATAGTATAGTATTAGTGAAGTATGATGATTTTAATACTTTATTCGTTGCGTTCCACTAATTGGTAAACTTAGAATGATGATTTTATTGCTTTATCCATTGCTTTCAAATCAGAGTATTAGTAACTTACTGAAGTAACTGAGAATGATGATTTTATTTCTTCATCCATTGCTTTCACATCAGAGTATTGGCGAACTTAGAATGATGATTTAATAGCTCCATTTAAACTTAAAGTGTAGATTTCTTGTTCGCTGAATAAATGCTTTTGACAAGAACTAGAAATTTAATTTGATGGATTAAAAATAAGTTATTCCTGAAGTTTCTTGTATGCAGGCGGATGGATTATTGTATTTTTATGTTACTTGATTGATTGATTTTACAATTTAGCTGTTAGTTTAAGAGTGGCATGTTCCGGCCTCAGTTTGCTTTATCTTTATAATCTTATTTTCAAATGTCATTTTGAGTAATTTTTAATTTAATTCAGAAGTATCAATCTAGACATTTTTGTTTTTTAGTGTACAAATTGAATATGTTATCAGTGTTCTGCTATCTAGAGGTTTATGGGATGTCCTAAGTGATGAAGTGAGGTATCGAATCACACAGGTATTTTTTATAAGATGCCATGTGGCAAAAGACTTGACATATGGCCTTCGACTCTTTCACTTTTTTTGTCCAAATGTTGCCAGTATTTTTTGTCGTTTAGTCCTCACTAAAGGACATACTAATCTGTCTTTCTTGTATCAGATTATATCCTTTCACCCTTTATATTTCATTTCCTTAAAGGCTAAGTCTGGTTATAAAAAAGTTTTTTTGTCTACTACAGAGTTAATGAAAAACATTTTTAAGGATATTTTTTGTCACCGAGTACTTTAACAACCCTTATTTAAAGGGTTTCTCGTTTTATTATTTTAAATTATATTTATGTGTTTCCTGATGAAATATTTTTATAGATACTTAATCAAGCCAGGATATAATTTAGGTATCAAGTCCCTTAATGTAACTCAGATATTTTTACGTCTAAACCTTCTGACTTTTCATTTATATTTTCTATTATCTCGAAATGCTTTTAAAACTATATCTTAATATTTCCTCATTATTTTAGTTATTATATTTTGCATCCTGTAAAAAATACCTATTGTACTTATTTTATTATAATTTTTTTCATTAAGATAAGTGGCTATCTTTTATGGTTCTTCTAGGCAAGTTATTATTATTATATTTTTAGCGTACCTCCTTGTAATTATTTATGTTCTTTATATAATAAAGTTATTATATTATTAGTCACGGTGGACAATGTTTTCTTTTGTTATATTTCTATTATCTGAGAGACTTTTATTATTTTTTCACTCTATTATTTGTCATGTTTCATTATTTTTTGAATCAGTTTTTATAATTTTTTTTTTATAATAGAATCGAAAATTCAATCCTTATTCAAATATTTATACATTACATGTATAATATATATGTATAATTAAATGTGTAATGCACAAGAGCAATTTTTTATCTCGCTTTTGGCGGACTGGTTATGTGATAAATAATTTAATTAAGCTAATGAATTCCGTTAGATCAATTATTGAGTGACTAAACACTTAATTAAAAACAACATTAGTTGATAAAATAATTCAATTTCCTAAAATATAGAATAGAGCTTAATAGTATTTTGAAAAAGTTTAAAAACTCATTTGACTTATTATGAAGTTTTTTTTGTTTAATTTTTCTCATTTATACCGTAGATATACCGTATTGTGTTTACAGAAAATCCAAAACCAGAATTATCTGTTTCAGGTGTTTCTAAGCCCTCCTGAATGGTTTTTTTAAAGTTGTCTGTCTGTATGTGTGTGTGTGTGTGGTGTGTGTGTGTGTGTGTGTGTGTGTGTGGTGTGTGTGTGTGTGTGTGTGTCTGTATCATCGTAGCTCCTATTAAATTTATGCAAGAGAGTTAAACTTTGTGAAAAAATTAGTCTACTGCTGTAGTTGTGCTATTCGGAAAATAATTTTTTATGGCATCATTAACTCGAAATATTGACCCAGCAAAAATGTGGAACAATGATGTGATCTAATTGAAATTTGGCACGCATCTGTTAGACTAAAATATGTGCCAAGTTAAATCTTATTATCAGCATTAGTTCAATTTTTATCAAATGACTTGTGTACGTTTTTTAAAAAATTGCAAATAATCAGCAAATGACTCAATCGAGTTGAAATTTAGTACAAGTGTGTATAAAGACACTTGTGCACACTCTCTTTACATTGCCCTTTACCTAATAAATAAGTACAAAAAGTTTCGTTTTATACGACAAGTATATTCCATACTTTTTGTTGGAATATAAAAGTTAACTAGCATTGAGCGTGGTCAGTGCTGTATAGGTGACCACTGAGAATGATACGGATGCATTTACTATTTGACATGCTGCAGTAGAAATTTGGCAAATTGTATCTTCTGAGGAAGAGTGAAGCGAGTCCGAAGCAGGGAGGATGAGCCTAGCGAATCCGATGTGATGAGGGAAAAGTTCCGAGGTACCCCGTACCCGATTTTTTAATAAATGTTTTGTCCTAACTTTTTAACTCAAACTGCATCAGCAAAATATTGTTTTTCTACTTTTTCATTATGTCTTTAGAAGGCGAATCGATTTTCAAATCGATATATTATCAAGCATTGTATGTTTAAAGCATTTTAAGTATTCTACGTAATTTCGTTACAGTTATAATTTCTAAGCCCCAAGGCATACATTGATGGGTTAAATTTGTGGAAGTATAACTTGGTTTTACACAATTTTTGATAAAGATCTGAATATTTTCACGGCTGGTGATCTCTATCTGTAGTTTATTAATTCATTCGGCAGAGAGATGAATCAGCTTCAGGTACAGACCCGTCATCAGCTTTTAAGTTAACTCTCATCCGAGTCTTTCTTTTTTTTCACTGATTTTTTTTACAAGTTAATGGGTTAAGAATTTGCATTTGTAGATATGAAACTTTGTATTTCATTCTTTGATATTATAATTGCAGTAGAAGATGGTTATCATGAAAAGAATTGCGTCCTTTTTTTCTTTATCTTCCTCGAACTTGGGTTTGAGACGACCTTCACCTTGAAATTATAGAGAGATAAGAATCATATTGCATATAATATTACCCAGTGAGTGTTTGTATATAGATAATTAGATTCAACTGAATTCCTTTAAATATAAGTTTTTAGTGAATTTACACTGAGCATATTGACCATAAATCGTACATATTGGTCGTAGTGTGCAATTACACCCTACAAGTTTCAGTAGACTTTGTAATTTCAATTATTGCATGTATTAATTAATAAGTAAATAATACACTCTTCTGTTATTTAAACATCCTAAGTCGTAACTTTGCACATATGAAATATTAACTGAGGCAGCTCTGGTATCAGCTATAGAAATCATAGAGTATCTTCTTCAAGATCATTTATCCTTCCCTATTTTTTTCCCTCGTATTATTTGGGTTATTAGCTGTCTGCTAATTGGAAACCACTTTCTCACCCAGTCTTTTAAAGTAATACTAAGAAATTTAATTTAACTAAAGTTTTAAGTAATTAGAGTCATTCCGCTTTAAAAATATTAATATATTGTTGAATAATTCTAAGAATAAATATGAGAACATTTTTTATTTTTTCCTGGCTAACTTACTAAGTGCTTGTACAAATCATAATTTTTATGAGTCTAAACATATTTTAAGTTGGTAATGACACCATGTGGGAGGATAGGGGAGTAAGAGGTTAAAGTACTTCACACCTCGGGGTTCTTAAGCCCTTTTCAAAAAATATATCCTTTAAAATAAATCTTTTTAACTTGTTGAGCACCTTAGATTCTTTAAATTTCTTATTTTCCAATACCTTATTACTTCTTACAAGGCCAAATTTTATATTTTTATATCACTTCTTATAATTGATATAATTGGCAGCTTTTTTACTTTTAAACTAGAATGAAATATCATATTACTAGTATTATTGGAAAGCTGAGTAAATTTTCTATATAGGCATGAGTATCTTATAATTTTGGATAGTTTAAATATTGAAACAAAAGTTTTCTTGAAAAAAAGTTTTTGCTGAAATAATAATTTTAAAATTTTTGTGGTGGGGCGTTAGAAGAACCACTAGCATGTACGGTAATGGATTAGAGCTTAAAATAGAGCTAACCTGGATTCTAAACCCTTTTTCTATAATGTTATTCCATACCTGCTGAAGTTAACCTATAGGATCTTAAATAAAGAAGTTGACTCATTCATTTGCCTTATAACAGAATGACCCCGGAGAGGATAAAAAAAAAGAAATGAATCCATAACTAAACATGAAAAAACAAACTACACATTGGTACGAACTGCGCATGCTTACAATCATTACATTAACTGCGTATAGGTCCTGCATTTAAAGGCAATCTTACCTCTCGATTATTCCCTATTTTTTTTAACTGTTTTCTATTAATTAACTTAACAAGCACCAAAGGTAACTATATTCAAAACATTAACGCTTGTTAATGTCCCGAACCTTATTGTTTATGAAATTTGTGACATCATTAAGCCACAGTAATGACCCCACAAACATACCAACAAATCAAAAAGCTTTAAAAATTTTTGAAATCGCGCTGAAATTTGTTAGAGCCCCATGACTACGTATTTTTGCTCTAACCATGGGAAGGTAACTTCGCTCCTTTTTCTATATCTCATACTACGTCCATAGGCCAGAAAAGCTCGCCATCACTTTATTCTCTCTGTGCAAGATCCTTGGAGTTAACGAGGTAACGTGTTAAAAAAGAATTTGAAGCATTATAGTTTTATTATTCGGCCTACTACTTGGGTTACATTCCTAGCCATGTATCGGTGTTATGGTTCTTTAGCTAAAGTTAATTAGTGTAATTGGATGTTGTATTTTTAAGATTTGAGGTTGTAAAACGTTCGTATACTTTATCTTCCTGTACTTTTGTTAATCGAGATCCTTTTATTTCTGATAAATCTGTGTTAATGGTTGCGTGTCTCCCCCAATTGAGCCTCTATTCTAAACCATCTTCCTTTTTACACCAGTCTACTATAAAACTTTTAAGTTTTTTAAAACTGTTAAAAAGTCCACTATCCCCTTCCCGTGGCCATAAAGTTTTATTATGAACTAATTTATTATTTCTTGTAAAGCAATGTAATTACTTTGTACTGCAGAGAAAAAGATAACTTTTTAAGGGCCATAAACATTAATTTAATAACATCTGGGATGGACTTAAGGTGCCGTCTAGGACTATGGTTTTTGGTCCGAAATTTTTTTAGTTCAGTTATATAACTGTTTGTATATTCCGTTAATTTTATTCGTTGAATTATTTTTTTTTAAGATTTAAGAATTTAATTATTACATTTTGTTATAATAGATGATAAATGAACCTTTTAATATGTTATCTATAGGTTGATGTGATCCAAGCAAGTCTATGGACATAAATATAAGTATTATAAGTCGCATACAGCGTACTTATACAGAGCGTATTATAAAGAGTACAGCGAAATTATTCCTCACAACTTCGGTCTCGCTTCACTCGTCTTTAGAATATCATGGAGGCCAAAACTCTTTGGAACGTTTTATTTGACATATTACAGAATGGAAAGTAAGCCTAATGCCTTGGCAGTAATAACTCGGGTCTCCCTATGCTCGACCTCAGATTAATAAGATACACTCAACTATGGGGGTAATAATAACTTCTTGTCTCGCTTCCGCTTGACCTCAGAATTTTTATGTACCCAAATTCTAGGGTGTCAAAACATCATCAAAAACACTTTTTATTTAACAAATATTTTTATTTTTTTTTAAGTTTAAAGGAAAAAGCAATTTCAAATAGGGCCATGTTGGGTTAATGTCAAAATCATACCAGTTCTTCTCTAGGACTTGACTTTTGTGCCAAGTTTCACTAAAATTGGATCTGCCATTTGAGTGAGTTGTAGAGTGTTAAAAACATTTGCAAAATCAAAATCCCTATATATATATATAATATATATATATATATATATATAATATATATTATATATTATATATATATATAAATATATATATGTATATATATATATAATATATATATATATATATATATATATATATTATATCAAAACTGTGGTACATTCGGATGTGCGTTTAGCGTATTTTTCCTATAAAAAACATCATAAAAAGACTTTTGTATTATCAATGTTTATATATTATATATATATATATATATATATATATATATATTATATATATATATATAATATATATATATTTATATATATTGATTATATTATATTATATTTCAATAAGTATGTATGCTATACGATGATGAAAATTACAAATACTCTATTAATTTCGTAATTAATTTTTGAATGACGCTAATAATTAATAAATAACTTAATAATTATATGACGCTATTTTGATACTCCATGTTAGATTAACCCCAAAATCTAACCAATTCTTTCTGTCATAAGGCATGACTATGCTAAGTTTCATCATAATTGGATTAGCTGTTTGAGTTGTTGCGTGTTTTTAATAAATCGAATTTTAGATGCTAAAATACTTAATATAAGCGTCTTAAGATAAACGTTAAGATCTGTAGGTGCTAAAATGTCGTCATTTAAAGCGAAAGTGTGTTTTAGGTTTCTTGCTTATGCTTTCTTTTTTAGATGGTAAGGAAGAGTATGTTGTGTTGCGTATAAGCGTGTATTGTCGTGGGAATTCCCTTTGAAGAAATAGCAAATGGGATAGGTGGTATGGCGGGGAGTAGAACTTACGACAAAAATCCGTTTTTGGAAAACGATAATTTTATATTTTCTAATAACTTAGAAATGTTAGATTTCTTGCACTACAATTCATTTCTCCCTTGATGTTCATGTATTATAGTGTGATAACACTATATACTCGGTAACACTGCGACACATGAGGTCTGCAAAGTGAGGGAAATTCCTTTGTAAATTGTCTACATCTACTACTAAATTTCAATTTTATGTTTCAAAAACAATAATTAATGATCAATTATTCAAGACATTTAAACTCTTATTAAATATTACACAGCATAATATAAGTATTAAGGTATTTTTCCCTAAGATGAAATTAGGTTATAATCTTGAAAGCAGGTCTTATACCTATTATTACAAGTTTAATAATGCTCACTATATAATACCCTCATAATACTTTCATATTTTAAGTCTTTAAATATTACATTATATGATAACCTTTACGTTATGGTTTGTTTTTTAATCCTATTTACTTCTAATCTAGCTTCCTTGCATATTACAGCCTCAACGTGTCCATTACATCCATAATATACTTTTTTAATCCGCTGAGAGTGTGAGGTTGGTATTATATAATTTTTTCTAATATAATTTTGCAAAATGTTTTTACTATGTTTTGATCCTCATTTGATTCAAATCCGTTTATAGCGTCTCATGGCACGCAATTTCCATGTTAAACTATGAATACTTAAAATATTATTTTAAATTGAACCTTGCGTCTACATTGTAGTCTTCTTTATATGGAATGAGTTTGATGTTTTATTTAAGGATAGGTTTAACATTTTAACTTGATGGTGTTTTACATTATCTGTTAGTTAATTTTAAATGCAGTGAGATTTTTCCAGTTTGCTTGTTATATTTGTTGCGGTCGGTATAATCGGTGCAATCATTTCATTGTAACTTGTAAATGTTGTTGATGTTTTTTCTCCTTTTATTATTTTCAAAAAAATAGTTTTGAAATAAATTACATATTTAAGTTACTGTTGTGTGTGTTCTTTATCACATGACCACTGACCAAGAAGGAAAGCAACGTTTTCAAAGAGAAATACCAATCGCGAGGCCTCTGTCCACATTTATCGACCATATTTGTTGCCAAAATGTCTTAGAACCACTATTAAACGCTGAATTAAGCTTAAAAAACCAAATTCAGCTGAACATAGAACGTTACCACGACACACCACTAATCCCAAAAATCGAGATTAAAAAAATTACGTCGTATTTATGTAGACGAGAGTGTTTTTTTGGTCACTTATGATGATCCATTTGCGATGAAATTGGTCTTATTCGATTCAGCTTATCTAAAATCATAAATACTTTGTTTGATCCTACGTTTAATTTTTAGATTTTCATGTCATCCATCTGACGACTTCATAAAGTTTTTACAAATATTAAGTGGATATGTGTAAATGTATAATCTGTGCCAAGTTTCTTATCGGTAAGTAAGTTACCGATAAGCTTCTTACGAGGGCGTGTTCGGAAGGAAGCATCTAGAAAACTTGTACTTTATATTAATATATATATATTATATATTGTATATATATATTATAATAATATATATAATATATATATAATATATATAATATATATATATATATAATATACATACATAGAAGTTGTATTTCAATAAGTATGCTATAGGATGATAAAAAATTACAAATACTAGATTATTTTCGTAATTTGTTTTTTGAAGAGTTGATATTGGACGTTATTTTGGTATTCCGGTTAGAGTATCAAATAGGCATAATAGACACACACAGATATTATATATATATATATTATATTTTATATATATATTTATATATATATATATATATATATATATATATAAATAAATATACGAAAGTCTCTTTCTGAGTTTTACTTCAGTAAGCTGATTTCAACCTAATCGGTCATCTTCAGAGTTGGAGGAAGAGAATTCTGAGGTTGCTGAGTCTTTAGATAGTCTAGATGACTCAGTCTTAGCCATGCTATCTAAAGACGTAGCAACATCATGTTAAGTTTTGACTGAACATAATTTTATTTCTATTTCTTTGCAATTATTCTGAAAGAGAACATTTTAAAATAATTTTATACAAAAAAAGTTTTAAGATAGAAAGTTAGTTTTTATGAGATTTTATAATTAACGTCTGAATCTATTGATTGTGATTTATTTCTGACGCGGAGTTAATTTCATTACGCCTTATTCATTTGAAAGGGAAAAGAATAAACGGCAAATTTAAAAATTAAAATTAAGTAAAATTAAGAGTATAATTGAATTTCACTAAGATTTTTTACTGCAATATCTTTGATGGCTACTATGTAAAGGTCCTTTTAGTTAAAAAAGCAATTAAATTATATCGCTGATTACTAATTTCATTTCTTTAAAAAAAATTTATTACTGAGACGAAGGATTTCTTATTAACTTGCTTTTTTACATTTTAGCCCAAGTATAAAAAAATAATTTTCTTATTACTATGGAAATCATAAAAAAATAATATTTATTGCGTACGTATAATCTTAACCTTATGGTAGAATAATAAATTTAGAAATAGTTAAAAAATTAAGAGTCTAAGAAAAAATGCAATCTTAGAGGGATAATAAAAACTTTGTTTTGTTATTTTTATGATTTGAAACATTTCATTATGAAGGTTGTTTTGTTTTTGTTAAAACATTGTCAGTTATTGTAATTTACTTCTCCTATAGTAATTAAATTTAATTACTATGCTAAGTAAAACGCTTTATTGCACAGAATTAATTATAAAGAGTATTTTTTTAATTTTGAATTTTTAAGTTTTCAACATATAAAAGCTAACAAATTGCACAAACAAAATGGATGTTTTTTGTTAAATCTATTAGTGTGATGCGTACACTTGAGTCAGTATGCCGGCCGTCCAAAAAAAATCTATTTGATTTATTATGATACAGGGTGAGGAACTTAATTTTACTTATTGAATCTTTTCGAAGAAGATAGACTCGCTAGAAGTGCTTCGCGGACCCACATTTGACTTCAACGGTACCCAACCAAATTTATTTTTATCTTTAAGCCCATACTTTTTTACTGAAACTGTTTTTAATCAACGATCTAAAGGGATGCAGGATGTGGAATCAAGCTAAATGTTGGCATCTATGCCAAGATACTTGACTATTATTTCTAAAATTATAGTTCATTGCAACCCTTTATATTTTATTATTATTATAAATTAAATATTTTATAAAATAAAATTATATCTTTTACTATTAATTCTCATAGTGTTATAGTAAACTAATAATCAATTAAAATTTTTTTTTATTAATAAGTAAAATAATAAAATTTTAAAGTAAATTGCTTTTATCACTATCTTTACATTATTCATAAATTAAAATCTTTTGTATCCATAATTTTATTGGCTTGCGGACACCCTAAAATTTCGCTTGGAACCCCCATTAGTCCACGAACCTCACTTTGCTTATCCCTGGTCCAGAGAATGTTTGCGATTTTGGTATCTATTGATTTAAAACAAGAGGCCTTCGGCCTATTGGTATCTACGCGGCTTCGGCTCTGTGGTTCGCTTTGCGGCCACTTGTTTGTTGTCTAGTTACTAGTTTATATAAAACGGGCATTTTTATAAGTGAATTTTTAAATGTATTACCTATGTATTTACCTAAACGTGATTTTTTACGTTGTGTTACTCATATCAATCAATAAAACTAATTATGATAATAAAATGTTACTTGGTATTTTCGTTAACCGTATATAGTAGTGCATGTGTAAACAATTTCAGCCTGATCTAAACTTTTGTTGATGATTTGTAATTTTTTGGATGTTTGTGGGATCCTTATTGTGGGGTTAATGACGTCACACATATTTCATAAGCAATAGGATTCGGGGCATTAACAAGGTCTCTTTTTGAACCAAGTATCATTTCGATCCGAGAAAGCTTCCGAAAGTTATCCTGTCCCATAAAGAACAAAAATCCCTACACACAAGATATATATATATATATATATATATATATATATATATATATATATATATATATATATTATTTATATATATATATCAGTGTGTCCCCCTGCTAAAACAATACCTCGTACCACTCTTCCCTCTATGACCCCAACCTCATAAGCTCATTTTGCTTCGTTAATTCATTATATGGCTTTTGGCTCAGTGCAAAATGATTTGCTATTATCAATCTTGCACTTAAAATTATTAAATGAAAGTTTATATTGGTTTAAGTCTTACGTGAGTGAGAGAACTCAACAGATAAGACTTATACTCGCAATATTTCATCAGAAAAATACTTTAAAGTAGGAATACCCGGAGGCTCCAATATTTCTCTGGATATATTGGTTGCTTTTAATTCATACCTTGATGAATGTAGTTTTTTAAGGTCTATGCAGACAACTTTTAAGTCTACCTAAGGCTCACAGTCGAGGCTTTGTTTAATACACTATATATATAATTTTTGTTTAATACACAAATTGCGAAATTTAGTTTGCTAAACATAGTGTCTCTGTGGTATATGGGTTAGGATGTATTGGCGAGTCTTGCTTAGATAAAAAACTGTTGTGTTTTCCTCCTGAATCATTATAAAGTTTCTTATTTTACTGAACTACATCTTTATATTTTCCTAGAATCATTACTTCGAGCAATGGCATAATAGCTGTACGGTCTGTTGTAAACAACCTATTTCATTTTTTTATCCTGTTCTATTTTTGTTTGTTGTAAACAAACATGCCGGGCTCCTATTTAATTATAACTGAATAAAGTTTTATATATAAAAGTTTCATTTAAATCCAAAACAAATTTTATATTTACTGAACATATATATTTGTGGTTAATGTATGTATAACATTTAAGAGGACAGCATATTTTCATGTAAATTAAAAACATAAAATGTGGTAATATAAACCATTATTATTACTATTTGTATCATTTTTTAGATCGCTGGTTCAATACAGCGTGCTGGTAAATAGAAATAAAATACAATTTTAAGTCAAGCTCAATAAATATCGAACTTTTTTTATCAATAACAAATATTGAATATCGTGTAACTACTAAGAATTCGTTTTTTTCATTCAAAAATAACATTACTCTATAGATAATTAGTGAAATGTGTTATATTTTTAATTGTTTATATTTAGATATCGTAGTAAATCATAAATTACATTTCCTTATTCTTCAGTTACCATATTCGCAAAATTAAATGTTTCTTATAAAATAAATTTTATATGAACTTCGTATAAAAAGTGTGGCTAATAATTAACCTGTCTTAATATTTATATAAATAATTCCACCGAAAAAATTTCATCTTTTACGAAGATTAGAGATAAAACATACACGGTTTTATTTATTGCAATCTTCTTATACTTTTTATAATTAGAAATTCCATATTTTTACCACATGTTTTAATTTTATTATGTGTGTTAACATCCGCGAGGAATTCTCAAAAAGTCTGTAATGAGGATGAAATCACACAAAACGTTTTATAAATAAGAAAATTCATTTCTAAAACTATAATAAGCAAGTTAAGTTTAAAATTTAGTTTTTACTAAGGTAAATAAAATATGATGTAGATTAAATTGGAGGCGTGATGGTGGCAGAGCGAGAGCTTTAGGTGAAAACTAATTATTTATAAGTAATATTAACTTGAATGTTTCTATATTTATGATAACTGGATTGGCCGAATTCCCCTCTCCTCTTCAACTCTATTTACATTGATTTATTTCAACTAATTTAAAAAACTCCAACCTCTTTTGGTTGGTTCAATTTAATTTTTTAATAAATCTCTTTTTTATTCTTTTTTTAAAAAATACAAATTTTCAGGTTTGTTTAGAACTTGTATGATTTGAAAGAATGCCGCGTTGGTTCCAGCTTCTTTTTTCATTGTATTTTTATAACTAGGAACTTGTTATTTAATTTTATGTTTTACCCATCAACAGATCGCGTGTGTAGTTATAATTACTATACATTTATAAAGATGATAATACGAAAAAAGAACTATCAATTTAATTATTTATTATAAATTATTAAGAATAAGGAAATGACACTTTTTGATATAAAAAATGAATACGAGCAGAGGTGATTATATTAAATTTAGATAGGCGCGTCGCGGTATCATTCATATTCCTTGTAATTTAATTTTCTTGTATTAAACATGATTAACTTCTAACGAAGGTGGTCATTTAGAGGGATTATAGATTGTGAATGACAAAATCCAACTAAACACTTACACTCAATCTTAACTTAATACGATTGCAGCAGGTTCTATTAATTCACTTCTTAACTCATGTTTTCTTGTTACTTTTATTTTTTTAAGTTGACAGTGGTTTAAGTAGTTAAATAAGATATAAATAGAATATGTGTGATAGGAAGAATATATAATTTTTTTTAAATTTATAAGCTAATAAGAGAAATGAGCTTATGAGGTTGAGGTCATTTAGAGGGGAGGGGGGGGGAGGTTTTGGAAGAGAGAACTTACTGATTGTTGTGAATGATTTATTCAATTTATATGTTTTGATTAGACTTGTCATTATAGTTTTTTTTAAATAATTTTGAAAATAGGTGTTATAAAAGATAAAGCTTTATTACTTTGCTACTATTAAGCTAATAGCTAAAGAAGATACGAAACATTGATCTAGAATATATTAAAATATTTTTGAGATATGTGTGTGTGTGTATGTATATATATATATATATATATATATATTATATATATATATAATATATATATATATATATTATATATATATATATATATATATATATTTATATATATATATATTATATATATATATATTATATATTAAATTTATTCGCGAGTATCAACACCGAGGGTGCGGAGCGGCCAAGAGGCCGATGGTTGTTTGTTATGTTGTTCTTGGTGATTGAATGAGAGTATGATTTTCGTTATTATAAAAAAAATGGGAGGCATCAATGTCACTTTTTGTCGAAGAAGACCTGCTTTGACGACAGGTCTGATATGAAGACTTACTCCTGCTTTTAGGTATCTGTTTCTCTCCTGTCTATTTTTATTAACGTATTGTTTTTTATACTTGTGCTATTTAATAAGCATCCTTAGTTTTGACATTTGTGGTAGTGACGGATCCTTCCAACTATATCTTAATAGAGGGCTAAAAGATATGGTGACTCATTATATTTTTTTTCTTGTGACCACCGCAACAGAGGATGTCTGTTTTTCTTTGATTGACAAGGTAGGTTGGCTGTACGTGGATTTCCTCCATGGATGTGGTAATGGCGTACAGCTCACCTGGATTAACCACATCCCAAACCAAAGGAATAACTAACTACTCGATACCTCTTGAAAAACCATTATCATGATACAGTGACTGTTTAAAGAGTTTCAAATTATTGGCTTGTTGGTTACGCACTACTTCAGGCTCGTGCTCTTGTTATAATATTTAATATTTTAATATTTAATATAATATAATATTTTGTGTTAATACAGGTAAAACAAGTTTATTGTCTTGAAATGTTTTACAAGAATCTATTTATTCAAAACCATACGGGTAACAATTTTGACCCGTTCTTCCTTATGCCGGGCGAATATCTTTTAAAATGCGTGCTTCCGTTCTGAACAATCCATTTCTTGCTAATGTATCCGGTATATGCTTTATTACTTGTGCAGTTAATACTAGTTGTTATGTAATATTTGTGGATTTTTTTTTAAGGAAATGCGTAAAACCAAAACATTTAAACGATTAATTAACGGAATTTTAAATTAGTGCAAATAATGGTTGCGCATATTTTGTATACCAATGTGACAAATATGCGCATTTCCTTTGAATAATCAACACAAAAATTGAGTAACGTCTATTAATGCTACTGCAAAAGTTATACAGCATAAACCTAAAACTTAAGCAAGAAATATATTGTTAAGCACGGAAGTACCACTTTAGAAAAGTACTTAAACTCCGTTTATTGTTGCTAATAATAAATATTAAATTTTTTCTACCTTTGTATAAGACTCATAAAAATTGACACATTTAAAATGACTAGTTTGACCGCAAAATGCTAAAACCGCGGAATAGATTGACGTTAAATATGTAAAAAGTACTTCCTGTTTTACTCGTGAATAAATAATTGAGTGCTTTGTGGTAAGTTGGAGAGCCACTTATATACCGTGTAACATACTTAATTTTACATTTGTTTTGATGTAATATATTAAAAAAAAATAACAAATTTGTAAAAGATATAAGGTGTCTCGTGTCTCATATACCAAGGAGTATGTTTACTTCTTGATTTTACTTAAAGTAATATTCATGCGAAATTACCTCTCCCGGCTGTCCGCCTGAAGGTCAGACATCACAACTGTTTAAATATTTCAAAATGAAATTATAATGATTGCATCGGTTTGCGCATTTTTGGTTACTTTTGTTAAACTGCTGATATTCGTTCAAACAACTCCATATGAGCCCATCTTTCCTTTATAAATTAATTGATATTCGCGATGTCTTTCTGTGGTCTGAGTGTTGGTTTTTATGATTTTATGATTGATTAAAATTTTTATTCTCTTAGATTTCCTTGTGTATATAATTTTTTCCATATTTTTACTTTTGGTCATTTATCCCATAGGTATAAAAATCCGAAACTGGGATGCCACCGGAATTATCCGTTTTAAGCGTTTTAATGCCTCCTAAGCGGTATATAAAAATTTATCTCCTTGTATGTGTGTGTCTGTTATCATCATAGCTCCCAGTGGATTTATGCAAGAGAGTTGAAACTTTGTTAAAAAATCAGTCTATTTGCTTTTACCTTAAAGTGCTATAACCTTCTCTGAGGGTTATAATAAGGTTATAATAAGGTTATAATTTGTCAATCGCTGTCGGCTTTAAGCGCATCGTTTGTGTTTTGTCTTCTATTATATACGCTCTATTATGTAAGATGAGGTAGTTTTGTTTGTTGATATTAATAATCAAAGGTGTTCAGGTTATTTTTCGATGTTTCATAATTCAACAGATGAAGCCTCTTTAGTTATAATGTGTTTGTCTAAGCTGGAAAAAAGAGACCAAGGCCTGTTTCCGTCGTTCAATGTTTCAATGGTTAATGTCAACATTTAATGTTTTATAATAAACATTAAAATGAATGTTGTAATGGAATATAGTATTGCAATAACTGAAAATATTCTTCAGCACTTCATCTAATATTGGTGTTAACATAATGTGTAAGCTTATGTAATAGTACTTTAAAATTAACCTTTTAGAAATCGTTCTTGATTTCGTTGAATATGCCGACTATATAGATTGGCTAGGCATACTTATACTTAGTGTAATGATGTAATACATCTAAAAATCAGCTACTATTAATAAAGTCTATCTGTTAAATTACTTTTTAAATGTTATCTTATTTTTCATACTGTAATAAGTTTAAATAGGACCTGCCAGGAAGTGTTAAAAACCTATTTTTTTATGTAACACAGAATTCTTGTAAAAGGTCAAAGGATTAATTTTGATAGTTTGAATCTTATAAAAATGGAAAATAGAAGCAAATTAGAGACATGTAGAGAAAGTTTTACGTGATACAATCCTGTCGAATTCTGATTCTATGTCATGGGTAGCCTATATTTTTCAAAAAATTGACGAAAAAGTCTTTACTACATTACATTTAAAATAATTGAAGTTTAAGAATCTGCTGTAAGTCACGATTTCATGTTAAACCTTAAAATTGAAGATTTCATTTCTTTAAAAAAGTGTTTTATAACAACAACTGATGACAGGAGGGCTTGAAGCTTTTCTTCAAACCTGTCAAGTTGTTTTTACCGCCTTATTTTACTTTGAAAATAAAACTCTTTAAAGGAATATTATTTAAAAAATGTTTAAAAGCAAAAAGATGTGTAAAATTTTAAAATAATTTTTATTGTGTAAGAAATAATCTTTTTTAAAAGAGGTTATTTTTAATTTAGTATGAGTGAAACCTGGAATGTTTTATTTTATAGGATTATAATGAATCCTTTATGAGCAAAGCCAGACAGTTCTAATTAGGATATATTAAAATCTTATCTACAAAATGTATTCGTATTATAAAGATTTAGATTTTTTAAACTTACCATTCTTATAGAACCTATCTATTATAGATAGAACGCTTTGTTTTATTTAAATCTTTTTGTATAATGTATTTATATTTTTATTTTATTTATATTTTCCGTGCGATATTTTTGGATTATTTATATTTGGAAGGAAAATAATAGAAGGAAACAGACGGAATGAATCCTTGATTTTTCTTTTTTCTTCCATAACTCACAATTTATTCATGTTTGTTTGGCTTCTTTTAGAAGCCATTACATTTTATTCTAACCGGCTCGAATTTCCTTTGAGGTGAACAGATTCTTGCCCAGTTTTAAATATGACCGTAATAAATTTCTCTCTATCTCTTTCCTTTAGTTGTAAGGACACTTGACTCTTATATGCTTTAGTTTTGGGGACTTTTAGAATCTTCTGCCTTCTAGCTTTTCAAAGTTTAAAAGGAATGGGAGTATTTATTCCAGCGCATTATCCTTTACGCTTACTTTGCCAAAATTTTTCTTTCATTTTTATAGCCTTGTTTGTATCCATTCCGACAGAAAAGAATATGCCATTTTTATCCACTTCTTAAAGTTTTATTAGACTTTTATTTTCTTTACATAACCTTCTAACAAATCGTCTTCGTTAAAGTAAGCAAATAAAATTCAGAAGAGGTATAACTAATGCATATGTCAGTAACAGAATGGCTTAAAAATGTGTAATTCTTACAGCTTGATTTCATTCTTTTAAAGTTTATGTCTGAATATGTCTACGGTACTTGCCATAAGCCAAATTTGTCTGCGCTGATTGAATATTCAATTTTTTATGATGTACACGTTAGCAAGTTAATAGAGCCAAAGGTGTATTGTGCATCATTAAGAAATTTATTTATCCTTCCCTAGTTTTATTCTGTAGAGTGGATTATTTATACATATAAGTTCAAATAATTTGAATTTGTATGTATTATGAGGATTATAAGGGTGTTATAATACTCCCAAAAATGTTGCATAGGCACTACTAGGTTAAGCTAGTCTCAAAAGTTAGGTTTTACTCTGAAAGCAAGACTTCATGTCATAACATAAGTTGTCGGTAAGACTGTTGGAAAAGGCAAAATTTCCTATTTTTGGCTGTGACATTTTTATAAATTATTATATTTAAATTATTATTTTATTCGGACATTTTTTTATTTATCCTCTTGTACATCATTGCTTTACAGTATTAGCTATTAGACAAGTATGTTATGTGATAAAGGTATATTATGAATATCAAATTACAAAATATAATATGAGTGAAATGACTTCGTGTAGTATGATGATTTCTAGGTCGCCATCTACCTGCTTTATAGGAATTCTAAATGTACTATATTTAACAAGCGAGTTATAAATAAAATTGTGCACGTAGATTGTAAAGGATATGAAACACTTCTATAATATTGGAACACATTGTTTTATTCCCTGTCCTTTCCAAGAACCATCTTGACAACAGTTTTAGTTTTAATTTTCTGTTTTACCTCCTTGCTAAGTTCCTGCATGTTCTCTAGTTTGGATTCTAGCCAACAGTACTTGTTTTAAAATAATGTTGAAAAAAAAGTTTATTTATTTTTAAACCGGAAAATTTTTCAAACTTGTTGATGAATAGTATTTTGTTTTTTTCTGCATAAAGTTTACTTAAAACTTTATTATTTGCTTCCATTTATTGAAATTAAACACGTGGAAGTTTGTAATAGTTATTTACGTACTAAGGGAGAAAACAGAGTTATTACGCCCTGCTTTAATAAGTCATACCATAATGACTTCGTAATAAGATTCTTGACTAAATCTAAGATTCTTGGATTCGAACTAAGAATCTTTAGATTTCCAAGCAAGGGTTTACCGATTGCCCCAAACAGTAGGGCGAAAAGTAAATAATTTTCTGCACTGATTTTTGCTCCCTCCCTTAGTTTTACTAACAGGTGGTTTTTCCTCCCTGAAAATAAGGGCGGATAGTCAATTTTTTCTCCCTTCTAGAGGAAAAAGAATGTTTTAAACCGCTGAGTCGCTCAATTTTGTTATACATTGCAGTAAAGTATTTGTGAGTTGGGAAGGACAATTCTACCTCCATCCTGGTTAACGTATTCTAGTCATACTATAATAAGTGACCCGAACGGCCACGAACCCTATGAGGCGAGGTGGCCGATTTATTAAAATTTGATAAATATATGGCAAAATGTCATATTATCTACAATAATAATGAAACAATAAATAATACAAAGCACTAACCAATACACAAGGGACTTTTTTAAGCAGGCCAAAGGCTCGCGAAGAGTTGGCCGCGAAGCGGTAAGGGACCGAAGGCCTTTGCTGTTGTATTAAATTTACATATTCAAATTCTGATTAGATATTGACATTTTTAGTTTAAGTAGAAAGCATTGTAACACTACAAGTATTGCAAAAGTATTGTTTATTATTTGTTATATAAGATTGTTTTGTATGCACCGTGTCGCTGCTTGAAGCGTTACAATTTTATTCTAAACTTGTTATTTGTTCTTGAGTCTTTTTTAAGAGCTCCTATCTTATATCAACTTTTAATACACTTTTCATCTAATATGATAAGAATAAATTTTAAAATTATCCTTTCCTGTTCAAGTCCTTAATTTTTACATTAAGTTTAAAAAATTTTAAATTTCTTTTTTTCTTAACGTGTACTTAAATTTTAAATATAAATTAAGTCTTGTTGTTTTTTTATCTTGGTAAATTATTAGTTATTTCATTTTTGTTTATTAAATTGGCCAAGAAGTTACAAGAGTGCTATGTAAGTGCTGGTGTAGCTTTGTACATTTAGCACGTAATGAAAACCTCTAAAATTTATTTTGCAAATATATTCATACTGTCTTTAAGAACACTCAAAATAATTATTGTGATTATTCTAGAAACCAGTGCTTTGTTGAATATCATTTAATTAAGTAAAAATGGAATAAAACATAATATATATTACTTATTTATTTAATTTAAAATATGTTAACTGTCTCATTATTTTTCTCTTTTGTCTTTGTAAAAGTGGCCGGAGGGATCTTTTTTCTTTGAATATTAAAATTTTTAAGTTTCATTTTCATTTTCAAGTTAACATTTTTGAGCTGTACTCTTGAACATAGCTGAAGAGAGTGAGACTTATACTCTACTTTCTGAGGAGTCACACTGACCTTAATTAATACTTAAAATGCCCTATGCATCTTTACATATGTAAAAGATCTCAAGCCACAAAGTTAATACACACTACTAGTTAATATTTACTAGTTAATATTACATAACTAATAATATTACATATAATCTTATATTTAAACAAATTTTATTGAAAATATTGTCCTATAGCAGTTTTTCTTCGAGGCTGACATTTCTCACTTTTTGAAGTAGATTTTCAACCTCGATTTTATCAAGCTTTTATTATGTCCCTTTCTCTTGAGTAGTATTAAGTTCTTACTGAGTGTCAGATTTTCGAATCGTTTCGAAATATGTTCGCAATATTCTCATCCATGTTTTATGTAAGAGTGATCGGGGTGATCTTCGGCAAAAATTGATTTATCAATATTATAAAAATGATAAAACTAAAATCACTAATAAAACTCTAAGAAACGAGGGTTTAAAATACGAATAATTTATTAGTGGATTTCCTTTGGAAAAAATCGCTAATAGGATAGGCATCATGGCGGACCATAATCCAAATCCGTTTCTAAGGTCCCTGACTACGAAAAATTACGTTTTTCAACGTGTCTTAGTGAATAAATAATCCTACTTACATATCTTCTTCCTCACCACGTGTACAAATATTGTTACTTTTTAAGTAACGCTGGAATAATTCTATTTCTATTCAATTTTCTATTTCTATTGATAAAAGTAGATATTTCTGTATTTAGTAAAATTAATTTAACTATAATCGTATTATAATGTGGATTATTTTCAATAAAGTTAAGTTTGTGAAGCTTTAAATGTATAGTTAAGGTAAAGATCGTGAAAGCATTACTTTTGATTATGGTTTTAAAAATTTATTACCCTATTTTATACTCTTCCATTTTCTTAAAGAAAGGGTATTTTTAAATTATTTTAAATCTTACCTGGTTATTTTGTGTTAAACCGAAATAGTGCTTTTAGATTGATTTTTGTTTCTTACTGAGATAGGAAAGAGTATATTGTGTTGAAATGCGCACCTTACAGTATGTTTTGTTCTGTTATGAAATAATTTTATGAGTTATACAATTTTTGCACTTGCGTGTGCTGTAAGTGAACTGTTATATATCTTAGATGAAACTATCGAAAATTTTTGTTTCTTGTTATCTTGATAATGTCGAATTGTTTAGAAAAAAGATAGAGTAAATATAATCAGTATGCTTAACCTTAGTGGCCCGTTATGGTTCACTCCGCCCATTTCTGCTTATAATGCTCAAACCATTCCCACTGTAACCTATTTATTTTTCAAACCTAATAATTTACGCCTCTCACGCCGTCACGCTGAATTTTTTTAAACAAAAAACCTTTAGGTAACGAGGAAATTCAGTCGGAACCCGATTATAATCTGACTTCATTGTTTGTTCAACGCTCTCCTTATATTATTTTAAACATTCATACTTCTGTCTATAAAAATTAATTTATGGAAAGACCCTCCTGAAAATAATAATTAAAGTTAGTTTAAAAATTAAACATGTTCATTACTATTAATGGACTCACTAAAAACATTTCACACGTCTGTAGTTTTTTGTTGAAACATTTTTTCAAATTAATTTTTCTATTGTTATCAGTCATGTTTCAAAAATATTTACTGTAACTGCCTTCAGGCCATTTTTTTCGTGTTTGTCTAGACGCAATATCAATTTTCGAATCTAAATGTACGAAAAAGATTATATATAGGATATATCTTATATTTTGAAAACTTTTTGTATTTTGATCTATACAGTAAGATAGAATATATCTCCTTTCCTTCTGTATTTGATCACGAGGATATATGACGACTATTAAGCTAATTACAGCTATGAAAACCTGATGTTTGTGAATGCAAAAATGAATTTAGTCGACGGGCGACTAAAGCTCTCAATCACACTTTTAATGTTTCCAACCTTAACTTGGAGGATAAATTGCCTCTCTCTGCTGACTATTGTCTCTAGGCAGGCTAAATATTTAACATATCGTAAAAGAAAATACCTTTCTGGTAACTCTTTTTATTATTATTAAAATGAAATGAAAACGCCAAATTTATAAAGTAGTGCAAAAAAGATCATTTTTAATCCCATCGGTCACTGATTCGCAAAAGTGATTCGATAAAAAACACTATAGATATTCTAACCATGAAACTGTGTATACTTGTTTATTTTATAAAGGGATATATTTAAGCTAAATATTAGCTTAAACCACTCAGAAGGTTAAAAAAACATTAATACTTTTTCTTTTTTACTTTTGGTATGAATTAAGAAAAGTGAACCAAGTGTTTGCATAATTTACTTGAAACCTTTTATTTAGTTTATCAGACAATAAAAATATTATCATGATATTATTTTCTGCTGAGTAAAGGTGCAATGACGTATTTGGAAATAAAGGTAAATAAATTACTTCAGAGACTTAGGGGTCACTCGAGGTGCTGTGATTATAGTTCACGACTATTGCACTGAGAACTTTTTGTGATCGCTATTTAAAGTTTTTACTTTAAATAGCGATCTCTCTCCTCACTTGTTTCTACATTTTTTTATGATAAGGATATTTTGTGTACCAAGTCATTCTGAAGTATGTTTTTTTGAAGATGCCTTATCCTAAATAATAGTGGGCATAATGGTGGATTCCAGCAGTGCCTATACACAGAATCTTACTTTCTGATTGTTAAATGTATATACGCTACTACAATGGGAGCCAATGTGAAGTACTACTTTCCTGATAGAACTAACCCCATTATACAATAAATCATGTGATTACACAAAAATAGATGTACAAGAGAAGAGTGTAGGATGTTGGCTCCAACGTTACACGCAGCGTTAAGCACCTTTGATCTAAAGGAGGTGGTAAAGCTAAAGATTTTGCTTAATTGCGAGCGTAGAATTATAGAACAAGTAGTTCTCCCACTTCCTCTCACTACTTCTATTCAGCCTCTTTCAAGATTAAAAGTATTTGTTAATAACTCGTTTTTATTTTAAGCTCTTCTTTAGAAATGTTGATTATATCCTTTGATTATACTAGAGTTTCTCAAGAATAAAATAAGTGTTGTGAAAAACTTTATTTATGAAATCTAAATCAAATAATATGATTGCAGTGTTATATTCTTTGGGGTCCTCGAAGATTAAATATTGTTAAGCTCAGTCAAAGTCTAAAGTGACGAAAAAAGAATTAACTCGAAGAGGTTAAAGGAGAAGATGGTTAAAGATGATGGGGATTGTTAAACTCGGACTGGAAGGTGATGTGAAGCAGTAACGATCTCAGCTACAAAATCACGAGTCAGCAATAATTCTCCTTAAAGTGCCGGGTTTTCTTGGAGGGGGTAAAGGTCAATTTGACAATGGGCAAAAGGTCATCTGTAACTACATGCCGCCACTTTTCTCACAGTTAAGATAAATAAACAGACCGACTGACACGTCCGTCCTGTCCAAGAAGACAGGCCAATTTTCTCTTACGCATGCGCCATTTTTTTTTATTTATTAAACCTATTTAGGAGTGCCAAAACTTAATTTGTTATGTTTGCAAGATCAACCATGTTATAAACACTAACCAGTCATCAATCTTCGATTAGCTGCTGGGTGGGTTTAGGGTAATCTTGGCATTACATTTGACTAAGGGTTGGTTTTTGTGACTCTAAAGTCTAGCGATCACTAGTGTACCATTCAACTTGGCTTATTCAATGATCTCACAACCTTCTACGTTAGGCTTGGTTCTTTTTTACACGCATGTTTTTTTGTTGAAATTGTTATATTCATAATAATTTGGACAAGTTATTATTTTATTTTATTTATTTATTTTATTATAATTAGGACAAATTTATTTAGGATTATTTTAATTACACTTTTCTCCATCACATTGTGGAAAGGGGGAGATTATCTGCATGTATTCTAACCTGGCTTTGAGAACACTTCCTTGTAAATGTTTTCTACAGTTTTAATATTAGTTTTGATATAGTTTTCTTCTTCTTTGTCTGTCTTTTCTACAGTTCATACAAGCAAAACTTATTGTGCGGAGGTCTGCATGTCGGGCGGAGTTTCTTATGCGGATTTAGAAATGCTATCTTCTATTTAAAACAATCCATTTCTTACTAATGTTTCTGGTTTATGTTTTATAACTTAAGCAGTCGCATTACGACTCGTTACTATGTTTTCTAGATTTTTCAAAGGGAATGGGAATATTTGTCCCGTTACGAAGGATACAAAACTATCCTAACCCTTCCAAAATTAGCAGTTTTCACTATTTGGACTTGTTGGAACTAGTTAGAAATTGTTGTTAATGCATTTATTATTTGTCCATGGTTTATTAAATTAGGGAAAGCAAACAACGGCATTGGATGGGATTTGGTATGAATTTGCCTTTTTTGGTGTCAAACAAATTATAAATTTTATTACAGCCCATTTATAACAGTTTTCTTCCGAGCGCGCTTATTGAAAGAACCATCGAGCGCGGTCAGTTCCCCTCACCTACTTTATTACCTTGACTATTCGACAAAATTAATTCCTTTGTACGTATACCTTTTGAATATCATATTAAAGTATTGTTTACCTTCAACCCTCTTAGATGACAAAATAGCAAAGAATGTTTTGAGACTATAGGTGGCTATAGACTTTCAGTCTATAAAGTATAGAAACCACGAGACTACAGAGTGAACTGCACGCCTATTCTTTACACCGGCTATTTTAATTGACTAAAATATTTTTCACGTATTATAGTACTGGTAGAAGTGAAAATTAATCAAGTTTCTTGTGTCCAGCAAACACCCATTGTCTTTATACGCCTTCAGCAAATATTTATGACACTACAATATCTCATTATTTTATGTTTACTCCATGATTACAATATAATTAAATAATGAATAGTGAAATTCTTTACAATGGTGTATTTGACAAAAATATTGTATTTTAAATTATTATTGTTACATTTAATTAAAAATCTTGTAATCTTATTTTAAATAAAGGCGTTCAATGAGAAAAAAAAAATTTATTCGGTATTATTTCCTTCGTTCACTCGCGAAGTTTGGAAGTGGTTTCATTTTTATCACCTTCATTAGTTATCAAATGACGGAGCATTTTTTTATCTCATCAAATAAATAATACCTATATTTCTGGAAGTTATAAAGTGTAAATAAATTTGTCAATTTACTGCGATCAACGAATAGACGTAATTGCAAACAAAGGTAACCTTTAAAAAGGTAAGAATAAAAAGTTTCTATGGATGGGAGTCGAAACCCTAGTTTAACCCCGTGTTTAATCCCCATCGTTTGAATAGTTTGAGGTTGAGCCCTCTTGGGGGTTGAACTCCCTAGAGGGTTGAACACGGCGTTGAATCCCCTGCCAAACACCGCGTGTGAACCAAGTAATTTCTGTAGTTTCTGATTTTAGTCATTTTAACCTACCAGTCAACTATATTTTTTTCTCAGAATTTTTCATATACATTTTTTTTAGAAAAGACTTTTATAAAAAATATTTTGTTGAAGTTATAAAACATCATATATTGTGTCACTTTTTTAATTCTTTCTTACCTCTAGGGGTTTTTGTTTATTATGAAAAATTCTGGCGCGGAGGTCCGCAAGCCAGGCGAATTTACTTTTAAATGCGCGGTTTCTTGCTTATTAATCTAATTGTTGGTTAAGTTCTCGATATATATTTAATAACTTAAGCAGGATCGTCACAACTTATTATAATTTTTTTGATTTTTTTTAAAGAAATTACCCATAGTTATCATATAGATTACACGGCATTATTTGTACTTATTTGAAGCTCAGTTTATGTTTAGTGTTAGCGCAGTTTCTTTGAAAAATTAAAAAAAAAATAATAATAATAAGTTGTGACGGTACTGGTCATGTTATTAAATATGTATCGTAAATTTAAGCAAAAATTAGATTAATAAGCAATGAAATTCGTCCGGCTTGCGGACCTCCGCGTCAGGATTATTTGATTACTTAACGTACCCGTAATATTATTTTACAAAACCGAACAAAACATTTAGAGAAATCTCTTTAAAAATTAATCGCATCCACCAAGACTCGATCTCTAGTCCTGTATTCTAACCATTCGTAACACTTAAGGTATCCTTCACTCTCTACTACATGCCGTACTAAATTTCTGTGTAATTAATTTTTTATAAACTAAGTGTTTTCTGGTTATTTTACCTGGTTTTTAGGGTTACTTTGTTGCATAAATAGGTTCTCCTAGATTCTTAATTAAGGTAAACACAAACATTTATTTATTTTTTCCCTTTCAACGACCTTTATTTTGTTCTCATTTTGGTCAATTTAGAGTAGTCGTATTGACTACTCAAGTTTTGTTTTTTGATTTAGCGCCCCAAAATACATACATTTAGGCCTTTTTCTCGCCAAAAAAAAATTAACCTTGAATTTTTCTATTTTTTGAAAATTTTGCTGACTCAGGAAACTGTGTCAAAGTCGGTAAGTAGGAAACGTATTGTGTTTCTACTAAAATTCCATAACTGAGATTACATCATCAGGGGTTTTAAGTCCCACTGACTAGATTTCACAAAAACAATTCAACAATACTGTCTAAGTACGAGCAAAGGGAGTCCGTAGTAGGGAGAATGAGCGTAGCTAATCTAATGTGACGAGGAAAAGTTCCGAGGTACCCAGTACCCGATTTTTTAAAATTAGTTTACATAACTTATAATTTTAGATTATAAGTTTTTGTTGTGTGACAATTTGTCCATACAAGCAATAAAATGGCCGAAATTATGTCTTTCTATTTGTACTCCATGTTCCTGCAATTGTGAATGGTCCTTTGTGGATTGATGGTGCCTGTCGTTTAACCATTTTAACTTATTTCTATTTAACAAATATGTTCTTCTAATTTTTAAACATTTCACACCTTTGTTCGTTTATATTGTCCTCAAAGATTCTTACGTGTTTTTAAATTTATTTGACCTAATACTGCCTAAGTAAACATATGTGTCATTTTCAACCTAGCTTAGTACTTTGGTCAAAACTAAATACTTTTTACTATTCATACTAGTAGGCCAATCCTTAAAATCAATGATTCAACGGTCCTCAGTCGATAACTAATTCCTTTGTATTGTGTAGCTTACACTGTCGGCTAGGTTCACAAGAAAACTGGATCTAATATTAAAACTATGTCTCAAGTTATTAAAAAAGGTTTTTGTCACACTTATTATGGAGTGTGAGGTGTGCTAATTCTTAAACAGAGAAGCTAGAACCCGCGTGACCAATCTGCCTATAGGACTAATACACCTTCAAAGGGCGGCCCACCGCTCTTATAATGCATTTACAATACTTTTTTCAATTTTTTTCTCAACTTGAAAAGTACGCGATAACTAAGATTTATTAAGTTGTTTTTATTTTTTTATTTGACTGGACTGTGCCCAGTCAAATTATCCTTATCATTATTTGTTTCCTTCGAGCATTTGAGATGAAACGAGAAAAAATCATACTCTCCTCACAATTGTTAATTTATGCTGTGAACAAAAAAGAGTTAAAAAGTTTCTTTTTGTGGACTTAAAAAAAATATATAAATAAAAACAAGATTAATTACACAAAAGTCCTTTATTTTTTAATATATAATAATAACTAAGCTTTCGACTAAAAATTAGTCATCATCAGAGTTAAACAAATATAAAATAAAAATACAATTTTTTTGTAACTACTTCATATTGCACCTTGGTATGGTTTGGTAAGCTATGTTTTTTTAAAAAAACATAGCTTACCAAAGAGGTGGAAATTTTCGATTTACTTAAATTTTAAAAATTTCAAGAAGTGTTGTTTATCGTAACATTGCTAGGTACCTTGAAACTGGAAGTGGTGAGGAGCGATAAAATGCTGTCCTTGTTTGGTAAATATTCTAGCTTTAATCAAGGCAGTAGCTAACAGAATAAGAAGAAATTCTGTCAGGTCACTAACAATAATGGGTAGGGTCAAATGATTTTAACCTTAATGCTTAAAAACGCAACACATGTTATTTTCAAACGCCTACGTTAAAGAAAAAAAAAAGATGCCGAGTTGTCATAGAGCGATAAGCGAATGATGGGCTCAAAAAAATTTAATTTATGACGAAATTTTTTTTTGTATAAAAGAAAAGTTAAAAAGAACTTGCTGTTCTTGCCTGAACAGCAAGCTTTATACTCACAGCTTTAAGGAAGCCAACTTACAGGTTCCTGTTATTCAGAGAGGCTATCACCCCGCTAGGTTGATGGTCTGATGGAGCGTGTCTTATGAAGATATCATAAAATTGATTTTTTTGTGAAATGGAGTAAAAACGTCTGCGAAGATATTTATCACTGAGAAATCCTTGCGGGCATACTAACTGGACTTGATGACACCCTCTATGAAGAAGAACATTGGGGGTTTCAGCTGGACTCTGCTCCCGCGTATAAGGCTCGAACCATTCAAGAATGGTTTCGGGTAAATGTTCTATAATTTATTTCATCCGAGGAATTGAGCCCCGACTTAAATCCTTTGGACTAGGCTTTATAGGCCGCATTGGAGGCTAAAGTGTGCAGAATTCGTAAGCCTATACTAACATTGACTCTCTAAAGAAAGCTCTAATACGAGAAGTCAAGAGATTTGACCAGGATAGAGTTTGTCCTGTAATAGATCAGTGGTGCAGACTAGAAGCCTGTGCAAAAGCAAAAGGCGGCCATTTTGAAAAATAATAACATTTTTTGTTTAAATTATATTAAGCTTTTCAAATTCAGTCATTCATCCCACATATATTAAAAAGACAGTGTACAAAAACATAGGCCATAATATAGTACGACACACGGCTAAAATCAGTTGACAGCGTGGGAAAATAGTATTGAGGAACCAATAAGGTTGGCCTGATTTGAAATTGAAGTGGTGTAACATCTAGGACTAACCTCATTGGTTCCCTCGCCTTATTTTCCCGCGCTATCAACTGATTTTAGCCTTGTGTCGTACTATAGTATATAAAAAATTTCAATAATGATGCTCATTATTAACTTTAGAGACCAAAACAACAAACTTATGGAATATAAATTTTATCATAATTTGTTGTTTGTATACATAAAATGCTGTAAAACTATAATTTATAACCTTTTGGGTCCTGTTTTTTTCTCCGTTAAATTTGTGGAAATAGGTGAATGAAGTGGGTATGTATTTTTGAAATTTAATTGAGACTTTAATAATTATGTAAAATAGGGAAGATGAATATGATGGTAGCAATTCTGTTAGTTAATATCGGGATAGAAAGGTTGGATTTGCCTGGGGCTGTCTTTCATCGCGTAGGCTTTTCGTAATAATCAAGCCTTTGTAATTTATAGAAAGTAAGTGGTTCCCTGTAAATAAATGAAGTATTGACTTACTTAATCTAGCTGTACTTTGATATTTGTCTTACAGTTAATATTAAAACAGGTTTATCATATAACTCCATTAATATCTGTCCAAAGATGTGGGCTGTGAATTTCAAAAATTGCTTCCTTCTAGTTATAATTTTCTTCTCAGTTAATTATTGATGTATTAATTAAGTTGCCATTAACTTTTTTGACATTAATTTTTTCTGCCTCAGGATTTTTAAAAACATCTTTGGACATTAATAATAGGTTGGACATTTTTATTATTAACAGAATAGGTTTAAATTTTTTCCGTTGTGTTTATTTTTAGTAGTTTTTTTCAAACTTTTAAAATACTGTCAAAAATTCTATTTTTTGGGTAGTCTTCTTTTTGTTTGATATTTTAGCCCATTAATAATTCTGCTGTAGGTAAAAATATTTTATTTATGCTTTAGAACCGTTATATTAAACTTTTGTTGATTAGATATTATTTTTAACTTACTTAAAACTAAGTGACTATATATAAGATCGAATTAAGTCTACGAAATTATACCCGCATTTTTAGTTTGCCTCACTTATACTCAAGGTGTATGGGAAAAGTGTTGTGTTTCCAGAAAAAACAAAAACTGGGATTTCACCGGAATTATCTGTAGACCTGCTGGGTTTTTACCCAGCAGGTCTACTGGGTAAAAGTTGACTAAGTTGTGTGTTATTATCACCAAGTTGTGTGTGTTCGCTTGTGTGTTATCATCGTATCTCCTAGTGTATTTACGCTATAAATGATTCTTGAAGCAAAAATCAATCCTTTTGTGTAGTTGTGCAATGCGGATAATACCGGCAATAAGGACTTATAAAATATTTTGGAAATTCTTAAACGTGAAAAAATATTTGGATTTGACATTTAGCACACATGTAGTCATATATGACTAACAAATGTGCCAACATTAATTTCAATGTCAGCATTAGTTTATTCTTTATCGAATGACTTGCATACGTGTTTAAAAAAATCGGTTAAATTGTTACAAAATTGAAAAATAATACAATCGAACCAAAATTTAGTCAAATACCCCTTTACGTAGTAAATAAGTATACTAAGCATATTTGGTACATTATACCAAGTATGCTAAAGTATGACCTACTTAAAAAGTATACGAGGAGAGCAAGAGGCACTGATGCAAAGGGATCAACAGTCAGCAGTTATGCAATTATCTGAAATTGCAATACGTCAATGACAGTCAATGACAATAGTGGCTGTACAACACCTTTATTGAAACGTAATTCTTACCTATTAATTTAATAAGACAAATAATATACTGCTTTACCTATTACTTTTGTAATGCAGCTGTTAAATTACCCTAGCTGTACAAAAGGTCATAGTCACTGGTTTGAAACCAATCGGTTATTTAAAAATATCACAATCTGTGAACATTAATAATTGTTATTGTTAAAGTTAACAACTTATGAAATATAAAAGTTAAATAATAAGATCTACAATCTACAACTCTTTCATTACAAGATCAATTTGATTCCTTGTAAAATGTTATTATAGGTTTATCCTGGTGATCTTTATCTATAATTAATTTTTGAAATAAAGAAAAAGTTGGATCTTTGATCTTTCGCCTATGAGATGCTTTATTGGCCTTGGAGTGTCAACAGGTTTGTTAAGTCGGATTTTTTATTCCATAATTTTTTATATAATTATGTGTTATATTAAGCTAGTTGTAATCATGTAGTGCATTAATTTATTCATAAAGAAAATTAAAGTTTAAATTTATGATACTACTATTAAAATTGCAATAACTATAAATATAAGGTTTTGTATTTTTTACTTAATTGTTAAATAATTTATATTTTCTACACTTATATAAATCATTTTATTTTTAAGTGCGTGGGTCATACAATTATATGTTTTAAGTATTTCTATAAAAATGCCGAATAGTTCAAAAAGAAAATTCTTCAATGATAAGTCAACATAGTAATTTTTAGATGATAATCAATTATTTTTTTTTAAATTTCTACCCGAAGTTGATTTTTATAGTAAACAACACATTATTATAAAATCAGCTGTGGGTGTCCTAAAATTTTAAGGTGTGTTTTTCAATTAATAAAACTATCTAATTATTTGTTTTATAATTTTTATAACAATCTACATTTTAGACCTTTCAATCAAGAAGATGTTAAAGATCAATTAATTGATATTCTATTTATTTTATTTTAATCATAGCTTTATTTTAGATAAAAATATATGATAAGGAGTCAATTTATATTTAGTGTTTATTTGATTGATAAAAGTTTAAAATTACAGGGTTAATCCATTCATCGAAATTGGATATTTTGGGTTGTTTGCGATGAAATGAGTAATTTTATCTTAATTAATGAAATGCTGTTTATTTATGTATTAGTTAAATGAAATAATATATGAACTCATTGTGGCGTTTTTCTTAGTTACTGTCGTTATCGTACTGACAGTATCGTGTCGACAGTCATCGACAGTGTACTTTATCATTCCAGAGGTCCTGAATTCGCATCCTGGGTTGAGCTCTTAGATTTTGTTGTACAATAAGGATAAATAACCTCCTCTATTTTTGTACAAAATTATTACATTCTGATGATCAACAATTTATAGATTGATTACTTATTACAATTAGATGAATTACTTTTCCTTACCTACTAGCATAAATATGGGGGGAAGCATTGTGTTTAGTTTGCATTACTTAGTATGCCTATTGTATATAGTAAAATGCATCTTTTTGTTAAAATAAAATCAAATAATTGTTGCATACATGTGCAGATTATACTTTAAAAGACTCAAATTGTTGACAGGACTTGTCTGTGAATAACGCTGTGAACCCAATGTCACCCGGCATACTGTATGCACCTTGTGATGTCGCAAAGCCGTAAACTGTAGTGTAAATTACTATCCTTTGAAAAATTGTAAGCTTTTCTAAAAATTTATAAGTTTCATTATTATCTTTTAATTTTTGATAACTAACTGTTTATTAATAACTATCTATCATGAACATTGTGTCGTTAGTGATTAGAAAGTGTAAAAATGGGTATCACTACTTCTGAGCAATTAGTTTGATTATAGTAACTAAGTATTAAATATAATTGTAATTAGTTTATATAATGTTACAGGATATTTTAATATTGATTCTTTTATTATTAACTTTTTGTCCCTAACCTTTGTTATTACCTATGATTAAATAAACAAGGGCTATTATTATTGCCATGGTTTGTCATTTACCTTCTTTAATATAATGGTAGTTATTAGATGTAGAAAACACTATAAGATAAAAGTATTTTATATGGGTCCTGAAACGCAATTAAAATTAATAGTCGATAAATGGATTTAGGGTTCAAATCTAGTCGGGGGGGGGGGGGGGGGGGGGGGGGGGGGCTTATATAGACCTCTCAGGAGGCCTTGAATTCAAGGCCCCGGCCAACCCAGCCTCGGTTTGACGTGATTTTCTTTGGCTGTTACGCAAATGCGGAGTTGAATTTCGTCTGAAACAAGTTTGGATCCACGTTTTCGTTGTCGGCAACTCACGTAAAGACATAGAACCCTCCTCTGCCGGTGAAGGGTCAGAAACATAATGAACCTCTGGACCGATCACTATGAGTGTAGACCCGGTTTAGTGGTGACTGAGGTCCCACGATTAGTGTTAGTGATTATGGATGATGAGTTCGGTTGTGGAAGACGCCTCCTTGTGGGCCAGGGGTATAGTAATGGGTTTATGCACACTAACTTTAGGGTTCCTACCGGCGTCTCTCCCCGTCGGGCTGTACAGGTCAGGACAGAGCAGTAAGTATAAAGATTATCTGTCAAATAGTTATCCAATTCTACCATTCTAGAGGAATTGGTGAAATTGGTCATCTAGTAACTGGCGGGTTAGGTGAGGCTAATGAGATCAGAGTAGAATTAGTGGGACTAGAGAAAATGTACTAGACAAACTGAGAACCTGGTCAAAGTTGCAGTCTCGTTTAAGGGATGGTGAAATATCGAGGTGATGCAGTGTGTGTATAAACTCTAGGGGTTCTCAGTAGAGGGGTATTCAAAAGTGCAGAAACGCTGAAATGTGTCATTTCAGGTTCCTACGGGTTCAAGCATAAAAAATAATATGAG
This sequence comes from Microvelia longipes, assembly GCA_018340805.1. NCBI lineage: Eukaryota > Metazoa > Arthropoda > Insecta > Hemiptera > Veliidae > Microvelia > Microvelia longipes. Next base: position 49,450,220 of record JACMZG010000008.1, on the reverse strand, counting down.
ATGTTATCCTGGCACACATTTAGAGATCACAAAAATACCAAATCATTAAAATAAATAGAGATAATAAATACCACATTTATTATTAATAAATATAAAAGATTTAATGGATCCTATCCCTTGCAAGAGGTAGTAAAAAGATTGTAATATTAAAATGTTTGACAACATTTTTAATCTAATGTCTGTGTTATCAGCACCAACAGTTCCCTGTAATAAAATTCGAAGTGTACGAGGTACGGCGGAACTGTTCCTCTCCATATTAGATTCCATACGCTCATCCTAACCACTTTAGGTTCTCCCTGGTAATCCTCAGGATCTGATTATCACCTAACAAATAATTATGTCTTATTTCCCTTTTTTATTTTTTAACATGTTTTGTGTCATTCGATAAATGGAACTAATGCTGATAATGAGACGAAACATAGCACCTTCTTCATTTTATTTATTACTAAATACAAAATTTCAAATTCGATCGAATTTCAACTTCATCGACTTTTGAAATGTTTGCTGTTCATTAGTGGCGTTTAGTAATGTCAAAAAAATACTATCCGAATAGTACAACTAGACCTTAAAATATATTTGTAGAGTTTATTGTTATAGAGTTTTAACTCTCTAGCATTAACTTGCTGTGGGGTACCACGATGACACACATCCACATACACACACAGATAGACTATTTGGTTAAAAACTCCGGAATTCTTAAATTCTTAAGGACACCTAAAGCGAATAATTCTGGCTAAATTCCGGTTTTGGATTTTGTTAACCAAATACTTTTTTCTTATATGTGAGGGTATTAATATGAAAATTTGAAAGTTGGTGAGTGATAAAGGGGTGAATGTTGTTAACATGGATGAATATTTGGTTGTATGTGCACTTATGACCAAGGCCAGATTGTATAGTTCCAATTCAAACGAAACAGTTCAATTCAAATTCTGCAAGAGAAAGGCTGATAGGACTTAAATAAAATTGGTTTTTATCCTTTTGGTATTAAATAATAAAAAATTCTAAGTTTTAAGAAATTAATTTAACATTACATAAGTTAGTTATAAATAACATATAAAAGTATTAAATGAGATCGGAAATAGGATTTTATTGTTAATTTTTAAGTCCTGTGAGTAAAACTTAGTTAACGAAGTGTGATGGTGAGAAAATGATGCCAATATGTTGTGCACGTTTTACACTTAACTATCTGGCTTTAACCATCTGGATCTATCTGTTAACTTCATATCTATGCTTAATCGCTGTGAACTTTAACTTTATCTCAAAACTATATAACAGCGAAAATCCATTAAAGTGTCTTAATTGTTTTATTTTTGATGAAGTAAATTTATTTTCAAAGGAAACGATTGTTGGTGTGCAATTATTAGTATGGAACCTCGCACCCTTCTGATCAGAACTGCTGATTGTTTTCCTAAAGGTGTTGCCTTCATTTACATTTTATGTAACTTCAACTCAAATTTTTTATTGCTTTATACAAGTTATTTTGTTAGGTTTTTCCCTCTTTTTGTCTGATAATTATTTTGATTACTATCGTTTTATAAGCATTTTTTGTAAGCATTTTTCTGAAATTTATTACCTATTAATTTATTCAAATACATTTTAAAACATTGGATTTTCTTAGTCTAAACGTAAATGGTTACTCGGTATATCTTCTAAATGAATGTTTATTTTAAAACTGTATTAAATTTAGATTTATAGCAATAGCGGTAAAACTAATTAAAATAAAATCAACATTAATAAAAATTCAATAAATACATGAATAATTAAATAATTGAAATACAATGTTTATTTATTTAGGGTTTATAATTAAATATAGTTAAAGTGCGTTGAGTGATTTTAATTTACTAAGTCGGGTGTAACAATCGTGAATTTTTAGTTCTGTTTTTTATTGATATCAGACTCGTTTATCTTTCTATTAATTGTTAAATTTTGGTCTCATGTTATAATCAAGGGGACAAGTTTAGAAAATTATAGCCTGCTAGAGGGTCGTTAAAGCGAAATGGTTTTCTTTAATATAATCCTCAATATTTTATACATCCTCCGGCTCTGATTGGCTCCTCTGACACCGACTAATTGCGCCTTTCAGCGTCCACGAAATAATTTATAAATATAAACGATGCGTTTTGGGCCCCCAAAAATTCAAAGAAGAACCGGCTCAGTAAGTTGTTAGCTGTCTTGTAATGTTGGCTTATAATTTACGAGCCTGTGCCTGTAACTGGCCTCAAGCACGGAACCCTGTGTCAACAGTAATAAAATAAGCCAAGATTCACCCGAAATATAGCTTTGCCTTTCTCTCTATACGCTCCAATACTTTGGCATGTGGACTTAAAAGTTTTAATAAACCGAACTTTATGGTATCGCGTTATTTACGCAAGACAGTTAAAATATAACTGCGTTTATTTTTGAAAATAAGAAAAAATATTGCGGTCAATAAAGTAAACCTTTTATTTTAAAAAAATGGTTTTCAATATTTCTGGATAAATGGCTTTGTTAAAATGTAACCGTATCATAAAAAGGTTTTTAAAAATAAGTATACAATCATATAAAGCTGCTTCAAGACAAGAAACAGTGTTTAAAAAGGAAATAAAAAACCATGTAAAAAAGTATTAATGCTAATTGGTTGTATATTTTTGATTTGACTTATCTTTTTTCGGAACTTTAAAGCTACCAGTAAATTGGCTTAAAATACAAAGTGTATGCTAATAAAATGGTGACCGGAGAACATGATTATTGTTATCTTCAAATATCAAAGGCAATCAAAAAGATTTGGAGGTTGAGTTAGTTTTTAGTTTAATATTTATTACAAACTTCATGATTTCAGTTATTAAGTTAACTTTTATACTAAGTAAGCAACTTAGTGAACAACAAATAAGAATGCTACTAATAATATATTGTATTGACCCCGGAGTCAAACTGTTATTTCTTTAAAGATTTTATCACATTTTTCATTTTAAAGGTTAAAACTAAATAAAAAATTGGTTTGTTGATATTTTTCGATTAAGTTTGTAACTTAAAGCATTTTATGAACTCAAAAATGTATAAATATGAATTGTTGATGTTGTTACAAAGAAATAATGGGGATCATTAATCGTTAATTTGATACCATAACAAGAGCCTTCGGTCCGCTCAAATAAAGTCCCTTTTGCAATCTTTAATGTTACTTTTCCTAATTATACTTCTCATATATATAATATATATATATTATATATATATATTATATATAGATATATTATATTATATATATGTAGTGGTTTTATGCCTGTTGCGCTTTAAGTCGGTGGATTAATCTATGAGTCTTATCAGACTTGCTTTGTCTGATTATTGTTTTTTGTTTACTTCGTCTTGGAGTGATTCATTAGGTAATGCCCGACCACCGAGTGACGTTAATAAAGTTTCAGTCTCCGGAATTTGGAAACCATTTGTTAATTTATTATGTTCTTAGTTTTTATATATTTAGTTATTAGAAGTGAATTGGTATCAGTTGATTTTTAAGTATTAAAATATAGTTTTTTTTTCATCTTGTTATTTATTTTGTACTCGCGTAACCCACTGACGTTGCAAGATAAGTATAGATAAGTTGTTTTTCTGTATTTGTGTGTTGTATCATCTTAACTCCCAGCGTTTTTAAAATGTTGCTGCTAAAAAGTTTAACCTTGGTACAAACGTCAATCTTTAGGTCTATATGGTATGCGAAAAAATATTTGTTTATGGAGTAATACCATTAACCGGATATTATGATTCAGCAAAAATTTTGAAAATTTATAAAACACAAAAACTTTTTTAGATCGATTTGTGATTTGGTACGCATGTATTCATACACAGGAGCAACTTATGTGCCAAGTTTCATCTCATTTTTAGTTTTATTTTAATCGAACGACTTTTATTCGTTATTAAAAAAATGAAATAAAAATCGAAAAACAAATAATCGAGTTGACAATTGAATTGTTATATCTTCAGACTGAGGTCAAATGCAGATATAGATGCTGACTCAGAGTTAGTGGCAACTTCACGGTCCTTATGGGAAGGGAGAGGGGATCTGTACAAATTAAGATTCTTTAATAAAGACTTTCTGTACGGGAAATCAGAAAAATCACACTCCTTCCAGTTCCAATATTTCTAATTTATGGATCTTTAAAGTATTATTTTTTTATTTAAACCATAAACTTGAATTTAATCATCAACTAGAACTTACCCTAAAACAATTAAAATGAAATTTAATGATATGTCAGTCTTTTATGGGTACTGATAAATGAAATTTTGAGCCATGATTAAAACTCTTATCTCTTGACTTAGCTTGCAAAAATAAGTGGGATAGCCTTGCTTAAAAGAGCTGTTATCCCTACCGATTACTATTTATGATTCCTTGCGTTCTAAAATTTTTTCCTTGATTATTTGAATTTAATTTAAATTTGAGTTTATTCATTACGTAGGTTATGTAAACATAATGTAAGCGTTAGATAATGTAAAGTTAATTAATTTCCTATAATTTCAAGAAAGCAACAATCGTTTTAGTAACCACTAGACTTAAACACATTACAAATTAAAATAATGTTTATTATATATATAATATATAATATATTATATATATATATATATATATATAATATATATATATATATATATATATATATATATATTTATCTTATATTTATATGTTTGTGAGGTGCTTGTAATTAATTATGTAATATTATGTTGTTAAAAAGTCTATTTTGGAGTTTAATGCGGCCTTCCTGTGACCTATGTTGTCGTTTTAGTAGTTTTGTAAGTGGCATGCTGCTACAATGTAAGCCGAAAATTGTTTACATAATTTAATGTAATCGGAACTCACGCTGATAATAAAATTTACCTTCGTATATGTATTATTGTTGCGTACGTAGTAGTATACATGTATTAGATTTCAGCTTAATCAAATTATTTTATACCGTAGGTGTATAGAAAAAGTATTGTGTTTACCAAAAAATCCGAAACCGGGATGAAAACGGAATTATGCGTTTCAGGCGTTTTAAGGCCTCCTGAGTGTTTTGCAAAGTTGTCTGTCTTTGTGTGTGTGTGAGTTTGTGTGTGTGTCTGTTATCATCATAGCGCCCAGTGTATTTATGCTAGAGAGTTTAAATTTTATTAAAAATCAGTTTACCGCTGTAGTTGGGCTATTTGGAAAAAAAATGCATGACGTCATTAACCCGCAAAAAACTCGAAAAATCATAAAACACGGACAAATTATGTGATCTGATTGAAATTTGACACGCATGTAGCTTTATATAAGACTAACATATGTGTTAAGTTTAATTTACTATCATCATTAGTTTCTTTTTAACGAACAATTTGTATACGTTTCTTAAAAAATTGTGTAAATCTGATATTCCAATTAAGTTTAAATTTGGTACAAGTGTACCCCTTGACGTAATAAATACTTGTACTAAGTTTCGTTGTAATACAACAAGTCTATCTATGTTTTTTGGTGGATCATAAAAGTTAAGCTGCATCGAGCGTGTTTAGTGCCTGGATAAATGACCACTGGGAATGAAACGAGTGTATTTATTTGAGTACAAGCGAAGTGAGTCCGATGAGCGTAGCGAATGTAATCAGGAAAAGTTACGAGGTACCCCTTACCCGATTTTTTAATTTGTCAAATTATAATCGGAAAATTGGTTAAAAGTTGAGCGTAGTTATGTAATAAGATGTTTTGAATATAGAGATTTCTTAATGAGAAAGAATTGATTGAAGATAATACGAGGATTCTGTTTGCAAGTTATTTCTTAAAATTATATTCTATCAGGGTTATTAAACAACTCTTTCTTCCAAACTTGTTAAAAGCTAAAAAATTTCACGCGTTAACAAGTTCTCTCGGATATAATTGGAACTGATTATACATAATACTTCGAGACGGTAGGAGGGGGCGTCTAAATTACTGCACGTTCTTCCATATAATAGAAGATTCGAGCCCCATCATCACAATATAAGCACTGATCTCCCCTTCCTTCTTATACAATGTGTATTTGCACTTAGTACGCCGTCTAGAAAACTCTTCTTTAGGAAAAACAGCCGGCTAACAACGCAAAAAGTAAAGTAGCCCCGGGTATAAAAACGAAAACTCGGCGGAAAGTGATTTTAAGCGAAAAAACTGGGAATGGGTTTAAAGAAAGGACTGAGCAGTGTCGGAGCTCTATTCAAGTAAAAAATTTATTCAACACCAGAACTTCACGCTTTTTCTGTATAAAATATTTGAGAAACTCTTTTATAACCGCAAAATTTTAATAATAAAAAAAACTATATCTTGTAAAGGCTTAGAGAAAAGTAAAGTATAAAGAATAGGGTGGTCTCTTGTTTTATTTAGTTACTTTCGTCCGTCCATTATAAGTTTACTTTCTTTACTTTTTAGTTTGGTGGCAGAGGAAAAATTCTTGTTTGCCTGCGAACTATTAAATTAACCAAAAGGTAAAAATTGTTAGTTTTCCCTTTTTTTGAATTTTTTCGTCATTGACTTCACTATATTATTAAAATAAAAATACAGTGTGAGATAATAATTGATTTTTAGACAAAATGGAGGAATCAATACCTATAAAAATTTCATTTTCGTACTTAATATGATTTTTAAATTTTTTACGGCTGATATTTTAGTGTCATAAACATAAACGAGTTAATTATACTATAAATTTGTCGGGACAAGTTAGGATCTGGTTTGGGTGTTTTTAGATTTCATAAAGAGATTCTGTCTACTTAACTGCCGAACCTCAGAATTGTTTATGATATGTGCAAATGTTGGTTTGTAGGAAGGTATCCTGTTTGTTGAGATTGCCGATACAGTGGTTTTATCTCTCACCATTATCTTCATATATTACAATTCTTCTTACCTCAATTTGTCCCCTTACACACCTACGTCAAACACCTCATCAAACCAATCCTTTCAAACATCGGCTTTTTGTGTAGGAAAAAATTGAGACTTTTTTACGATTTTATCCATAAAAATTGTAAATGAAATTTATCCGGGTTTTAAAAAACGACTCCCACGTTGCTTTTAAAGTCGAACAAAATAATATTGTTTGCGATATTGGTAACGCGTTTATGCGAATTGAAATCTTAGAGTAAATGGATTTTTAAGATTTTGCGTTATCTTATAACTGGTTTCCTCTAAGAACTTGGGTTGTCGGATAAGACATTGTCTAAAATCTGTTAATAAACGCCTACAAATTTTAGATTAATGTCCGTACATGGATTCCGCATTATGCCGAATCATTTATTTCCATTACTATGAGGTAAAAACAATGTTTTAATTTTAATCAAGTAATCTAAATTCATACTTTAAATACTCTGATATTGAAAACCCCAACTTTGTATATAATATAACTCTGTGCTTTGACTTGACCAAATTATTGCATTCCAATCAAACGAATTGATTATTTCTTTTCCAGTATATGGATGGGTGATCACTGTGATTAAATCTGCGCTGTTAAACGGTTTTGAAAAGAAACTGGAAAGTCTGTTTCTTAAAAAAATAATGCCTAATTAATTTATTAACTTTTGTGTTAATAAATTATTTCAAAGCATTTTAAGCATGTTTTTAAAACTTAAAATGAAAATTACTCAAAAAACCGACTAATGAAGAGGTAAAGTTATGACTATAGATTAAAAGAGTATTAATTGTAGAAGATTGTAATTTTTACTCTCCCTCATTTATACCGTAGGTATATAGAAAAAGTATTGTGTTTGCAAAAACATCCTAACTCGGGATAAAAACGGAATTATGCGTTTCAGGCGTTTTAAGGTCTCCTGAGTGGTTATTGCAAAGTTGTCTGTCTTTATGTGGGTGTGTGTCTGTTATCATCGTAGCGCCTAGTGTATTTATGCTGGAGAATTGAAATTGTGTTCAAAAATTAGTCTACCGCTGCAGTTGTGGTATTCAGAAAATATTTTTTACGACGTCATTAACCCGCAAAAATCGAAAAATCATAAAACGTGGAAAAATGATGCGATGTTATTTAAATTTGACACGCATGTTCCTTTGTACAAGACTAACATATGTGTTAAGTTTCATCACAGGACGATTGAAGCGAGCCTGAAGCAGAGAGGATGAGCGTAGCGAATCCGATGTGATGAGGAAAAGTTCCGAGGTACCCCGTACCCGATTTTTTTTACCTATGACTAATATTTTAGTCATAGACCTAAACATTTGGACGCGTGAGCGTCCATGTCGTTCGTATATATGTCATTCCGCACTTGCTTAGTCTGCTTATAATCTGAGCCAGGCCCAAAAAACGTGATCGTTGCCTAAAACATAATAAAATTCATTAATTTACAAATGTATTGTTTTATAATGTTAAAGATACAAACAAACCTATAAATCAAGCTATTCTATCAAACTATAGGTAATGTAGAGCTGTTATAGGCGAAGCGAATTGAACTGCTCTCATAAATAATAATTTAATGTTAGGCATATAATGCTTAAAATGATTATTTTAACGAAATTTAAATATTTATCCATTTTTCAGCATTATAAGTTATTACATCATCAATTTCCCTGTATATATAAACATTGTAAAATGGAAAAACATTTAATTTTAAGGCTTTAAAATTTAATTAAAGATAAAACAAGAGCCTAATAACTTTTTGGTATTTTGTAGTTGCGGAAGTTTATTTATTGTGACTGAGTTAATTATTGATTTAAAAAGGGAAACCATTTACTAACAAGCTTTCTTGTACTGTTTTTTGGAAGCGCATGCAAGGAGAACCGAACAAACCTAACGAGAAATATACACTTTAAATGTTTAGGTCTGTTGCGGACAAAATAATTTTTATTGTCATTTATTGGCATGGCAATAATCTCCCTTATTCTATTATTCTGAGGCATAATAGATCTCGGTTCATATAGGGCTCTTGTTTTAATTAATCAAACCAAACTCCTGGAATTATCAATAGCAGAGAATAAAATTATCGCTTTCAATTATGAAGTGTGATCTTTTTAATGCTTCTATAAAATTTAAAGAACGAAGATAGGCTATATTTTTATTTAATGTTTAAGATTAATTTATATAAAATTTTATATCTGTTACCTTGTTGATGGAAAAGTACTTGGGTTGAGTTAAACCTAAAACTGGAAAGTCAATTATAGCTTGATATGGAGTAATGGAGGAGATTGTCAACAGATAACTTATTATAAGAATGCCTTACCAATGTCAAGAGATAAGAAAACAAATAGAAAGAGTTAATCGAACCATGAGTTGTGAAGGTTAGAAAGAGATGGAACGATCCTATGAGGCTTGGTCCAAATGCACTTTCCCTGTTCACATCCAAACTGGCCTCTCCCGGGCTAGGTATTAATTTGGTGTTGGCCGTAAAGTATTTGAGATTTAATGATATTAAGTCTTATCTTTAAAGTTTTTGTTGCAATTTATTACCCTGCACTCTTTTAACTCTTTCTGCACATCACAAGATTTTGTTTCCTTCGCCTTGTTTTGTGTTTTTTCTTATCGCTTTTCTTTAACAAGGTCTTCGTGACGATCCGTCTAAGTAAAATTTTGTGCTCGATTCTTATTCTTTTAAATTCTTTATTATTCATCCTGCTCATCTTATCTAATTAACTTTATCCTTCGTTATCATATAAGGACATTGGTCTTTCAGAACTGGTTTAAGTTTTTGTTCTTAGCAGTAGCTAGGTGTATAATATAAATATTTATTAGTGATAAGATTTAACTGTTTATTTAATAGGTTCACTTTGTTTTACAAGATATTCTTTTGGGATTTAACTACCTTCTATTAATCAGGATAAAGGAATGAAATATAGTGGTACTTAGGATAATAATTAAGTTAAATTAAAGAAAAATACAGCTACTGTAAATTTATTTTTTGCTTGTATTTAAGTCTAAAATGTTTTTCAAAATAGTGCTGTAGCAATAGCACTAAATCCTTTACCAAACGTGTTAAGCTTTTGCATGTATTCAAATTGTAAAGCAAAAATAAAGAAATAATAGTAACCCGAAGAACTATATTATTTTCAGGTTTCATTTTGTATCTAAACAAAGATTTTAATAACTTCTTATTAACAAATACACTTATCTTTTTATTTCAATTAATTATACACAATGGTTGTTATTGTTAACTATTGCATAAATTTATTAGCTATAACATTAATTCGAAAGTTATTCATGGAAAACATTAATTGCTGTATTTTTAACTTGGTTGCATTATTGCTAAAGTTTCTTTTAATAATTTGTTTATTAAAGCCTAATACGCAACCTTAAATGAATATTAATCTTTATCTATAGGTATTGTGTTTTTTTAAATATTGTTGCCATTTTTTGCTAACAGAAATGTAGTCGTTAATTTTTTAAGAGAATTTACACACGCAGACATTTAAGAATACTAAACAAGTTAAAGTTTACAATTGTTGTACATACTTGGTGAAAAAACATGGCGTTAGTGTCCCAGTGAGGAAAGAACTTGTCACCTTCAAGTTAAGCGCTTAACTTGAACTCAGCTACAAAGAAAATGCAGAACGGGAGTTATATAGTTACTTTGGCAACCAAAGCTATTTTACTCCCGGTAATTACTTTTCTCCCTATAGATTCAGACTAGGAGGTAGAAGTCACTTTTGTAAAGTTTATTGACTAGTTTATGGGGAGTAAAGAAGCACAGAAAAAGTTTCTTTTCACACCCTTGGGAGTAAAAAGTAACTTTTTCTCCCTTGGGAGTGAAAAGTGTTTCCTATTATTGGGTTATTAGAACCAATTACATCAATTTTTTAGGGGAGTTGTATTCTCTAAATTTATACAGGAGATCGAACAATTTTTTTATTTTTCCCGGGGCTGGCACCCCAAAATTTATAATTGGAAGCCGACCAAAAAAAATATAATAAAATACAACAAAACGTGCTAAAATAAATTCAACGTCTGGAGATAAAATACTGTATGCACCTTTGGTGTTAAATGCTATTTTACCCCTCGCACTTACCTCCCTCGGCTTCGCCTCGGAAGTTAATAGTCATAACTCCCTCGGCTTTGCCTCGGGATTTTAAATCATAAATTCATCGGCTTCGCCTCGGGTGTTAAATACTTTGGTTCTCCCGGCTTACGCCTTAGGAACCAATTAACTGCTCTGGGAAATAATAGCCTTCTTTACTCCCTTGGTGCATAAATAACTATTTCCTCCCTTCTAGAGGTAAAAGTATTTTATTGGCAATTCTTCTTTATTAGCTCTAATTCTTACTTTTTTTAAGTAGGGTACTTGATTTTAAGGTAAAATTTTAATCCTAAACTTAAGTGAGCTTCTCTTGGGATTTAATCTGTTTTATGTTCTTGCTGTGTTTTGAACAGAAGAAATAATAAATTACGGTAGTTCTTTAATTCTACTTTCCTAAGAATTATATTGCTATGAACTATTAACGAAATTTCATGTATAAATAATTTATTTTTAGCTACTATATTTTTTTACGGTTCTTTTTGTTTCTTCAGTTCCAGTATTATAGATTACAAATCAGTTCACAATCAAAGCATGGGTGAAAACCGCTGAAACCGTTCCGCTTGGTTCGACTTTTGTTTGTTAATGATGATAAATTCCTCTGTGTACTCTGTGGTTTGTCGTATTCTTAGATAATTAGACCTAGAGTTGTTTACTGTACGTGTCATTCCGCAGTGTCTTGGCTTTGCTTTCTTTAAATAATATAACCTACAGAATCTAAACTGATTCAATATTTTTATTGAAATTTCTTTGTTGTTTATTTCGATAAACAAAATATATTGTCACTATTCAGCTAATTATTTTACAGAACGTATAAATTTTAAAAGTTAAGATGGGTCTTAAGACTAATTTGAGAACCTAATGCTGAAACAACACTTTGTCGTTGTATAGGTTCTCGGAGAATATGATTTGAATTAATTTGAAGAATAATAAAAATAGAGTTGTGGAGTCCAGATATAAGGAAAATAAAAACAAGTCTCTCCACTGATGTTTAAGTATATTGACAGAGCCAGCTATCAGACTTAACAGTCCATCATCATCAGTGCCTAACCAACAAAGTATAAAATTCAATCTTACAAAAAAAAATTATACACAAACTTAAATAATAAAAAATTGCAAGTTATTACAATCTTCATAGTGATAAATAAAGTAACCCATAAAATGCACAACCAATAAATATATGAGTATGTATGTATACAAGCTAAATATATATATATATATATATATATATATATATATATATATATATTATATATATATATTTATTTATCATTATGATGATTGTAATGACTGCAATTTTTTGATTTTTATTATATAGTTCTTAAGTTTGTGTATACTTTTTTTGTAAGATTGAATTTTATACTTTGTTGGTTAGGCACTGATGATAGACTGTTAAATCTGAAAGGTGGCTCTGTCAATATACTTTAACATCAGTAGAGAGACTTGTTTTTTATTTTCCTTAATTTGAAATAGTTTGATCGTAATGTAACCGTAAATTAATAATACCATAAACTTTATTGGCTGACTAAGTATTGAAAGAATAAGTGGTGTGTTTGAGAATGGGGGTAACATTGGGCACTTGATGTTCTGTGCTCAATATTAAGCATGTACATAGATGTTAATCAGATCAAAAATAATATATTACATAGCTTGTTTTCTTTTTAAAATAACTATAGAATTCTTTTAATTCAATATGGCGATATTTTTAATAAAAACAAGTCAAGAACATGATCTTGCCCCATGGGGTAGAGATAGATGGTACGTAGTATTGGGTTAGATGGGATTATTTGCATCAGTTGCAGAAATAAATTGCTTTGTCATCATTAGCTTTTCTATCTCAAGCATGTGTACTCCACTGCTACATTACCATTGTTTCATATTAACTATATTTTAAACCAAAATGACGGGATCGCACACATTCTAAATTCACGCTAGAAATTTTCTTTCCTTTTTAGAAGTTTTTCCTTCGTCGTGATTTAAGTATCATTTACAACCAGAATACAAATTAATTACAATGAAACAGTAAACTTATGTTTGTAATTATTAGCAATATAGGTATAATATAATAAAGCCTTTATTTTAGACTTAAAATTTACAGCGATACAGGTATATTAACCAGTTTACCCTATACCAAGATTTAAGAATATGTTTGTGACTAGAAAAATACTAAAAATAAAATATTTTGCTATATCTAATATTAATGTATTGAAATAATATCTAATATTGTTTACTGTATCTTTAATGCAAAAACTAACAGAAAAATACTGGAACAGATTTAAGACTTTTGCAATACTGACTTTGGCGATAATCGAGAATTCGATCGCGCATGATTCAAGTGTTATTATTCTTTATTTTTAACTCCTTAGTTTGGCTTTAGCTTTAAATAACTTAAGACCAGATTTTAGATTAAATTATACTTAAACTGGTCATAAATTATTATCTAATAACAGATTAGAAGGGATTTTAACCATGACACTTTAATATTTATAACCTGATAGCGATATATCATCTAGGTGACATGTGACACATTTGATATGCACTTGATGATATACACCCAGTTGATAACCATGCGGTGGTATTACTTTCTACAGTTAAGCATATGGAGTAGCAGTTAGCTAGATTTTTACTCAGTTTATTTTTTACGTTTTCTCACTTACTATGGCAGGTATGAGGGAATGTATAGTGTTCACCCTAAAAATCAGACACCGAGGTTTTATCGTGGTTTTATCATGCTGTCTGTCTGTCTGCGTGTGTGTTTCTGTGTCACGCATAACTCCCGCTATATTGCTAATGACTTGAAAGTTTAAGGCGTAAAAGTAACATTTAAGGGTTAGTTGTGCTGCCAGGAAGAGAAAAGTTTTAGACCATATGAACCTATTATAGTATGACCTCAAATATTTTAAAAAAACGTTAAAAATAGAAAATTTGACCTATCAAGTTTAAATGAATCGATCCACTGAATTTCATTATAATATTGGTTACCATTTTGAAAATATGGACTTTTAAATTTTTCAACTTGGACAGCCTAAAAAAATATTTTCTTATTGTTTTTCGTCGTGCGATATTTCGTCCTTATCTTATTTACGAAAATATATATTTACTACGTACACACAGCGTATTTAACACTTGATCGTATTGCATACGTATGCAATACGGTCAACTAACTTCACGGTTCTTACAGCGTATTTGTTTAGTCGATCGAGTGAGATTACGTGATAACTGATCCCGCTAAAACATGGCGTCTTTAATAGTGAAGGTTCACTTATGTTTATAAAAAGTTTAAAACAAAATATATATTTAATTAAATTGTGATTTCTTTTGCATAATAATAAAGTTACTCTAAAAAAAATAATATTCCAAAAGTTATTTGATCAAAAACGGTAATATAGAAGTAAAATAAAAGTTCGACGAGAAGGTTATCCGTTAAATACGATCGTCTCTAAAGGTACATACAGCGTATCGGGGGATCCCTTTAGATTCCATCTCCCTAGTTCTAGCGTATGCGATCGGATCCCCTCCGCATGGTTCATACAGCTAATATTACCGTATTGAGAGATCGTATTCTATACGATCCGCGGATCTAGAGTGTGTGTGAACGTACTGATTTATTGGTGTGAGACATTGCTGTGGCCCAAGATATCAAAGCAGTCTTTTTATACTGGGCTAAAAAATAGGTTAGGAGGTATCTCGGTATTTTTTTTTCTCACGGCTTTAGACTCGCTTCACTCGTCCTTAGAATGTCATAATTATCTAAAGCTATTACTTCGCTCTCAATTCACTCGACCTCGGAAAAAAGTAGTTTTTCAAATTCTATAGAACTCACCTTCTGAATGTCTGTCACAATTACCCAAACCTCAAGGGTAATTGTGTATCACTTCCATCGCGCTACGCGCGACCTCAAAATTATTAAGTTAACAATTTTCAAGGTAATTATACTTAAAGTGTCAAATACGCACTTTATTATGCAATGGACCAGTTTAAAAATGTATGTTATGGACATTATTACAAGTTTTAGAGCTACCAATAGCTACTAAACATTATGATTTTTCCGGAAACTCTATTTTTACCTAGATTTTGTTTTATTCTTACGTTAATCAATGGTCTTAATATAGTTTAAGATAAACTCCCTTACACGTACGTGAGTGTCATTCCTGTGTCTAACAGGTGATGGAAAAGAATGAAAACTTTAATTTAAAAGCATAAAGCGTGAAGTAGTGTTTTGGGATTGTTTGAGAATGAAATGGACAAGCATCATTCGAACAATGTAGGAGTCATCTCGAGATATGAGGGTTCACGGCCTGTTGAGGTCTGTATAACAGGGCAGAAAAACGACTTCTAGTTCTATTGTCAGCGAGAGAGCTCAGCTAATCGGTAATCACTGAGCAGACAATACTCCACGCGTTCTTCTTCTAGCTACCGCCAAAACCCATATAATTGAAATTAAATTATACCTGCCTTCTTTTTAACCTTTTAAAATACTTCTCATCACAACAACCCACAACGTTTTTAAGTTTTTTTTAATCATAATTTCTTTCATCCTAAAAATTGTATTTCCTAAAGCGCATTATAAGATGATTTAAGCTATAATTTTTATAAAAAGTTTTTGTGGTACAATACAAATAGCGATCAATTTTGGAGTGCAAATGTTTGGCGTCTAGTAGGTTATCTCTACTGTTATAAAAGTTTGAATTTTTATAATAATGATAATAGATCAAAGATTGGCAGGTCTTTTTTGAGGTACACAAAAAAGCCTTACTTACAGGTGCATCTTATTTACGCTTTTTCATTCACAAGATTTTATCCTTTTTATCTAGCCTTAAATTTATTCCATAATTGTTTGACTTTTTTGTTTGTTCTATTTTCGCCTATTTTTATACTTAGTAACTTTATTGTTCAGATTTCTTTGAACCTTGCGTTAGATTTTTAAACACCAGCACAATGGCAAAAATTAAGATTTGCTATTAATCTGTGATAAATATTTAAGGTGAAGGGGTGTATATATTCCAGCCTAGTTGACTGAAAAGCCGCTAGATTTCAGGAACATTTACTTCCCCTGTTCCAAACATTTACTTGCTACCAGCCGCTTCTCCTCACTCAAACTCCTTTGCTTTTCCTTTATTATTTCTATTACAAAGTTATATTTAACTAAGAGCAGAGTTGTTTGAGATATATCTATTTTGATAAATTCTAATAATTTAATTTCAGTAAGTTCTGCTAATTTCTTATAAATGTACAATAGCGTTATTTATTTATTTCTCTAACTCTGTTTTTTACTTTTTAGTGAATTTCCTTTTTAATAATAAGTCGTGATTATTATATTTGTTTACATAATAGATAATAACTTTATCGAACAAAAACCTATTAAATTTAGTTCTGTAGAAACATATTCTATTATTAGTTGAATTAATATCTTGTGATTGGTATAACATTAATAAAATGCGAGTGATAGCATTAATGCAAAAAGTAGCATCAACTCATAATTAAATCATCTTGACACTTTTTAATTATAGCATATTTTAATTATCTCTAGAACAAAGAAAAGTGAAATTTTCTCCCTATTTAAAAAGCAATCACTTTTCCTCTATGTAGAAACTTGGAAATTTCTTTAATATCGGAACGAGTATATTTAATGTGATTAATTAATGTCTCTGTAAATTAAGGGTAAGTGAACAAGGGTTTCAATAAAGTTAAAAGTATTGCTGATAATGTCATTAAAATGTTAAAACGAGAACAATACAAGATTGTATTGTTTACAAGATGGTGAGATTTTTCGCCCAACAGAATCGACATTCATTACAGCATATTAAAATTTCTAAAAATACACTAGGAGCTATTGCTCATTTGAAATGTTTGGGGTCCAATTTAATTTATAATACCTTCATAACACCCAAAGTTTAACGAGGTATGCTGGCAAGTCATAAAACGTAATAGTGATGAATTAGGTTATAAATTTAATTTTTTCATTTTAAACGTTTTATTAGTGAAAATATTAAATTCTCATACTTTGAAAATACTTTTTATGAAAATATTTTTTTCGATCATCTTTTATTTAGAGGTGTTTTTCTTTTAACTTGATATATATTAAGTTGAGTTTTCCATTATGATTTTTCAGAGTTAGGAGAGGGGAAGGAAATATTAACCTAACTTTTCACTTTATTGAAAAATATGAACGTATACTTTAGACCTTTTTTATTTAAAAGTTTTTACTTTGGGATGCCGCTTGAAAAGTGTAAGCTATGAAAGTTGCTGAGTTCAGGAATCAATAGTCGATCTCATATATCTTTTAATGAAAAATTAATATTTATGACTTTTTCTCTTCTTTTAAATAATTATAAATGTTATTGTGAATACAATAGAATATAAATATTTTTATTTTTTCGTGCATTTTCAGTGTTTTTTTTTTAAATTTAATTAAGTTATTTCCGTCTTGTGTTTGTTCTGCTTTGCAAATGATTTTCCTCAATTATGAAGAATGTATATTTTTTGTTCCTGAAGTTAAATGTTTTATGGAACTGCAGTTTTAGTTTGATAACAAACTCGTGTTTTAGTAATGAAAGAAATCCCCTTGTTTTTAGTTTTCAATTGAGAATACTTCCTAATGTTTCGTAATAAAACTAAGCTTTAAAAATAATTTTAATAAAAAGATAGAAATAATTCAAACATCTCTATACATTAATATTATTAAATACAATAACCTGCTTTATTTCCGAGTTTCATCCATTCCTACCTTTGTAATATATTAATTTTGTATAACCTATATATTGCTTATTTTTTATAAAAATAAATTAATTAAATTTTGCTGCTCTCGCATAGTTTTGGATAATTTTGTGTTATTCTACCCCTACTATCTCTAGTGTATTAAATTAAAATTGTTTCCTATTTTGGAGGTCCCAAAAAGGCAATGAAAGGCTTGAGCCGGGACTAAAAGTACTAGTCCAAGAGCCAGGCCTAAAAAATGTGACTCATTTTGTACTACTTCAAACCAAATTTTTCTGAAAATATACCTTAAATTATGAAGGAAAACCATAGTCTGCCTATCCTGAGTGGAGCCCTTCATATGAATGCGCTCGCTTAAAATATTCGAAAATCGCACAAATATCAGTTCCCTTGTAATAAGTGGTTGCCTTTTGGCCGAGTGCAAAATATAGGGAGAACGTTTTTAAAGCTGATAACATTTCGTATAAAACAAGTATTTTTTCGTCAAAATCGGATAAATACAGCTAAAGTTATGACATTTTTTAAATGGCAAAAAAATTCTAAAGAAATTCGCTGACTGTGCATAAATTTACCATTTTTTCAGTGTTTTTGAATGAGCCATAACTTTCTCTGCAGTCATCCGATTTTGATGATGAAACACTCGTTTTATAAAACATTTTATCGCCTTTAAAAAATGTTCTCTTCGCGTTTTGCACACGACCCACAGGGAACCACTTATTTCAAGAAAACTGAAATTTTTGCGATTTTCTAAAATTTTGAACATGCGCAATCATATGAAGGGCTCCACTCTGGATAGGCAGACTATGATTTTTCTTCATAAAATAAGGTGTTTTCAGAAATATTTGGTTTTAAGTATTACAAAATGAGTCACATTTTTTGAGGTTCGGCTTTTGGACTATACGTTTTTATAATTTATCGAGCGAAAATTAAATACAAGCTTGACAATAATAATTATAAAGAGTTTTATTAAAGTTATAATTTACTACTGGAATAAATAGGTAACTTAAGATTTTTTAATCGGTATACCAAGCTATATTTTTTTTTATTTAACATAATTTGAAAATTGATAAAAGTGTATAATGAAATTACATTGAACTCTAATATATTGGTAAATATTTGTTAAAATTAAAAGAAGTATAATTCAATATGATATAGAAACATGACAAGATTTTAATGGTTGTGTGAATTATCATTCTTTTCTTAACTTTTGTATTATGGTGTATTTGTGAATGGTAAAAGTTTTAAACTTTTATATAGACTCCTGAGTTAGTAAATTTTTAAAAGTTTTACTCATAGGATGGTTTATATGTTGAAAAAGTATCTTTCTTCTATTTCAAGAATTCAGAAAAGCGTAAAATTTCTTAAGTGCTTAATAGTTGTAACCGAAGGTTTTGCAAGCTCTAGTAAGACCTTATTTTGCTGGGTTTTAGCAAGGAGGACAAAGTTTCTTGGTAAAATATGTTAAGGGGAAGTTTTATGACAGTCTGTTAGCCCTGAGGAGCTTCTGACCTCCTTCTCTCCGAGGAGACTTTCTGCTCAGTTTTATTGAGAATGGCAGAATGGAAAAGTTTGAGAAGTGAAAAAAGTCTCAGCCAACTCTCGGTATATAGTGAGTGAGGAAGTGTCCTCAATGTTGGCTGGGATTCCTCTGGGAATGCCATCAGCTTCATTAACAATGTTTTCCTTAATGGGAATAGTTTGGTTTAGTCGATAGAATAGATTCCGTCCGGTCAGGTATAGCTTTAGTAAAGGTATAATTGTCCTTAGGTCGGTCTATTTATGCTGATTGTCCCCCAGACCGCAGTTTAGTCCTTTCCTTCAATTAGCCTTGACACTTTGTGTCTTTATCTCTCTGTTCTCTAGTGTTTCTCACTACTTGTTTCTCTTCACTATGACCAGTTCTTCTACATTTTCTTATCTTTCCATCCTCAATGCTTCGTTTAGCTGCGGCTTAGTCCTTTTTCTTTTCTTTCTTATTCTAAATCTCCCTCGAAGATTGAAAAGTATTTTTATTGATTCAGCTTTTAATTTTATTCTATCTATTAGGACTCATCTCATTTAAATAAATCTTTATTTAACTTATTTATTTAAACGATTAGGCTTTTAATTCTGTTAGTGTATAAATAAGGATTTCTTCTATTGATTTATTTCAAAGTAGTTAATTTGTTTTATTTTAGTTCTTTTCTTAACTTGAACAAATTAGACGAGAAAACTCAGTTTAAAGTGTAACTCTAGAGTTATGAAAAAACTAATATTATTATTTTTAGGATTCACATTCTAGAGGTCATCTCTATAATATCTAGACTAAAACATTTACTTTGTATTTGCTTTATAAATCATCTATGTTATAAATCTTTATTTTTTATTCAGGTTTGTAGAAAGAACAGTTCATTCATTTTGCCTGATGTTACAGTAAGTTTAAAAAACTAATTATAATGCATATTTGCAGAGTGCTGTATGTAATGCAAGTTGAGATGCAAGCCTATATATATCAATAATATGAAGATCTAATTTTAAAATTAAATATCTTTTAGTTTTAATTGTTGTTATATGGATTTAATAGTTTGATAATGTTGGATTATTTCTTGTTGAAAGCCATTAAAGGTTTCGAAGCTTGGTTGGTTAATAGAGTAGTTTTGCTATTAAAGTTTACTAGATGGTAACCATGTCTAGTAAAGTTTGGATAGATGATTATGTTTGTCATTATGAGCAGTATGCATGCTGGTTAGGCTTCCCCTCGTGAGCTTGCTTAGACTCTATTCCGCATCTTGTTTGTTTAGGGCTATACTAATTGAGCTTGCACTATTTACTCACGTGTCTCCCTTGTTGTTCATTTCACAGCTCCAAAGCTTCAAATCCTTCAAATCTTGGGATTCAATTTTTATATTTTATAAAGCATTTCTTCTTGTTTTGTACGTATATCACGAAACTTTAATTCAAGTCAAGATAACATTGGATTCACCAAGAGATATGAATGATGATGACCATATTAATCATAATAATAATAATAATAATAGTATTAGAAATCTGAAGTCAAACGTAAAAAATGGGTGCCACCCTGGGAAATTAAAAATTCTGCTGCAACTTTTAACTAAACTTAACATAGATGTGAAACTCAAAATATGACCATTCAAACAAATCACTAAAGTTATAGCGATTTAATATAAAAACGGGAGACCTTTGGCTTTTTAGCCACCCCGCGTCTCGGCCGCTACGCGGAGACCACGCTAGGAGCCGTTTCGCGGTCCCCGTACCTCCCTGTGGCCGCTTTGTGACCACATGGTTGTTGCACTTTATCAGTTCGTCATATTACTGTTTTATTTAAGTGGCATACTGCCACGATATCAGCGAATTTTCTAATGTATAAGTCAAAAAACGTGATTCGTTTACAATATGACAATCAACGACAATATGTTTTGTTTGACATATATATGTCAATCAATAAAATTAGGTGTTCTTCTGATAATACAATGAAACTTTATATATTTGTGAATTATATACATTAAGATATGAGTAAAACAATTGTAGCCCAATTTAAACACTATAAGATCTTTGATTTTTGGAAGTGTTTGTGGGATTATTTTTCTGGGTTAATGCCGTCACATATTTTATAAGCAATAGGGTATGGGACATTTACAAGGTTGATTTCTGTACCAAATTATATTTCGATCCGAAAAAGTGTTAGAAAGTTTTCGTTTCCCATAGAAAAAACGTCTGGGAACAAAATCTCTTACATACATTCATATATTAGGGGTCCCTACCCTACATCATCCTTCTTCCATCACCCAAATCTCATAAGATCATTTTTGCTTTGAAAATTCGCCTTAAAACCAGTGAAACACATATAACTAGACACATGGTAAAGAGAGAAAATAGTTTTGTATGCTCTGGCAGACTTTATCTCTCACATACCTACGAAATGAAAGTAAACTCAACTACTCGACCTCTGCTTCCACATCCTTTTAAACCTTAATAGCAAAGTTTTACTTTAAATTTAACCATCACTGATTTTGAGGTGAAAATGCCAAAAAATGAAATGTCGCGAAGTAAAACTGGCAGGACTTAAATACTTTGTATAGTTCTGAAGCTATAGCTGTATAAAAATATTCACCAAATTCATGTTGAATTTCAAGTATAATTTATTGATAATATACTTCCCAAGAGTGGTCAAGTGAATATGATATGAAACAGTATATGTTCCTTGTATACATACCATGGTATAAATATATTCGTGGATATTAGTTTTCAGATGCTGGTGGTTATGCTCTTATTGAAGTTGTTGCGTATATCCTTTGAAAACCTAGGAAAATTAAAAAGCTAGTAGTAATATTCTCTTAGTTATAGCCCAAGAGCCGGAGCTGAAAAAAATGTGAGTCATTTTGTACTACTTCAAACCAAATTATTCTGAAAATATACCTTAAATTATGA